>RXID01021627.1:0-49404 GCA_005019695.1 Trichopus zeylanicus subsp. travancoricus
ACTACTACTACTACTACTACTACTACTACTACTGCGACTACTACAACTACAACTATTACTACTACTACTACTCTTATTGCTACTGCTATGACTACAACTACTACTATCCCTACTCCAAGTACAACAACTCCTACTACCAACCCTACTCCAACTCCTAGCACTACTACTGTTACGACTAGTATAGCTACTACTACTACTACTACCACCACCACCACTAAGGATTAGTAGTAGTAGTAGCAGTGGTAGTAGCTATAGTGGCTCTAGTAGTTGAAGTAGTATTAGAAGTAATAGCAATAGCAGTAGTAGTACTGGTAGTTGCAGTATTTCTAGTAGTAGCAGTTATAATAGTAACGGTAGGAGCTGTAAAAGCAGTAGTAGTCCCAGTAGTAGTTGTAGCAGTAGCTGTAGTAGCAGTAATAGTAGCAGTAGTAGTAATTAGTAATAGTAGCAATAGAAGTAGCAGCAACAATAGTAGTAGTAGTAGTAGTAGCAGTAGCAATAGTCATAGTAGTAGTAGTGGTAGTAGTAGCAGTAGTAGCAATCATAGCAAAAGTAATTGTAGTTGTATAAGTAGTAGGAGAAGTAGAAATAGTAGCAACTGTAGTAGTAGTATTAGTAGTAGTAGGAGATGTAGCAGAAGCAGTAGTAGTAGCAGCAGCAGTGGAAGCAACAATAGTAGTAGTAATAATAGTAGTAATAATAGTAGTGGTAGTGGCAACAGTAGTAGCAGTAGCAGTAGTAGAAGCAGTAGTCGAAGCTGCAATACTAGTAGTAGTAGTATTGGTAGTGGTTGCTACATTATTAGTAGTAGTGGTAGTAGTAGGAGTAGTAGTAGTAGCGGTAGCAGCAATCGGAGTAGTAGTAGTGACATTAGTAGCGATTATAGTGGTAGTAGTAGTAGCAGCAGCAGTAGTAGTGGTATTAGTAGTAGCTATAGTATTAGTTGTGGTAGTAGCGGTAGTAGTAATAGTAGCATTAGTAGTAGTAGTTATGGTAGTAGTAGCAGTAGCTATAGTAAAATAAATAATAGCAATTTTAGTAGCAACAGTAATAGTAGTACTACTACTACTAGTAGTTCTAGTAGGAGTAGAAGTAGTATTAGTTGTGGTAGTAGTAGAGGTAGAAGTATTAGTACTTATAGTTGTAGTAGTAGTCGTAGTAGCAGTAGTAGCAGTAGTAGTAGTAGTAGCAGCATCAATAACAATAGTAGTAGAAGTAGTAGTAGTAGCAGTAGCGGTAGTAGTTACTGTAGTAGTAGAAGTAGTAGTCATGGTATGTGAAGTAATAGTATTGGTAGTCGTAGCAGTAGAAGGAGTTATTGCAGTAGTTGTTGTTGTAGTAGTAGTAGTAGTAGTAGTGGGTTTTGTAATTATTGTTGTTGTTATGGTAGATGTAGTAGTAGTAGCATTAGTTTCAACTGCAGTAGCAATAGTAGTAGTAGTAGTAGTAGTAGTAGTAGTAGTAGTAGTAGTAGTTGTAGTAGTAGTAGTTGTAGTAGTAATAGTAGTAGGAGCCGCAGCAATAGTAGTAGTAGCAGAAGTAGTTGGTGTAGAAATTATCATAGTAGTAGTTCTCATTGTTGTATTGGCAAAAGTAGTAATAATAGTGGTAGTAATAGTAGCAGTAGTGGTAGCAATAGTAGTAATAGTAGTAGCAGTAGCGGTAGTGGTAGCAGTATGAGTGAAAGTGGCAGTGGTAGTAGTAGTAGTAGTAGTAGGAGAAGTTGGAGTAGTTGTGGAAGTAGTTGCAACAACAATAATAACAGTAGTAGTAGTTGTAGTAGTAATAGTAGCAGTTTCATCAACCATAGTCGTAGCAGTTATAGTAGTTTTAAGAGCATAGTATTACTAATAATAGTAGCAACAGCAGTAGTAGTAGCAGCAGTAGCATAGCAGTAGTAGTGGCAATAGTAGCGGTAGTAGTAGCAATATTAGCAGCAGCAGTAGTAGTAACAGCAGCAGTCGTAACAATAGTAGTAGCAGTATTAGTAATAGAGGTAGCAGTAGCAAAAGTAACAGCAGCAGTAGTAGTAGTAATAGTAACTGTAGCAGCAGTAGTAGTGGTAGTAGCACTAGTTGTAGCAATAGCAGTAGCAAAAGTAATGGCAGTAGTACAAGTAGTAGTTGCAGCAAAGGTAGTAGTAGTAGTAGCAGCAGCTGTAGTACTAGCAGTAGTATTATGAGTATGAGAGGTAATTGTAGATGTAGTAGTAGTAGCAGCAACAACAATAGTAGTAGTAGTTGCATTAGTTGTAGTTGTAGTAGTGATAGGAGTAGTAGTAGCAGTAGTAGCAGTAGTAGTAGCAGTAGTGGCTTTAGTAGCAGCAGCTGTACTAGTAGTATCAATAGCAGAAGTAGTAGTAGTAGTTATAGAAATAGTTGTAATAGTTGCTGTATTAGTAGCAGTAGTAGTTGTAGCAGTAGCAGTAGTAACAGCAGTAGGAGGAATAGTAAACGCGATATCAAAGTAGTAGTAATAGTAGTAGTAGCAATTATTATAGTAGTAGTAGTACATTGGTAGTACTACTAGTAGTAGTAGGCATCACAAAAGTAGTAGCAGTAGAACAATTAGCTATAGAAGTAGAAGCAGTAGCAGTAGTAGTAGCTGTCATTGTAATAATAGCAGTAGTAGTAGTAGGAGATGTAGTAGAAATAGTAGTAATATTAGTAGCAAGAGCAGCAACAAAAGTAGTAGTTATGCTAGTCGTAGCAACAGTATTAGTAGAAGTATTAGGAGCAGCAATAGCAGCAGTTGAAGTTGCAGTAGTAGTAATAGTACTATTAATAGTGGTAGCCGTAGCACTAGCAATAGTATTAGTTGTTGTAGTAACAGCAGCAACAACAGCAGCAGTAGTAGTAGTGATAGCTGTAGCAGCAGTAGCTGGAGCAGTAGTAGCAGCAGCAGTAGTAGTAGTTGTTGTTGTAGTAGTAGTAGCAGTACTAATAGCAATGGTAGTAGTAGTAGTGGTCGTAGCAACAGTAGTTGTGGTAGAAGTAGTAGCAGTTTTAGTAGTAGCAGCGGCAGTAGTACTACTACTGGTAGTGGTTGCAATAGCAGTATTAACCATAGTAATAGTAGTACTATTAGTTGTAGTAATAGTAGAAGTAGCGGTAGTAGTAGTAGTCTTAGAAGCGCTAGAAATAGTATAAGTAGTAGTAGTAGCAGCCGTAGTACTAGAAGTAGTATTGGGAGTAGGAGAAGTAGTTGTCGATGTTGTAGTAGCAGCAACAGTAGTTGTAGTAGTAGTAGTTGCATTAGTTGTAGGAGTAGTAGAAGTTGGTGTAGTAGTAGTGGCAGTACTAGCAGTGGTAGTAGAAGTAGTGGCTTTAGTTGCATTAGTAGTGTTAGTAGTAATAGCAATAAAAACAATAGTAGCATTAGTTATAGTAGTACTTGCAGTAGTAGTTATAGAAATAAATGTTGGAGCTTAGTAGCAGTAGTGGTAGCAGTAGTAGTAGCAGTATGGTAGTAATAGTAATAGCAGCCACAGAAGTAGCAGTAGTAGCAGTAACAATAGTCATAGTAGTAGTAGTAGTGGTAGTAGTACTAGTTGTAGCAGTCATAGCAAAATTAGTAGTAGTAGTAGTAGTAAAAGCAGTAGGAGAGGTAGAAGCAGTAGCAGTACTAGTAGTAGTAGCAGTAGCAACATCTGTTGCACTACAACAATAGTAGTAGTAGTAGTGGCAGTAGTATTAGTAGTAGTCAAAGCTGTAGTAGTAGTAGTAGTAGTATTAGTAGTGGTAGCCACAGTACTAGTAGTAGTTGCGGTAGTAGCAGCAGTAGTAGTGGTGGTAGCAGCAGCAAGAGTAGTAGTGATAGCAGTTGCGGCAGTGGTGGTAGTAGTACTAGCAGTACTAATAGTAGTGGGAGATGTAGTAGTAGTAGTAGTAGCAGCAAAAACACTAATAGTACTAGTAGTGGTAGCAGCAGTAACCGAAGCTGCAGTAGTAGTAGTAGTAGTAGCATTAGTAGTGGTAGCCACAATACTAGTAGTAGTTGCAGCAATAGTAGTAGTAGCGGTGGTGGTAGCAACAGCAGGAGTAGTAGTGATCGCAGAAATGATAATAGTAGTAGTAGTAGTAGTAGTAGCTGTAGCATCAACAACAACAACAATAGTAGCAGCATCAGTTGTACTAGTAGTGGTATTAGTAGTAGCTTTAGTATTAGTTATGGTAGTAGCGGTAGTAGTAGTGGTAGTAGCAGTAGGAGTAGTTATGGTAGTAGCAGTAGCAGCTATAGTAGAAGTACTAGCAGTTTTAGTAGCAACAATAATAGTAGGTACTACTACTGATAGTAGTTGCAGTAGTTGTAGTAGCAGTAGAAGTAGTATTAGTTGTGCTAGTAGTAGAAGTAGTAATACTAGTAGTAGTTATAGTTGTTGCAGTAGTAATACATGTAGTAGTAGTTGTAGTAGATGTAGTAGTAGTTGTTGTTGTTGTAGTTGGAGTAGTAGTAGTAGTAGCAAAAGTAGCAATAGCAGTTGTTGTTGTAGCAATAGCAATAATAATAGTAGTAATAGTAGTAGTAAGAGTAGCAGTAGTAGCGATAGCAGTAGTAGTTGCTGTAGTGGTAGAAGTAATAGTTATAGTATGTGAAGTAATAGTAGTGGTAGTAGTAGCAGTAGTAGGAGTAGTTGTAATAGTAGTTGTTGTAGTAGTTTTTGTTATTGTTGTTGTTGTTATGATAGAAATAGTAGTAGTAGCATTAGTAGGAATAGCAGTAGCCAGAGTAGCAGTGTTACCAGTAGTAGTAGTAGTAGTAGTAGTAGCAGCAGCAGTAGTAGTAGCAGCAGCAGCAGCAATAGTAGTTGGTGTAGAAATTATAGTAGTAGTAGTTGTCGTTGTTGTAGTGGCGGAAGTACTAGTAATAGTGGTAGTAGCAGTAGCAGTAGCAGAAATGGTAGCAGTATGAGCGAAAGTGATAGTAGTAGTAGTAGTAATAGTAGTAGTTGTAGTAGAAGTGGTGGTGGTGGTGGTGGTGGTGGTGGTTGTAGTAGTAGTAGTAGTTGTTGTTGTTGTTGTTGTTTTTGTTGTTGTAGTAGTATTAGTCATTGTAGTAATGGAAGGAATAGTAGCAATTATCTGAATAGTAAAGTATTTGTAGTAGTAGCAGCAGCAGTAACAGTAGTAATAGTAGTGGCACTAATAGTAGTATTAGTGGTAGTACTAGTAATAGTTGTAGTAGTAGCAGTAGCAATAGTCATAATAGTAGTAGCAGTAGTAGTGGTAGTAGTACGACTAGTAGAAGTTGTAACAAAAGTTATAGCCATATCACAAGCAGTTGGAGAAGTAGAAGCAGCAGCAGCAGTAGTAGTAGCAGTACTAGTTGCAGTAGGAGATGTAGTAGCAATAGCTGCAGTAGTAGCTGTAGCAGTAAAAGCAGCAGTAGTCAAAGCTACAGTGGTAGTAGTATTATTATTAGTAGTGGTAGCCTCAGTATTAGTAGTAGTAGTTGTTGTTGTTGTAGTTGTAGTGGTAGTACTGGTAGGAATAGTAGCAATTGTGTTAGTATTAAAAGTAGTAGTAGTAGTAGTAGTAGAAGTAAGAGTAGTAGTAGTGGCACTAATAGTAGTAGAAGTGGTAGTAGTAGTTGTAGTAGTAGCAGTAGTAGTGTGAGTAGTTAAAGTAGTATTAGTAGTAGTTGTTATTGTTATAGTAGTAGTGGTGGTCATTCTAGTAGGAGTAGTAGTAGTAATAGTAGTTACAGTAGTAATAATAGTAGAAGTTCGAGTAGTAGTAGTAGTACAAATAGTACTGGAAAGTGTAGTAGTAGAAGTCGTAGTAATAGTAGTAGTTGTAGTAGTAGTAGTCGCAGTTGTAGTAATAGTAGCAGTAGTGGTTGTTGTTTTTGTAGTAGTAGTAGTAGCAGCAGCTGGAGTTGTAGTAGTAGTAGTGGTAGTTGTAGTAGTAGTAGTAGTAGTAGTAGTAGTAGTAATAGTTATAGCAGTTGTAGTAATTATAGTAGTTTTTGTTGTTGTAGTAATATTAGTAGTACTGGTAGGAATAGTAGCAATTGTACAAGTTTTAAAAGTAGTAGTTGTAGTAGTAGTAATAGTAGTATTAGTAGTAGTAGCAACAACGGTTGGAGTACTAGTAGTATTGTAGTATTAGTAGTAGTAGAAGCTGTAGGAGCAGTAGCCGTAGCAACAATTGTGGCAGTAGTAGAAGATGTAGTAGTTGTAGTAGTACTAGCACTGGCAATAACAACAGTAGCAGTAGTAGTAGGAGCAGTACCATTAGTAGTAGCGGTAGTAATTGCTATACTAGTAGAAGTAGTGGTTATAGTATGTTAATAGTTGTGGTAGTAGTAGAATTAGTAGGAGTAGTTGTAGTAGTAGTAGTAGTTGTTGTTGTTGTAGTAGTAGTAGTAGTAGAAGTAGTAGTAGTAGCATTAGTAGCAGTAGTAGTACTAATAGTAGTAGTAGTACTAGCAGTAGTATAGTAGTAGTAGTAGGAGGAGGAGGAGGAGGAGGAGGAGGAGTAGCAATAGTAGCAGTAATAGTAGGTGTAGAAATTATAGTAGTAGTAGTTGCTGTTATTGTAGTGATGGTAGTAGTAGTAATAGTGGTGGTAGTAGTAGTAGTAGTAATAGCGGTAGTAGGAGCAACAGAAGTAGTAATAGTAGTAGCAGTAGCATCAATGGTTGTAGCATGAGCAAAAGTGGCAGTAGTAGTTGTAGCAGAAGTAGTAATGGTAGAAGCAGCAGCAGTGGTTATTGCTACAAAAGTAGCACCAGAAGTAGTAGTAGGAGGAGAAATTGTAGTACTTGTAGTAGTAGTGGCAATAACAACAACAACTGTAGCCGTGGTTGTAGTAGTAGTAGTAGTAGTTTTAGCAGCCATAGTCGTAGTAGTAATAGTAGTTGTAGTAGTAGTAGTATTACTAGTAATCGTAGGAGTAGCAATAGTAGTAGCAGTAGTGGTG
Organism: Trichopus zeylanicus subsp. travancoricus; assembly: GCA_005019695.1. Classification (NCBI taxonomy): domain Eukaryota; kingdom Viridiplantae; phylum Streptophyta; class Magnoliopsida; order Dioscoreales; family Dioscoreaceae; genus Trichopus; species Trichopus zeylanicus. The sequence continues at coordinate 6,924 of RXID01021627.1, forward strand.
GTAATAGGAGTAGTAGCAGTAATAGTGGCAGTAGTAGTGGTAGTAGTAGCTATTGTAGCTGTAGGAGCAGTAATAGCAACAGTAGTAGTAGTTGTAGCAGTAGTAGTAGTCGTAATAGTAGCAGTAGTAATAGTAGTAGTAGTAATAGTGGTAATAGCAGTAGTAGTGGTGGTGGTAGCACTAGTAGTAGTCGTAGTAGTAGCAAAAGCAGTAGCAGTAGTACTTGTAGTAGCAAAAGCAGTAGTAGTTGTAGCAGCAGTCGTAGTAGTAGCAATAGTGTTAGGAGTAGGCGAAGTAATTGTAGATGTAGTAGTAGCAGTTGCAACCACAGCAGTAGCAGCAGCAACAACAGTAGTAGTAGTAGTAATAGGAGCTATGGTAATAGGAGTACTAGTAGCAGTAGCAGTAGTAATAGTAACAATAGTGGCTTTAGCAGTAGTAGTTGTTGTTGTTACAGTAGTAGTAGTAGTAGTGTGGCTCTAGTAGCAGCAATAGTAGTTATAGCAGTAGCAGTAGTAGCAGTAGTAGCAGTAGTTGTAAGAATAGTAATAGCAGTATCAGAAGTAGCAGTAGTAGTTGCAGTAGTAGTAGTGGTAGTAGTACTAGTAGTAGTAGGCATAGCAAAAGTTGTAGCAGCAGCAGAAGTAGTTGTAGAAGTAGAAGTAGTAGCAGTAGTAGTAGTAGTCATTATAATAGCAATAGTAGGAGTAGTAGGAGATGTAGTGGTAGTAATAGTAGTAGTAGTTGCAGCTATTGCTGCAAAAGTAGTAGTTGTAGTAGTAGTAGCATTTGGAGCTGCATAGTCAAAGTTGTATTAGTAGTAGTAGTACAATTACTAGCGGTAGCCACAGTACTAGTAGTAGTATAAGTTGTAGTAGTAATAGCAGGAACTATAGTAGTAGTAGTGACAGTTGCAGCAGCTGCAATAGTGATAGTAGCTATAGTAGTAGCAGTTGCAAGACCAGTAATAGTAGTAGTATTAGCTTTACCTGTAGTAGTTGTTGTCGTAGAAGTAATAGTAGTAGTACTGTCAGTGGTTGTAGTAACGGCAGTTGTGGTAGAAGAATTAGTAGCTGTTTTAGTAGCAGCAGCAATAGCAATACTACTACGAGTAGTGGTTGCAGTAGTAGTAGTAGTAGCCATAGTAGTAGTAGTAGTATTTGTTGTTGTAGTAGTAGAAGTAGTAGTAGTAATATTAGTGGTAGTAGCATTAGCAGTAGTACAAGTAGTAGTAGTAGTAGAAGTAGTAACAGTAGTAGTAGAAGCCGTAGTAGTAGCAGTAGTGTTAAGAGTAGGAGAAGTAGTTGTAGATGTAATAGTAGTTGCAGAAGCGATAGCAGTACCAGCAACAGCAGTTGTAGTAGTAGTAGTTGCATTAGTTGTAGGAGTAGTAGTAGCAGTAGTTGCAGTGATAGTAGTAGTAGTTGCATTAGTTGTAGGAGTAGTAGTAGCAGTAGTTGCAGTGATAGTAGCAGTAGTTGCTTTAGTAGTAGAATTAGAATTAGTAGTAATAGCAATTGCAATAGTAGTAGTAGTAGTTGCAGAAGTACTAGTAGCCGTATCTGTAGAAGTAACTATAGGAGCTATAGTAGTGGTAGTAGTTGTAGCAATAGCGTCAATAGCAGTAGTAGCAGCAGTAGTAGTAATACTAATAGCAACAGAAGTAGCAATAGTTGCAATAGCAGTAGTAGTAGAGTAGCAATAGTCGTAATAATAGTACTAGTAATAGTGGTAGTAGTACTAGTAGTAGCAGTCATCACAAAAGTTGTAGCTGTAGTACAGGCAGTAGGAGAAGTAGAAGCAGTAGCAGTACTAGTAGCAGTACTAGTTGTAGTAGGAGATGTAGTAGTAGTAGAAGTAGTAGAAGCAGCAACAGCAACAACAGCTATAGCAATAACAACAATAGTAGCAGTAGTTGTAGTAGTAGTAGTAGTAGTCGAAGCTGCAATAGTAGTAATAGTAGTATTAGTAGTGGTAGCCACAGTACTAGTAGTAGTTGCAACAGTAGCAGTAATAGCATTTGTTGTTGTTGTTGTAGTTGTAGTGGTAGTACTGGTTGGAATAGTAGCAATTGTATTAGTAGAGAAAGTAGTTGTAGTAGTAGAAGTAGGAGTAAGAGTAGTAGTAGTAGTAGTGGCAATAATACTAGTAGAAGTGTTAGCAGTAGTAGTGCTAGTAGTAATAGTAGTATTAGTAGTTGTTGTTGTTGTTGTAGAAGAGGTGGTTGTTTTAGTAGGAGTAGTAGTAGTAGCACAAATAGTACTGAAAGGAGTAGTAGTAGAAGTCATAGTAATAGTAGTAGTTGTAGTAGTAGTTGTCGTAGTTGTAGTAATTGTAGTAGTAGTTGTTGTTGTTGTAGTAGTAGTAGTCGTAGTAGCAGTAGGAGTAGTTGTAGTAGTGGTGGTAGTTGTAGTACTAATAGTAGTAGTAGTTGTTGTTGTTGTTGTTGTTGTTGTTGTTGTAGTTGTAGTACTTATTGTTGTAGTAGTATTGGTAGTACTAGTAGGAATAGTGGCAATTGTACAAGTAGTAAAAGTAGTAGCAGTAGAAGTAGTAGTAGTAAGAATAGTACTATTAGTAGTCGTAGCAGTAGTTGTAGTAGTAGTAGTAGCAATAGCGGCTGGAGTACTAGGAGTTGTGTAGTAGTAGTAGCAGTAGAAGTTGTAGGAGTAGCTGCAATAGCATGAATAGTGGTATAGTAGTATAAGATGTAGCAGAAGTTGTTGCAGTAGTAGCCGTTACCATAGCAGTAGTAGTAGTAGCACCGACAATAACAATAGTAGTAGTAGTAGGAGTAGTGCCAGTAGCGGTAGCGTTAGTAGTTGTTGTAGTAGTAGAAGTAGAAGTTATAGTATGTTAAATAATACTAGTGGTAGTAGTAGCATTAGTAGGAGTAGTTGTTGTAGTCGTAGTAGTAGTAGCAGTTGTTGTTGTTATTGTTGTTGTTGTGGTAGAAGTAGTAGTAGTGGCATTAGTAGCAGTAGTAGCAATAGTAGTAGCAGTAGCAATAGTATAGTAGTAGTTGTAGTAGTTGTAGTAGCAATAGTAGGAGTAGTTGTTGGTGTCGAAATTATGGTAGTAGTAGTTGTCATTATTGTAGTGGTAGTAGTAGTAATAATAGTGGTAGTTGTGGTAGTAACAGTAGTAGTAGTAGTAATAATAATAGTGGTAGTAGCAATAGCAGTATTAGTAATACTAGTAGCAGTAGCATCATTGGTTGTAGTATGAGTGAAAGTGGTAGTAGTAGAAGTAGTAGAAGTATTAATGGTAGATGCAACAGCAGTGGTTGTTGCTACAATAGTAGTAGCAGAAGCAGTAATAGTAGAAGTTGTAGTAGTTGTAGTAGTAGTAGCAACAACAACAACAACATTAGCAGCAGTTGTAGTACTAGTAGTAGGAGTTTTAGCAGCCATAGTCGTAGCAATAATAGTAGTTGTAGTAACAGTAGTATTACTAGTAATAGTAGGAGAAGCAGTAGTAGTAGCAATAGCAGTGGTAATAGTAGCAGTAGTAGTAGTAGTGGCTGTAACAATTGTAGTAGCAGTAGTAGTGGCAATAGTAGTGGTAGTAGTAGCTGTAGTAGCTGCAGGAGCAATAATAGCAATAGTAGTAGTACCAATAGAAGTAGTAGCAGTAGTAGTAGTATTATTAGTAATAGTAGTAGTTGTAGCAGAAGTAGCAGTAGTAATAGTAGTAGCAGTAATTGTAGCAGTGGCAGTAGTAATAGTGGTGGTAGCACTAGTAGTAGTAGTAGTAGCAAAAATAGTAGCAGTAGTACTAGTAGCACCAAAAGCAGTGGCAGTAGTAGTAGCAGCCGTAGTAGTACCAAATGTATTAGGAGTATTAGAAGTAATTGTAGATGTAGTAGTAGTAGCACCACCAACAGCATTAGTATCAATAGAAGCAGTAGCAGTAGTAGTTGCATTAGTTTTAGGAGCAGTAGTAATAGGAGTACTAGTAGCAGTAGTAGTAGTAATAGTAGCAATAGTGGCTCTAGCAGTAGTAGTTGTTACCTTAGTAGTAGTAATAGTGGCTGTAGTAGCAGCAGTAGTTGTTGTAATAGTAGCAGTAGTAGCAGTAGTAGCAGCAGTTGTAAGAATAGTAATAGCAGTATCAGAAGTAGCAGTAGTTGTTGTTGTAGTAGAAGTTGTAGTAGCAATAGTCATAGTAGTTGTAGTAGTAGTAGTGGTAGTAGTACTAGTAGTTGTAGTCATAGCAAAAGTTGTAGTCATAGCAAAAGTTGTAGCAATAGCTCAAGCAGTAGTAGAAGTAGAAGCAGCAGCAGTAGTAGTAGTAGTCGTCATTGTAATAGCAATAGTAGGAGTAATAGGAGATGTAGTAGTAGTAATAGTAGTAGTAGATGAAGTAGCTACTGCAAAAGTAGTTGTTGTTGTAGTAGTAGTGGCAACAGTAGTCCTAGTAGTAGCATTTGGAGCTGCATTAGTGGTAGTAATACTATTACTAGTGGTAGCCACATTACTAGTAGTAGTATAAGTTGTAGTAGTAATAGCAGTAGTAGCAGTAGTAGTAGTAGTGACAGTTGTAGGTGCAGCAGCAGTAATAACAGTAGTTGTAGTAGCAGTTATAGGACCAGTAGTTCTAGTAGTAGTAGTATTAAATGTAGCAGTAGTAGTAGTTATCGTACTAGTAATAGTAGTAGCAGTGGCAGCAATAGTAGTGGTAGTGGCCGTAGCAGCAATAGCTGTGGTAGAAGAAGTAGTAGTAGTTTTAGTAGCAGCAACCGTAGCAAAACTACTACGAGTAGTGGTTGGAGTAGTAGTAGTAGCCATAGTAGTAGTAGTAGTATTAGTTGTAGTAGTAGTAGAAGTAGGAGTAAGAATAGTAGTGGTAGTAGCACTAGCAGTCGTGCAAGTAGTAGTAGTAGCAGAAGCAGTAGCAGTAGTAGTAGGAGTCGTAGTAGTAGCAGTAGTGTTAAATAGGAGAAGTAGTTGGAGATGTAGCAGTAGTTGCCGCAGCGATAGCAATAGCAGCAATAGTTGTAGTAGTAGTAGTTGCATTAGTTGAAGGAGTAGTAGTAGGAGTAGTAGTAGCAGTGGTAGTAGTTGTAGTTGCTTTAGTAGGAGAAGTAGTATTAGTAGTAATAACAATTGTAAGAGTAATAGTAGCAGTTGTAGAAGTACTAGCAGTAGTAGCTATAGAAGTAACTATAGGAGCTATAGTAGCAATAGTAGTTGTAGCAGTAGTGGCAATAGCAGTAGTAGCAGCTGTAGTAGTAATTATAATGGCAGCAGAAGAAGTAGCAGTAGTAGCAGTAGTAGTAGTAGTCACAGTAATAATAGTCGTAACAGTAGTAGTAGTAGCAGTGCTAGTAGTACTAGTAGTAGCAATCGTAACAAAAGTTGTAGCAATAGTACAAGAAGTCGGAGAAGTAGAAGCTGTAGCTGTTGTAGTAGCAGTCGTAGTAGTAGTAATACTAGTTATAGTAGTAGATGCAGTAATAGTAGTAGTAGCAGCAACAACAACAACAACAAATGTTGTAGCAACAACAATAATAGTAGTAGTAGGAGGAGCAACAGCAGCTATAGTAGTAGCAGTAGCAGTAGTCGAAGCTGCAGTAGTAGTAGTACTAGTAGTGGTAGCCACAGTACTATAGTAGTTGTGTTATTAGCAGAAGCAGCAGTAATAGCAGTATTAGCAGTAGTAGTAATGTTAGTTGTGATAGTAGCAGTAGTAGTTTGAGTTATGGTAGTAGCAGCAGTAGCTGTAGTAGAAGAAGTAGTAGTAGTTGTAGTAGCAGCAGCAATAGTAGTACTTCTAATACTTGTAGTTGCAGAAGTTATAGAAGTAGTAGTAGCAGTTGCAGCAGTAGTATTATATTAGTTGTAGTAAAAGTAGAAGCAGTAGTACTAGTAGTAGTTGTAGTTGTGGTAGTAGTAATATTTGTAGTAGTAGCAGTAGTAGTAGTCATAGTAGTAGCTGTAGTCGTAGTAGTAGTAGTACTGGTAAAAGTAGTAGTAGTAGTTGGGGTGGTAGTAGTAGTAGTAGTAGTAGTAGTTGTTGTTGTTGTTGTTGTAGCATCAGCAATAACAACAGTAGCAGTAGTTGTAGGAGCAATAGCTGTGACTGTAGCGGTAGTAGTTGCTGTAGTAGTAGAAGTAGTAGTTATAGCATGTGAAGTAATAATAGTGATAGTAGTAGCAGTAGTAGGTGTAGTTGTATTAGTAATAGTAGTAGTTGTTGTTGTTGTTCTTGTTGTTTTGTGAGGTTGAAGTAGTAGTAGTAGCATTAGTAGCAATAGCAGCAGTAGCAGTAGTAGTAGTAGTAGTAGTAGTAGTGGGAGTAGTGGTAGTAGTAGTAGTAGCAGTAGTAGTCGTAGTAGTTATAGTAGCAAAAGTAGTACTAGTAGTAGTTGCAGCAGCCGAAGTGGTTGTAGTAGTAGTAGTACCAGTAGTAGTAGTAGTTGTTGTTGTTGTTGTTATGGTGCCAATAGAGTAGTAGTAGTAGTAGTATTAGTAGTAGTAGTATTGTAAGTAGTAGAAGTAGTAGTAGTTGTTGTAGTAGTAGTAGTAGTAGAAGCAGCAGCGGTAATAGTTGTAGTTGTTGTTGTTGTTGTAGTAGTAGTACAAGTAGTAGTAGTAGTATTAGCAATAGTAGTAGTAGTTGTTGTTGTAGTAGTAGTAGTAGAAAAAGTAATAGTTGCGGTAGGTGTAGCAATATGTGTCGCAACCAAAGTACCAACGGAAGTAGCTGTGATACTAGAAGTATTAGCAATAGTAGGACTAGCAGTCGTACTACTAGTAGTAGTAGGAATAATATCCACAGAAATAGCTTTAGTAGCAGTAATTGTAGTAGTTTGACCACTAGCTGCAATAGTAGTAGTAGTTGTTGTAATAGCAGTAGTAGTTGTTGTTATAGTAGTAGTATTAGTAGTGGCTGTAGTAGCAGTAGTAGTTGTTGTAGTAGTAGCAGCAGTGGTAAGAATAGTAATAGCAGTATCACAAGTAGTAGTAGTAGTTGTAGTAGAAGTTGTAGTAGCAATAGTCATAGTAGTTGTAGTAGTAGTAGCGGCAGTAGTACTAGTAGTTGTAGTCATAGCAAAAGTTGTAGGACTAGCACAAGTGGTAGTAGAAGTAGAAGCAGTAGGAGTAGTAGTTGCAGTCATTGTAATAGCAATAGTAGGAGTAGTAGGAGTTGTAGTAGTAGATGAAGTAGCTGCTGCAAAAGTAGTAGTTGTTGTTGTAGTAGTAGCAACAGTAGTACTAGTAGTAGCATCTGGAGCTGCAGTAGTAGTAGTCAAACCTGCATTAGTGGTAGTAGTACTCTTACTAGTGGTAGCCATAATACAAGTAGTAGTATAAGTTGTTGTAGTAATAGCAGCAATAGTAGCAGTAGTAGCGGTAGTAGTAGTAGTGACAGTTGCAGCAGCAATAGTAGTAATAGCAGTAGTTGTAGTAGCAGTTGCAGGACCAGTAGTAGTAGTTATCGTACTAGTAATAGTAGTAGTAGTGGCAGTAGCGGCAATAGCAGTAGTAGCAGGAGTAGTAGTAATTATAATAGCAGGAGAAGAAGTAGTAGTAGTAGTAGTAGTAGAAAAAGTCGTAACAGTAGTAGTAGTAGTAGTTGTAGTAGTACTAGTGGTAGCAATAGTAACAAAAGTTGTAGCAGTAGTATAAGAAGTCAAAAAAGTAGATGCTGTAGCAGTTGTAGTAGCAGTCGAAAGTAATAGTAGTACTAGTTATAGTAGTAGATGTAGTTATAGTATTAGTAGTAGCAGCAACAACAACAATAATAGCTGTAGCAGCAATAATAATTGTAGTAGTAGCAGTAGTAGCAGCAGCTGCAGTAGTCGCAGTAGCAGTAGTCGAAGCTGCAGTAGTAGTAGTAGTAGTTGTGTTATTAGTAGAAGCAATAGTAATAGTAGTATTAGCAGTAGTAGTTGTGTTAGTTGTGGTAGTAGTGGTAGTAGTAGTAGCAGCAATAGTTGGAGTTATGGTAGTAGTAGTAGCAACTGTAGTAGAAGTAGTAGCAATTGTAGTAGCAGAAGCAATAGTAGTTCTTCAAATACTTGTAGTTGCAGTAGTTGTAGAAGTAGTAGTAATAGCAGCAGCAGCAGTAGTAGTAGAAGTAGTAGGACTAGTAGTAGTTGTATTTGTGGAAGTAGTAATATTTTTAGTAGTGGTAGTAGTAGTAGGAGTAGTAGTAGCTGTAGTAGTAGTAGTAGTAGTAGTAGTAGTAGTGGTAAAAGTAGTAGTAGTAGTTGGGGTAGTAGTAGTAGTAGTAGGAGGAGGAGGAGGAGGAGTAGTAGTAGTAGTTGTTGTAGCATCAGTAATAACGACAGTAGCAGTAGTTGTAGGAGTAGTAGCTGTGGCTGTAGCGATAGTAGTTGTTGTAGTAGTAGAAGTAGTAGTTATAGCATGTGAAGTAATAGTAGTGGTAGTAGTAGCAGTAGTAGGTGTAGTTGTATTAGTAATAGTAATAGTAGTAGTAGTTATTATTGTTGTTGTTTTCTGAGGTTGAAGTAGTAGTAGCAGCATTAGTAGCAGCAGCAGTAGTAATAGTAGTAGTAGCAGTAGCAGCAGCAGTAGTGGTAGTAGTGGTAATAGCAGTAGTAGCAGTAGTAGTCGTTGTTTTTATAGTAGCAAAAGTAGTACTAGTAGCAGTAGTAGTAGTAGTCATAGTTGTTATAATAGCAAAAGTAGTACTAGTAGCAGTAGCAGCAGCCGAAGTGGTTGTAGTAGTAGTAGTAGTGGTTGTTGTTGTTGTTATGGTACAAATAAAGGAGGAGTAGTAGTAGTGGTAGTATTATAAGTAGTAGTTGTAGTAGTAGTAGTAGTAGAAGCAACAACAGTAATAGTTGTCATTGTTGTAGTAGTAGTAGTAGTATTAGCAATAGTAGTAGTAGTTATTGTAGTAGTAGTAGTTATTGTAGTAGTAGTAGTAGGAAAAGTAATTGTTGTGGTAGGTGTAGCAATACGGGTTGCAACCAAAGTACCAGCAGAAGTAGCTGTGATATTAGAAGTATTAGTTGTAGTAGGACTAGCAATAGTACTACTACTAGTAGTAGTAGTAACAATAGCCACAGAAATAGCTTTAGTAGCAGTAATTGTAGTAGTTTGAGCACTAGTTGCAATAGTAGTCGTAGTAGTAGTACTAGCAACAGCAGAAATAGTAGTAGTAGTACTAGTAATAATAGTAGTAGTAGTAATAATCGTAGTAGTATTAGTAGTACTAGTAGTAGTAGCAGTAATAGTAGTAGGTGTAGTAGTATTTCTAGCAGCAGCAGCAGTAGTAGTTGCAGTAGTAGTAATATTAGTTGCAATAGTAGTAGTTGTAATAGTAAAAGGAGTAGGAGTAGAAGTTGTAGCAATAGTAATATCAGTTGTAGTAAGAAAAGAAATTGTAGTAGTAATTGTAGTAGTGGTTGTTGTAGTAGTAGTAGTAGGAGAAGTACTAGCAGTAGTAGTACTATTCCTTTTAGTACTAGTAGTAGTTGTTGTTGTTGTTGTTGTTGTAGTAGTAGTAGTAGTAGTAGTAATAGTCGTAATAGTAGGAGTGGTAGCCGTAGCAGTAGTAGCAGTCGCTATAGCAATAGCAGCAGTAGAAGCAACAATAGTAGTTTTAGGCGAAGTAGTAATAGTAGTAGCAGTACAAGTAGTAGTATTTGTTGTAGTAGACATAGTAGGAGTAGGAGTAGTAGTATTAGTAGTTGTAGTAGTTGTTGTTGTTGTAGTAGTTGTTGTAGTAGTTGTAGTAGTCATAGTAGGAGAAGGAGCAGTAGTAGTTGTAGTTGTTGTTGTAGTACTTAGAGTAGTAGTAGTAGTAGTAGGAGGAGGAGGAGGAGGAGGAGTAGCAGTAGTAGTAGTAATAGCAATAGTAGTAGTAATAGTAGTAGTATTAGGAGTTATAGTCATAATAGCAGCTGCAGTACTACTAGTAGCATTAGTATTAGGAGTAGTAGTCGTAGTAATAGTAGTTGCAGTAGTAGTAGTAGTAATAATTATAGTCATAGTAGTAGTAGTTGTTGTTGTTGTAGTAGTAGTGGTAGTAGTAGTAGTAGCGGTAGTAGTAGCAACAACAGTAAGAGTAGTAGTAGCAGTAGTGGCACTGATAGTTGTTGAAGTGGTAGTAGTTGTAGTAGTAGTATCAGTAGTAGTGATTGTAGTACTAGTAGTACTAGTAGTAATAGTAGTAGTTGTAGTAGTGGTGGTCGTACTGGCAAGAGTAGTAGTTGTTGTCATAGTTGTAGTAGGAATAATAGTAGAACTTGGAGTTATTGTATTAGTATAGGTAGTACAAGAAGGAGCAGTAGTAGAAGTTATACTAATATTAGTAGTTGTAGTAGCAGTAGTAGTAGCAGTAGATGTAGTAGTAGTAGTAGTGGTAGAAGTGGTAGTAGTAGTAGTCGAAGTGGTAGAAGTGGTAGTAGTAGTAGAAGTGGTAGTTGTAGTAGTAGTAATAGTAGTAGTAGTAGCAGTAGTTGCAGTAGTAGTAGTAGTTATTTTTATTGTTGGAGTAGGAGTGGTTGTACAGGTAGGAATAGTACAATTGTACTAGTAGCAAAAATAGTAGTAGTAGTAGTAGTGGTTGTTGTTGTAGGAGTGGTTGTACTGGTAGGAATAGTATAATTGTACTAGTAGTAAGAGTTATGGTGGTACTAGTAGTAGTGGTAGTAATAGTAGTAGTAGTAGTAGTAGTCGTAGCTATAGAAGTAGTAGTAGCAACAGCTGTAGTAGTAGTAGCAGTAGCTAGAGTACTAGTGGTAGTGTAGTAGTAGTAGTAGAAGCTGAAGGCGCAGCTGCAGCAGCGCCAATAGTTGCAATAGTGGAAGATGTAGTAGTAGTAGTTACAGCAAGGGCAACAGTTGCAATTGTAGCAGCAACAGTAGTATTAGTACTAGTACTACTAGTAGTAGTTGTTGTTGTTGTAAAAGCAACTATGGTAGTAGTTGTTGTTGCTGTAGTCATAGCCGCAGTGGTAATGGTAGTAGTTGTAGTAGCATGTGCAGTAGTAGTAGTAGCTGTAGAAGTAGTAGCAGAACTATTAGTAGAAGTTGCAGCAGTAACTGCAGTTGTAATAATCGTAGCTATAGTAGCAATAGTTGTGGCAGTAGTTGTGGTAGTAGTAGTAGTAGCAGAAGTAGGAGCAGTCATAGTATAGTAGAAGCAATAGCAGTGGTAGTAGCAGAAGTAGCAGTAGTAGGAGTAGTAGTAGTCGTAGCGGTAGCCGTAGCAACAACGAGCATAGTAGTAGTAGAAGTAGTAGTTATGGATGTAGTATTAGTAGCCACTGTATTAGTAGGCATATTACTAGTTGTAGCAATTGTAGTATAATTAGTAGTAGTATTAGTAGTAGTCATAGTAGAATTAGTAGTAGTAATTGTAGTAGTAGCTGCAATAGTGGTAGCATTAGCAGTATCAATAGCAGTAGAAACAGCAGTAGTAGCAGTAGTAGCTATAGTAGCTGTAGCAGTAATAGTAGCAATACTAGCAGTACAGTGGTAGCAGCAGCAGCAGGAGTTGTATTATGTAGTATGTATAGTAGCATTACTAGTGTAGTAGTAGTAGCAGCAATAATAGTTCTGGTAGATGAAGTAGTCGCAGTTGTAGCGGTACCAGTAGCAACAACAATGGTAGAAGCAATAAAAGTAGTAACAACAGAAGCAGTAGCAGCAGCAGTAGTAGTAGTAGTAATAGTAGTATAGTGCTACTAGCTGCAGCAGTTGTAGTAGTAATAGTAGTTGTAGTAGTAGTAGTAGTAGTAGTAGTAGTAATGGTGTTAGCTACAGCAACAACAACAATAGTAGTAGTAGTAGCAGCCGTAGTAGCAGCAGCAGCAGCGGTAGAAGTGGTGGTAGTAGTAGTAGTACTCATCATAGTAGTGGAAATAGTAGCAGTATTAGTAGCAGCAATAGTAGTAGTGGGTGAAGTAGTAGGAGTAGTAGCTGCAACAGCAACAGTAATAGTATTAGTACTAGTAGTAGCGGAAGTAGTAGTAGTAGCTGTAGTAGTGGTAGTAATAGAAGCCAGAGTAGTAGTAATAGTAGTAGTAGTAAAAGTAGTAGTAGGAGGAGCTGAAGCGTAGTATTAGTAGTAGTAATAGCTACTAGTACTACTACTGCTGCTGTTGCTGCTACTATTACCACTACTACTACTACTACTACTCCTTCTACTACTACAATAACTACTACTACTACTGTTGGGTCTACTACTACCATGACTTCTACTACTACTACTTCTACTACGACTGCTACTACAACAACAACAACTACTACTACTATTACTGCTGCTACTGCTACTGCTGCTGCTGCTTCTACTACTAGTACAATTGCTATTGCTACCACTCCTCCTTCTACTAATACAACTACTGCAACTACTCCAACTACAACTCTAACTTCGATACCTATAGCCACTCCTACTCCTACAACTACTATTACAACTACTGCTGCTAACACCACTACTAATCCTAATAATCCTACTAGTACATCCATTACTACTACTACTACTACTACTACTACTATTCCAATGCCTAGTCCTACTACTGCAACTACTACTACTCCTACTCCTACTACTCCAACTCTTACTACTACTACTGCTCTTACTACCGCTACTACCCCTACACCAACTACTACTAGTCCTACTACTACTCCTACTCCCACTGCAACAATTAGTAGTAGTACTACAACTACTACAACAACTACTACTACTATTACTACTACAACTACTACTACTACGACTACTACAAGAACTACTTCTATTTCTATTACTCCAACTCCAATTCCTACTCCAACTACAACTCCTAATACAACTACTACTTTGACTACTTCTGCTACTACCACTACTATTACTACAACTACTACTGCCACTACCAATACTGCAACTAGTACTACTCTTACTACTACTACTCTAGGCCCTACTACTGCTACTGCCACTAGTACTAATATTACTACTACTTCTACTACTACTACTACCACCATCACTACTACTACTACCTCCATCACCACTACTACTGCTACTACCGCTCCAACTACTAATATTGCTACTAGAACTACTAATCTGGCCGCTCCTGCTACTACTACTGCAGCTATTCCTACTACTAATAATGCTACTGTTGCTATAGTAGCCACAACTACAACTATTACTACTACTACTTCTCCTACTATTTCAACTACTGCTACTGCTACTGCTTTTACTACTAACACTACTACTAAGTTTGCTACTTCTGCTACAACTACTACTGCTACTGCTACTCGTACTATTGCTACTACTTCGACTACCACTATTACTAGTAATACAGCTTTTGCCACTACTGCTATTGTTGCTACTACTACTACTACTACTTCTAGCCCTAGTACTTCTGCTACTACCGCTACTACTACTACTGCTGCTACTACAATAATTACTACTGCTACTAATTGTATTATTACTATAACTACGGCTACTACCACAATGATTACCACTATGACAACAACAACAACAACTACTATTTCTCCAACAATAACCACTAGTACTACTCTCCCACTACTACTACTACTAGTACAACAATTTCTACTACTACTACTAGTACAACTAGTTGCACTACTTCTACTACTATTACTACTACTGCTACTGCTACTCCAACTAATACTACTATCGCTCCTACCACTACTGCTACTACTAGTATTAATACTACTATTACTATTATTATTACTACTACTACTGCTACTGCTACTTCTGCTATTGTTGCTACGACTGCTACAACTACTACTACTACTATAAAATGGTTACTACTGCTACTACTGCTATCACTTCCTCAACTACCACTACAACTACTACTGCTACGACTACTACTACTATTACTACTATTTCTACTACTACTACTACTATAGCTACTACTGCTGCTGCTGCTACTACTACCACTACTACAACAATAACAACAACTACTACTATTGCCGCTACTATTGCCACTACTACCACCACTAATTTGACTGCTAATAAAATTTAAGTCTGACTAAGACCCACATTTGAGCCATAATTTAGTGGCATACAAGTCTCAATTATAATCATATTTTTGTCAAATTCGATTGTGGCAAAAATCATCTCAAACAAATTGCCCCTTCTTAGCCTCTTCTCTAGTTCTGACGAGAGGAGAGAGTATGAACGAACTTTGAGTACCTACCTCCATGTCAATATTCAAGGGTTAACTATATGGGTTTGAATTGCCAACCAAAAGTGGACTTGACTTATCATACAATGATGGATTTAATTTACCATATAAGAGTGGACTTAGTTTGCCACATGAAATGGGCTTAGATTGCCACATAGGGGTGGACAATATGAGTTTGACTGTATGGTTTGTCAATATTCTAGAGGTTGACTATATGGGTTTGAATTGCCACACAAAAGTGGAATTGACTTGTCATACAAAAGTGGATTTAATTTACCGTATAAGAGTGGACTTAGTTTACTACATGGAGTGGGCTTAGATGTCAAATAGAGATGGACTTAATTTGTTATGTGAGAATGGACTTAATTTTTTATTTAAATATAGACTTAATCACCATGTAAAATGGACTTTGATTGCCATGAAGAAGTAGACTTGGATTATCCTGTGGAAGTAGACTTAATTTACCATTTAAATATAAACTTTAATCACCACATAAGATGGACTTTAATTTATTACGTGTGAGTGAACCTGATTTGTCATGTAGAAGTAAACTTGAGTTACCATGTAAATGCAGTCTTAATTATCATACAAAATGGAATTTATCATATGGAATGAACTTGATTTACCATGTAGATATAGACTTGATCACCATGCAAGATAGACTTTAATTTACCCTGTGAAAATGGATTTAATTTGCCATGTAAATCTGAACTTGATCACCACACAAGATGGACATTAATTTGCCATGTGAAAGTGGATTTAATTTTCCATGTAAATGTAGGCTTGATCATCACACAAGATGGACTTCAATTTGGCTAGTTTTCAAAATTGCTACTTTGATTTTGCTATGTTAGAGATAACATATTTGACTTGCAACCCTCATAGAGGAAGAATTTGATTTTACCATTTAGGAGGTGATAACTTTGATTTCACCTTGTTGGAGGTGATAAGCTTGACTTTACCATATTGGAGATGATGTACTTTTTTGCCATTTTATAATAGCATATTTGATTTTACCACTATATAAGTGGTCTACTTGAAGTCTTTGTTAAGGATTTCATAACTTTGACTTGATCTATTGATTATATAAGTAATATAAAATATCATATATGTTAGTATTCTTTGAATACCATGATGATAGATGTCTCTTAAATATTAGGAAAGAGTTTTACTTGGCTCCAGTATTTTGAGGTGGGGGAAGAACTCCTGATCACCTTTGTATTTTGAAATCTCGGCTATATGCTTCTTTTGTGAGTATTTTGTGAGAGAGTCTTGATTTTCTTATCCACAACCTCTTGATGATAGGAAATGAAGATCACACTTGATATTAACATGATGGATTAGTTGTCTACTTCAAATGCTTCATCATCATGCTTTTCTTTAAGCATTTGAATGAAAGAGGACTTGACTTTACCCCTACCATCTTCTTTTATTAGAGGATGGATTTAATATTAGATTGAGTATTCACAATGGATGTTCAGCAATATACCCTCTGACATCATCATGTATTTTTAGAAGAGAGTTATTGTATATGCTCGTATGCTTTAGACATGAGCATTTTCCATTTTCCTCCTTGCATAGAATAGCAGAGGAGTATGGTGCTTGATTTTGAGGAAAACATCCTATTTCGATCAAAAGGAGTTCCACTTTTCCTTTAGAGGTGGATTAGAGTCCTAGATCAAGAATAGAAATACTATTATTTGACAATAGTTGGGTGAAGAGATCCTGACCTATGTTAGAATAGTCATAGATTAAAGAGGCCTGGGGAGAGATATGCCCCCGGTTTTGATCACTTTAGATAGTGATTAATGTCTTGACCATTTGGTCCAAAAGATCTAACTTTGATTACTTGGAAGGCTATCTTGAGGGGCAGCTTGAAGCTTCTTCAACTTATCGTTCATACTACATCTTGGTAGGGCAAAGAATAAAGCAAAAGGTTACTATTTTCATGAAACTTGTCTTCTATAATGTCATATTGACATAGTGGAGTAGGACACATTATAGTGGTTAGCTGACTCAGTGAACAAACACTTTAATCAATTATTGTCAGGTTGTAGTACTTCAAGCTGATTGTTCATTTTCTAGAATGCCAAATCAGTGCATAAGCTTCAAAACAAGCAACCTTATAAAGTGATGTTCTCTCTCTTTTTTTCCTTTTTATTGTAATGCTGGAAGAAGTAAATAATGTATATTATATGTATTTGCCTTGCTTTATTTTTGAAACAAAAATTTCTAGAGATTTATTATTTTAAAAATATTTTAATAAACAGGTGATGTATACTTTTATCTTTGATTAAATCCTCATACTTGTCTAGGTCTGTTGAAGTTTAGGGATGATTTTGTTTTAAAAATGAGGTAGGTCATCAATCGACCTCCCTTTATATTTTTCTTTCTAGTGCAATATTTTTATCAGGAACCTATTCTTCTGGTGACTTGTCTATTTTCACCATGTTTCTATTGGTTAATTATTCTTTAGCTTTGGCTTAGATCTTGGATGTCTCTTAACCTTAATTTTCAAGGTTTACACATCCATAGATATCAAACGGTACTTACTTTTGGGTGGTCTTTCTTGGTCGATAATATACTAAGATGAGATTGGATCAGTCCTTCCAATTCTAACATGCGATCTAATTTTCTCTCCTATTTATTTATTTATTTATTTATTTGGCAATCTCATTTCTTTTTTGAGAATCCAAGGTTTACAAGCTCATAGATGTGAAACGGTTCTTACTCTTTTAGTCTATCTCTCTTGGTTTGGTTTTCCAGACAAGACTTATCTATTTAAGACTTTGCCTTTGATTCTTCTCTTTTTCTTCTTTTTTTTCTTAAAGAGGGGTGAGGAGATTCCTATGACGTTATCTTTCGATCTTAACACTTTTACCTTTGAAGTAGCTTTCCTACCAGGATTTTAGTTACTTGCGTATTAGTTGTTGTATTTTCAAGCTTGCATTCCTAAAGTTAAATTAAGGTGTTGGTAGGTAAGGGAGGTGTTGGGATTCTAACTCCATTATATTTCATCATCAACCATCCTTGACTTCATTAACCTTTCATTTCTAGAGACCTTGTCTCTAAGATAGAAGGCATGTTACCTGAACACTAAGAAAATTTTTTTGTTTTATTTTTTTAGTGAATTTTTTTATTTTATGTTTTTCCTCGAGAAGTATGAAATGCATTCTTGATAGTCAATTTTGATATGACTAGATATTCTATTATAGGCTAGACATTTTTTTTTTATGGTTTTGAAGGTCATGCAACCATTTGACTCTTCCATATTGTTGACTTGGTACGAGTATCCTTCTTTTGGGATTTAGTTGTTCATCCATTAATCAATCTGACAAAGATGGCATTTCCCCTTTATTAGTTGAATGTTGAATGTGTGTTCTTCCATTGTCTCCTTTAGCTCTTATAGTTTTGGAGGTAAGAATTATAGGATCTACCTTCAGGTTTGATATGATATTTTGAATTCAATCGAACACTCTCCTGGTCCTTCCTTAGGGAAGTTGTAGGCAGTTAAAAATTGACATTTGCCTATTACTTAGCCTTTGATAGATTGATACCCTGATTTATGTCAATGAAGCCTCTGTTTCATTATCGACTTTTAACATAATGAAATTTGACCTTTACCACTGGCGAGAACTCAGCCTTTACCCCTTGGGTGGACTTGGTCTTTTACCTCCTAGGTGGACTTGGCATTTTACCACCTGGATGGACTTGATCTTTGCCTGTAGGGTGAAAGGTGAGGGGTTGATCCAAACTGGACAAGTGGAGCAATGACTAGATCAAAGGTAACATTTGCAATGCCATAAGTAGTGATGCTATTGGTGAAAGCAGAAGCACCATGCATGAATTGGATGGAGTTGGACATAACCTAATGGTTAACATGGACTCCAATTTCCCTCATGGTGATTATTATTTTATTATTGAGGTTTAGCATAAGGGCATTTGAACTTAGTCCCTTTAAGTGGGTTTGGTCCTAGCTCTCTGGATGGGAGGTCCTTTCCCTTGGACAGGAGGTCTCTGCCCCCTGGACAAGAAATTTTTGCCCCATGAGTGGACTTGGTCTTTGCCTACTGGTAAGAGGCAAGGGATTGATCCATACTTATGTAGACTCCGGTTGCCCCTAAGTGATCATTGGTTCACAAAACTTGCCACAATTTTGCCCCCCATAGTGATCATTGTTTGGCAAAGTTTGCTGTGAATGTTTCATCAAGGATGATGGTGTGGATTAGGGAAGGAGGGCCACTTGATGATGTCATTTCCTTTTCTCTTTATTAATCATTAGCTTTTTTCTTTCTTTTCTTTGATATGTGCTCATATTAACTAGGTTTTTCTACTTGGAGAAGAAGTTAAGTCCCACCAAGTGTGCCAAAATTTGTGAATCAATTTCGGTGGCTCGAGATAGCGGAGACATCGAGAGCAACCTTGAATCATAAATCAAAGTTTCTTTTAATTTGAACTATGCTATAAAGTATTATGGTAATATTGACTTTCAACTGGTACGAGCCCTTATTGTTAATTACCCTAATAATTGTCAAAAACCTCCTAAAGCAAGAAATCTAGTTAATAAAATAGAGACATAAAAAAGAAGAAGAAAGTATTTGATTAATTTTAAGAAATGAAACATGGTTTAAGCAAGAGTATGTCCTCATTTTATAATAAATTTTAATATAAAGTTATAGAAAATATGAAAGAAATAAAAAAAAATAGAAAGAAGGAGTGGCGAAGAAGCTCTGATATGCGCTGTTGCCTCGCTCCCCTACATTGGACCACATGGCATCTAGTTTAGATTGACTAGGTCTTTGGCAGATATTGATAGCATCATCCGATGGGATGTGAAAGGGAATAGGAAGAGTTGAAAGCTTTTCCAATAGCTTAGAGTATTGGCAATAACTTCATTTGATTTGGTGGCATCACGAATGGCTTATAAGATTGAGTATAGTTTTGAAAATCGCATTGTCAACTACTTTTGGGGTTGACTAACTTCAGGAGTGTATCATCAACTACTTTTGAGGTTGGCTAACTTGAAATGATATATTGTCAATGACTTCTGGGTTTGACTAGCATGAGGAGCACATTGTCAACTATTTCTAGAGTTAACTCATTTGAAAGGGCACATCGTCAATGGCTTATAGGGTTGAGTAGCTTGAAGTGTGGCCAACATCTTTGAGCATATTGGTATTTAACTTCTTTGATTTCACAAATGACTTGGGGGTTGGGTATAGCTTTGAAGTATGACCAATAGTTTTAAGCGTATTAACGGTTAACTTCTTTAGTTTGGTAGCATCACCAATAGCTTATGGGGTATAGCATTGAAGTGTGGCCAACAACTTTGAGTGTGTTGGCAATTAACTTCTTTAGTTTGGTAGCATCACCAACGACTTAAAGAGTTGGGTATAGCTTTGAAGTGTTGCTAAAGGATTTTATAGCACACCCAACAAGACTTGGTTTGACCTTATTTAGTTATATTTGAACTATTTTTTAGTTTAATTTAGGATGGTTACATCACCCTTTATTCATAACCTCCGAGTATTGTTGAAGGTTCAGCACACCCAGTGGGACTTGGTTTGACCATATTTAGTTTCATCAGGACTAATATAGTTTAGGTTTAAGTTTAACCTTATGTTGGACCTTTATCAAGTTCTAGTTTACATCTTTATGGACTTTGGTTTGAGTTCAAGTTAATTTGGTTAAATTTAGTTTTAGTTCAAGCTTAGTCTGGCTTGGTTCTAGTTTGACTTTGAATTTTTTTTCCTTTTAGTTTGGACTTGATTTAACTTAGACATGATTAGGGTTGGGTTTGAGCTAATTTGATTTGGATTAACTCAACTTAGACCTTTAGCCTAGCTCAATTTGGGTTTTCATTTATTTCTTTGATAAATTTAGGCCCATTCGAGCAAACTTAGTCTTTGTCCATTTGTTTTGGCTGAGTTCAATTTCAATATGATTTACTTTACGTTAAGCAGTTTGATTTGAGGGTTTTTGGCTCTTTATGATAATTTTAGGTACACCTATGGCTCAGCCTTAAATATACGAATATGAAGGCGGGCATAGCTCGTAAGCTCAAGAGCTAGCTTAGAAGTGCAAGCCCAAAAGCTGACTGGGTGCAAGTCAGAAAACTGACCTAGATACAAACTCCAAGACTGGCTAACTATGACCCCAAAGGTTGACATGAGATTGAAGGCTAGCTTAGATATGAGCCTGAAGGCTAGCTGAGGTGAAAGCCTGAAAACTGGTTGAGTGTGAGTTTGAAGGTTGGCTGAGTGTGAGCCCGAAGGATAGCTAAGTGTGAGCTCAAAGGATAGCTGAGACGATAGTCCGAAGGCTTGTTAAGTTCAAGTCCGAAGGCTAGTTTGGATGCGAGACTAGAGGTTAAGTGAGAGCCCAAATGCTAGCTTGAATGCGAGCCCTAAGGCTAGCTGCGTGCATGCCTGAAGGATGGCTAAGGTGTGAGCCAGTAGGCTAGCTTGAATATGAGCCTAAAGACTAGCTTGGCTATGAGCCCAAAGACTGGCTAAGTGCAAGCCCAAAGGTTGGCATAAATGTGAGCCCAAATGCTAGCTAAGTATAAGCCTGAAGGTTGGCTGAGTGCAAGCCCGAAGGCTAGCTTGGGTGTGAGCTTGAAAGCTAGCTAAGGCATGAGCCTAAGATCTATATTGGATGTCAAGCCAAAGGCTGGCTAAGTGTGAGCTTGAAGGCAAGCTAGATGTAAGCTCAAAGGCTTGCTGACGTAGGAGCCCAAAGGCTAGCTTAGATGTGAGCCTGAAGACTAGCTAAGTGCGAGCCCAAAGACTTACTAAGTGTGAGCCCGAAGGCTAGCTAGGTACGAGCTCGAAGGCTAGCTAAGTGTGGATCCAAAGGCTAGCTTAGATGCAAGCCTGAAGATTGAATAAGATGGAAGCTTAAAGGCTAGCTGAGTGCAAGCCTGAAGGCTAACTTAGATGCGAGCCCAAAGGCTAACTAAGTGTAAGCCCAAAGGCTAGCTAGGTGCGAGCCTGAAGGTTGGCTCAAATGTAAGCTCGAAGGCTAATTGAGTGCGAGCTTGAAGGCTAACTTAATGTAAGTCCAAAAGCTGACTAAGTGATAGCCTGAAGGCTGGCTTAGGTGTGAGCCTATAAGCTAGCTTAGATGTGAGCTCAAAGGCTGGTTTGGTGTAATGAGGATTCACTATCTTTGAGGGGCCACGAGTAGCCATAGTGGTATCAAGAGTTCATCATCTTCGAGGGGACATGAATGGCCATAGTATTATTGAGAGTTCATCATGTTCGAGGGAGCCATAGGTGGTCGCAGTATTAATTATACTAAAAATTAAGATAAGAGAAATTTTTTCTTTTGTTTTTTGGAAAAAACCTTTCTTTTCTTTTATTTTTGCCAAATTTTCTTTTTTCTACTAACAAACTTTTCTTTTTCTTTGACGAATATTTCTTCATTTTTACCAACAAACTTTTCTCCTTTTTGCCAAATTTTTTTTTTGGCTACAACTTTTGTTTTATATTTTATTTTCATTCTTCATTTTTGTCCTAAGTCAATCTCAACCCCTTCCCCTTTGTTTGCGAAGCATTATTGGGCCTGAGCGGCCCGATCTTTTTTCCAACCAAATTTGACCATTTTCAGCCAGATTCAGCCTCTCTCCCCCGACAATGAGGTGCAGGGTCTCATTTGCCCCTCATCTCATGGCTGGATCTAGCTAGATTTGGCCGAATCTGGTTCCGATTGGCACCGAATTGCAGCGGGCTTCAAGTAGGTGGCAACAAGCAATGTAGCCGGCTATGGGGCTTATCACAAGGAGGAAGGCAGTGGGAACTTTGTCATGGCAGTGTGGGATGAGTCTATTTTTGGCATTAATGGCACAAGCGATGGTAGGAATGTGGTTGTGGTGGTGTGGGCATGGGGCTACTTTTGATGGTGATGGCATAGATGATGGTGGCCATGTGGTAGAATCAAGCAGAGATTGTACTGAGCAACGGAAGTCACCAACTAGATAGCTAGCGGTTGGAGGCCTTCAAACAAGGTTGGTCAGGTATAGAGGTTAGGCTTCTTCCCTAAGCAGTTCAGGAGAGTGGCTCAACTTGATTTGTTTAGCCACAAAAGGGTTGGGCCATGGAGGTAGAATGTGGGTGGAAGTGAAACAACAAATAGATGTCATACTGAAACAAAGATAGAGATACATAGAAGAAATCAAGGAAAAAAAATAAAAGATAAGAGCTTGATTTCTCACCCGATTTGTTGATTCTTTGATTCTCGATTGTATTCCCAATTTTACTGAACTCCACCCTCTAATCTTCTTCCCTTTTTTTTCTACAACAACAATAACAACAACTACAACTACTACTACCACAACTCCTACCAACACCACTACTACTATCACTATTGTTACTGCTGCTACTACTACAAATATTACTATTACAGCTTCTACTGCTTTTGCTACTACTACTCCTACTTGTTGTAGTACTATTAGTACTACAACCACCTCTGCTACTGCTACAACTGCTACTGCTACTAATATTAACGTTGCTGCTACTACCACTACAACTACTAGTGTTTCTACTATGACTATCGATACTGCTACTACTACTACTACTTCTTCTTCTTCTTCTAAAACTGTTACAACTACTACTACTACTACTACAGCTACTACTGCTACTTATGCTACTGCAACTACCACTGCTACTACTGCTACCACTAAAATGACTGCTACTTCTAATACTAATTCTATTACTATTACTACAATAACTACTACTTCTGCAACTGCTGCTTCTATGGCTACAACTACTCCTACTACTACTACAACTACTATAACTACTACTACTCCTACTACAAATGGTACTAGTACTACTACTATTACAACTACAGCTACTACTACTACTTTTACTATTACAACTGCACGACAAATTCTACTAATACTACCAATACTATTACTACTAGTGCTACTACTATTACTTCACCTACGACTACTACTACTACTACTAACTACTGCTACTACTGCGACTACTACTACTGCCAATACCGAGACTACTGCTACTACGGCTACTACTACTACTGCAAGTATCGCTACAATCACTACAAATGCAATTGTTGGAACTACTGCTACTATCTCAGCTACTATAGCTTCCATTAGTACTACTACTGCTGCTACTACTACTTCAACTACTGCTACTATGGCTACTACTACTACAAGCACTACTGCTACTACTGATGCTGCTACAACTATTGCAACTACAACTACAACTACTACTA
The DNA here is from genome assembly GCA_005019695.1 of Trichopus zeylanicus subsp. travancoricus. NCBI lineage: Eukaryota > Viridiplantae > Streptophyta > Magnoliopsida > Dioscoreales > Dioscoreaceae > Trichopus > Trichopus zeylanicus. Next base: position 30,261 of record RXID01021627.1, read on the forward strand.
CTGTTGCTGCAACTAATACTTCTACTAGTGCTACTACTACTGCAGCTATTACTGCTATTACTACTGCTACAGTGACAACAACAACTACTACTACTATTGTTAATGCGACCACTACTATTACTACTACTACTGTTGTTGCTACTATTACTACTACTATTACTACTACTGTTACTACTGCTACTAATTATTTTCCTACAATAGCAACAAGTACTACTTCTATTGCTAGTACTGCTGCTGCTACTGCTACTAATGCTACCACTACTGCTACTGCAAATACTATTAGCAGTAGCAATACTAGAAGTGGTAGTAGAAGTAGTAGTAGTAGCAATAGTAGTAGTAGTAGCAGTAGTCATTATCATAGTAGCATTAGTAGTAGTAGCGGTTGTAGCAGGAGAAGTTGTAGTAGTGGTAGTAGTTGTTGTGATCATAGTAGTAGTAGTTGTAGTAGGACTAGTAGAAGTAGCACAAGAAGTAGTTCTAGTAGTAGTAGAAGTAGTAGTAGTAGCAGTAGTGATAGTACTAGTATTAGCAGGAGTAGAAGTAGCAGTAGCAATAGAAGTAATAATAGATATAGTAGTGGTAGTAAGTGTAATAGTTGTAACAATAACAGTAACAGTAGTCACACTAGTAGTAGAACCAGCAGAAGTAGCAGTATTAGTAGTAGTATGAGATGTGGCAGATGTAGCGGTAGCAGTAGAAGTTGTCGCAGTAATAGTTGTAGTTGCAGTTTTAGCAGTAGTAGTAGAATCAGCAGTAGTAGCAGCAGCAGTAGCAATAGCATAAGTAATAGTAGGTGTAGTAGTAGGAGTAGTAGTAGTGGTAGTAGTAATAGTAGTAGTAGTAGTAGCAGTAATAATAACAGTAGCAGTGGTAGTAGCAGTAATTGCAGTAGCAGTGGTAGTAGCAGTAATTGTAGTAATAGTAGTAGTAGTAGCAGAAGTTGCAGCAGCAACAATAGTAGTAGTAGAAGCTGTAGTAGCAGCAGTAGTGGCAGTAGTGGCAACAGTAGCATTTGTTGTCGTAGTAGTAGTAGTAGCCGTTGAAGTAGTAGAATTACTAGTAGTAGTTGTTAGTTGTAGAAGTAGTAGTAACAGTAGTAGTAGTAGTAGTAGCAATAATAGAAATATATTTAGTAGTAGTAGTAGTAGCAATAGCAGTAGCAGTTGTAGTAGTAGAAATAGTAGCAGTGACACTGGTAGCAGTAGTAGTAGGAATATTAGTAGCAGTAGCAGTAGGAGTAGTAGAGTAGAAGTAGTAGTTTCATTAGTAGAAGTACTAGTAGTAGTAATATTAGTAGTAGTATTGGTAGTAGTAATACTAGTAGTCGTAGTAGTAGTAGTAGTAGTAGTAGTAGTAGTAGTAGTAGTAGTAGTAGTAGCAGTAGTAGTTATTGTGGCAGTAGAAGTAGCAATAGCACTCGTAGATGTAGTAGTAGTTGCAGTAGTAGTTGTAGTAGTACTACAACTACTACTGCTACTATTACCGCTGCTACTTCTACAACAACTAAAACTAGTACAAGTTTGGCTGCTAGTACTACTAGTACTACTAGCACTACTACTTTTGTTACTACTACTATTGTTGTTGCTGTTGCTACTACAACTCCTAATATACCTACGACAACTACTACTATCACTAATAGTACTAATACGATTACTACTACTACTACAATTAATAATACTAGTAATTCTACTATAATTATTGCTACTACTACTGCTACAACTGTTGCTACGACTGCTACTATGGCTACGTGTTGCTACTACTTCCACCACCCCTACCACTACTACTGCTACTACTACTGATACTACTACCACTACTATTACTACTACGACTACTACTATGGCCACTACTACTACTATTGATAGTAGCACTACTACTATTGCTAGTACCACTACTACTGTTACTACTACTAGTACTACTATTGTTGCTTCTACTACTACTACTTCTACGACAACTAGTACTACTACTGATGCTGCAGCTACTACTGCAACTACTACTGCTATTACTACTACTATTACAACTGCTCCTTGTACTACTGCTACTACTTCTACAACTACAACTACTGCTTCTTCTACTGCTACTACCACTACTACTACTAACTACGACTACTATTGCTCCAACTACTGCTTCTGCTGCTGCTACTACTACTACCACCACTACTACTATTTCTGCAATTGGTACTACTATTACTACTACTACTACAACTACTAAAACTAATATTGTTGCTACATTTGACACTACTACTTCAACTACTACCACTACTGTTGTTACTACTACTACTAATACAACTATTGTTGCTACTACTACTCTTTGTACAGCAGTTGCTACAACCACTACTACTCTTTGTACAGCAGCTGCTACAACCACTACTACTACAATTACTACTACTACCACACCTACTTCTAGTACTACTGCTAGTACTACTACTACTACAACTACTACTACTACTACTGCTGCTGTGACTACTACTACTCCTATGGCTTCAACTGCTACTATTACTACCACAACTACTGGTGCTACTACTGCTAATACTGCTCCTACGGTAACTACTAATACTACTACTACAACAACTACTGCTACGGCTTCTACTACTACTTCCACAACCGTATCTACTGCTACTACTACCATTGCTACTGCGACCACTACCACCACTACTACAACTATTCCTACTACTACTGCTTCTAATAGTACTACTTCTACAACTACTTCTTCTGCAACTAGTATTACTACTACTGTTACTTCTGCTACAACTATAACAAAAACTACTACTACTACTTCTCCTACAACTATTGCTACTGCTACTACTACTGTTACTGCAAGTATTACTACTACTACTACTACTACAACTACTGCTGCTGCTACTACCACTGCTTCTATTGCCACTATCACTACTACCACAACTACTACTTCTGCTACGACTACTACTACTACTACTACAATTACTGCTATTCCTACTTAACTACTTCTCATACTACAATAGCTACTGCTACTACTATTATTTCTTCTCCAACTACTGCTAGTACTACTACTACTACAACTACTACAGCTGTTCATGCTTCTACAACTACTGCAACCACTACTGTAGCTTCAACTACTAGTACTACTTCTAGTACTACTGCTATTACTACTACTACTACTACTACTACTACTACTACTACTACTACTACTACTACTACTACTGCTGCTACTATTTCTACTACTGCTACGGCTGCTGCTTATACTATTGCTACTCCAGCTACTACTATCACTACTACTACAGCTTCCACTACGACTACTACTACAACTACTAATACTAATACTTCTGCTAGTACTACTTTTGCAAGAACTGTTACTATTGCTACTTTTACTGCTACTGCTACTACTGTGTCTACTACTACTGCTACTACTACTACAACCGTTTCTACTAGTTCTGCTACTATTATGACTACTACTACTACTATAATAACTACTAGTACTTCTACTGCAACTACTACTACTCTGATTAGAACTAGCACTACTACTACTACTATTGCCACTACTCCTACTGCTATTACTATAGCTACTTACGATACTACTACCACAACTACCACTACTACAACTACTATTGCTACTACTACTAGAATTATTGCTGCTACTACAACTGCTACTGGAGATAATGCTACCACTACGACTATTGATACAGCGAATACTGCTACTACTGCTACAACTGCTACCACAACTAGTACAACTACTGCTACTGCTACTATTGCTACTACTACAACAACTACTACTATTATTACTATAGCAGTTACTGCTATAGCTACTACTGCTATTGATACTACAATTACTACTACCAATGCTGCTACATCTACTGCTACTACTGTTACTACTACTCGTACTACTACTGCTATTACTGCTACTGCAACTACTACTACTAATATTAGTACAACTGCTACTACTAGTACTACTGCTAATATTACTACAACTGCTACTACTAGTACTACAACTACTATTACTACTATTGCGACTACTACTGCTACTACTGCTACTACTATTTTTACTACTATAGCTACTATTACTACTATTCTGCTACTATTACTACTACTTCTACTGCTGTTGCTGCTGCTTCTTCTACTTCTACTACTGCTGCTATTACTACTACTACTACTACTATAATAGCGCCTGCTACTACTACTTCTACCACTACTACAACAACTCCTACAATAACAACTACTACTACTTCTCCTATAGCTACTACTTCTCCTACTACCACTAGTGCCACTACTACTTCAACTACTACTACTACTATAACTACTACCACTACTACCACGACTACTATTACTGGTCCTGCTACAACTACTAATACTACTACTACTACTACTACTACTAACACTACAGCTGCTATTACTACTTCTACTACTATTGCTACTACTACTATGACTACTACTACTACTACTACAACAACAACTACAACAGTAGTAACAACAACAACCACAACAACAACAACAACTACTACTACTACTACTTCTCCTACAACTACTACTGCTACTTCTACTATTACTACAACTACTGCCACTACTAGTACAACTGCTACTACTAGTACTACTGTCGCTGCTACTACTACTGTTGCTACGATTGCTGCTACTACTATTACTGTAACTACTACTACTGGTACTACTATTACTGCTATTACTACTGCTACTACTACTGCTACCACTATTACTACTGCTAATAATACCACTGCTACTATTGGTGCTACTACTATTACTACGTCAACTGCTACTACTGCTACTGCTGGTCCAACAACTACTACTATTCCTGCTACTACTGCTGCTAATACGGCTACGACAACTGCCACTACTGCTATTACTAATGCTGCTGCTACTAATACTACCGCTACTACTACTGCTACTACTACTTCTACTTCTACTAGTACTACTTCTACTTCTAATACTAGTACTCCTGCTACTACTACCATTGCCGCTACTACTATTGCTGCTACAGCTATTGCTTCAGCTTCTACAATAACTACTACTACTACCACCACCACGACTACTACTGCTACTACTACTACTGTTGCTACTACTCCTACTATTACTTATACTACTACTAGCAATACTAATTCTACTGCTCCAACAACTTCTAGTACTAGTACTCCTACAACTACTACCACTACTCCTCCTACTACTACTACCACTACAACAACAACAACTACTACTATTGCTACTGCTTCTACCGCTGCTACTACTACCACTCCTACTACTTCTACTACAACAAAAACAACAACTACTACTAATACTACTACAACTGTGACTACTTCTACTTTAACTACTACTACAACTACTAGTACTACTAGTACTGCTACTACTGCTACTACCACTACAACCACTACGACTATTGCTTCTTCACTACTACTTCTATTACCCATACTACTGCTACTACTGCCACTACTACTACTATTGCTACTACTGCTACTACTGCTACAATCGCTACAATAATTACCACTACTACTAGTCCTACTTCTACTACTGTTGCAACTGCTACGTTTTGTACTACTAGTACTACTGCTAAGACTACAACTACGCCTACTATCACTACTACTACTACTACTACTTCTGATTCAACTACTATTGCTACGAATACCTTTGCTACTACTACAACTGCTTCTACCGCTACAACTACAATAGTGATTATCGTTGCTTCTCATATTAACACTACTTCAGCTGCTACTGCTACTACTTCTACTACTGTTGTTACTAATACTACAACTAGTACTACGGCTAGTGTTGCTGCTCCTCCAGCTACTATGGGTACTACTACTATTAATGCTACTACTACTACTACTACTACTACTACTACTACTTCTACTACTACTGCAAATGCTGCTGCTGGCACTCCCATTGCTACTACTACAACTATTGCAACTACTACTGCTGCTACAACTAATATTGGTACTACTGCTACTACTACAACTAGTACTATTACTGCTACTATCGCCACTATTGTACTATTACTACTACTACTACTACTACTACTACTACTGCTACTACTATTACTACTACTATTACTGCTACTACTACTACTACAACTATTACTGCTACTACTACTACTACAACTACTACTCCTACCACTATTACTACTACTACCATAGCTATTACTACTACTTCTCATATTACCACTACTTCACTACTACTGCTACTACTATTCCTGCTGCTAATATACTACTACTATTGCTACTCCTATTGCTAATGCTACTACTGGCACTTCCATTACAGCTACTACTGTTGTTGCAAATATTGCTACTACTACTACTACTACTCTAACTAGTACTGTTACTGCTACTATTGCTGCTAATGTACTATTATAATAACTACTACTACTACTGCTGCTGCTGCTACTGCTTCTACTACTACTACTCCAAGTCCTACGGCTATCACTTCTACTACTACCACTACTACAACTACTACTATTACTACTACCACTACAACTTCTACTACTTCTACTTCTACTAGTACTACTAATACAGCTGTTGCAACTATTACTTATACTATTATTGCTACTATTACTCCTACAACTATAACTACAACTACTGTTGGGCCTACTACTACAGCTATGACTGCTGCTGCTACTTCTACTATAACTACTACTACTGCAACAACTACTACTACTGCTACTGCTACTACTACTACTACTACTACTACTACTACTGTGGCTACTTCTACTACTACTATTACTACTATTGTTGCTGCTATGTCTACTGCTACTGCTACTGCTACTACTACTACTACTACTAATACTACTACTAGTATTGTTACTACTAATACTGCTACTTCTACTAATGCTACTGCTACTGCTACTACTAACTACTATATCTGCCGATGCTGTTGCTACTACTACTACTACTACTATTTCGACTATGACTTCTACTAGCACTATTGCTACAACTTCTACTACTACTACTTATGTTATTGCTACTACTGCTATGACTACAAGTACGACTACAACTACTACTAATAACTACCATAACTACTGCTGCTGCTACAGCTACTGCTACAACTACTGCTGCTACAACCACTACAACTGCTGTTACTACCAAAACTTCTACAACTGCTGCTACAAGTACTAAAACTTCAACAACTACTTCTACTACTAATATGACTGCTATTACAACTAATACTACTGCTACGACTGCTACTACTGCTGCTTGTACTACTACTACTAAAACTGAAACTACTGCTATTACTGCTACAACTACTACTACTTCTACTACTCCTGCTATCGCTATAACTACCACTTCTCACACTACTATAAATACTGTTACTACTGCTGCTTCTTCTACTACAGTTACTACCATTACGGCTACAGCTACTACAACTAGGCCTACTACTACTACTAGGTCAACTACTACTTCTATTACTACTTCTGCTACAACTCCTCCTAATACTACTACTACCTCTATTGCAACTGCTTCAACAACTATTACTACTACAACTACTACTACAACTACACATACTACTACTACTACTACTACAACAACAACTACTACTACTACTACTTCTACTACTGCTACTACTCCTACTGCTACTATTGCTACTACTACTACTACTATAGCTACTATTGCTGCTGCTGCTACCGCACCTACTACTACAACTGCTACTATAGCTTCCATCGCTACTACCACCACTACTACTAATACTAATACTTTTGCTACTGCTACTATACAACAACTATTACTATTGCTACTACTGCTGCTACTGCTACTACTAATACTACTACCACTTCTACTAGTTCTGCTACTGCTACGACTACTGCTACTAATATGACTACAGCTACTAATACTACGGCAACTACTACTAATACTACTATTACTACAACTACAATTGCTACTACTCCTATTACTAGTACCACTACTTCCGCTACTTTTTCTATGACTACTACTGCTACCCCTATAGCTACTTATGACACTACTACCACTACTACCACTACTATTACTACTATTGCTACTACTACTGCTGCTACTACTACTACTAGAACTACTACAAGTGCTACTACCTCAACTACGGCTACTATAGCTACAATTGCTACAACAAATAACTCTTACTATTGCTACTACTGCTACTGCAACTATTGCTACCTCTAGTGCTGCTGCTGATGCTGCTGCAACAGCTAGTACTGCAACTCCTACTATAATTACTACAACTACTACTACTTCTACAGCTACTACTATTAATTCTACTACATCTACTACTCCTATTGCTGCTACTGCCACTATTACTATTACTATTAGTACAAATGCAACTACTACTACTTCTATTGCTGCTACTGTTGCTGCTACTACTTCAACTACTACTGCTGCTGCTACTGCTACTGCTACTACTACTATTAGTACAAATGCAACTACTTGTACTACTACTACTATTACTACTACTATTACTACTACTACTGCTACTACTATTATTACTGCTACTATTACTACTACCACTACTACAACTCCTACTAATGCGAAGACTGCTACTACAATAACAACAACTACTACTCCAACTACCATAAGTGGCACTATTACTTCTGCTGCTACTACTACTACTGCTGCTCCTATTGAAACTACTAATATTACTACTACTATGGCTACTACTACTACTTCTACTACTACTACTACCACCACTAATACTACTACTACTACTACTACTACTACTGCTGCTGCTGCTGCTACTACTAGTACTACTAATACTACTTCTACTATTATTACTACAACTTCTTCTAATAGTAATACTTCAACTACTACTTTTACTACAACTACTTCTGCTACAATTACAACAACAACTACAACTGCTACTGCTAGTACTACTACTATGATTACTACTACTACTGCTGCTACTACTACTTTTATTACTACTGCTAATACTACTGTCCCTACTACTGCTTCTACTACTATTGCTACATCTCCTATTATTGCAACTACTGTGACAACTACTACTATAGTAACAATGGTGACTACTACTACTACTCTGAATACTATGATTGCTACTGCCATGACTACTACTACAATAACTACTACTGCTAATATGGCTGCTACTACTGCTACTACTACCACCACTACTACAATTAGTACTACTGCTTCTACTACTTCTGCTACTGCTACAACATCTTCTACTACGACAACTACTAACACTAATCTACAACTACTACAGCTACTACTACTACGCCTACTACTACTACTTCTGTTAATACAACTGCTATTACTACTACTACTACTGCTACTGCTACAACTAACACTGCTGCTACTGGCAATACTACTACCCCTCCGACTGCGACTACTAATATTATTGCTATTACTAGTGCTACTGCTACTGCTGCTGCTACTATAGTTGTTACTACTACTACTAGTACTACTACAATAACTTTTGTGACTCCTACTACTACTACTATTACTACTAGTACTAATACTGCTACTGCTACTACTACTCCTACAGTTATTGCCACTGCTATGACTACAACAACAACTACTACTACTGTTGCAGCTAGTATTATGGCCTCTACTACTACTACTACAACTACTACTATTAGTACTACTACTACTACTACTACTGGTACTACTCCAATTACTACAAATGCTGCGGCTAATCCCTCAACAACTACTGCTACTCCATCAACAATTGCTGCTAGTACTAGTACTAGTACTACTACTACTAATACTACTATTACTACTATTGCTACTACTACTACTATAATTACTACCGCTACTACTAATTCTAATACTACTACTACTGCTATTACAACTATAACTTCTTTTACTACTAATGCTACTTCTACTACTTATACTACTATTCCTACTTATACTAACATTGCTGCTACTACTAAGGCTGCTATAGCTATTACTACTACTTCCCCTACTTCTACTACTTCTACAACTACTACCACTATGTGTACTTCTACTTCTACAATAACTACTACTACGACTACTACCACGACTACTACTACTACTTCTACTACTATTACTACTACTATAATAAGAACAACAATAACAACAAAAATAACAACAACAACAACAACAACTACTACTACTACTACTAATACTACTACTAGCACTACTAGTACTACTACTACTAATACTACTATTAAAACTACTCCTCCTCCTCTGCCTCCTCCTACAACTGCTACTACAACTACTGCTACTACTACTTCTATGGCTACCACTCCTACTGCAACTACTACTGCTGCTATTCATACAACTACAACAACTACTACAACTTCTACTACATCTACTACTACAACTACACTACAACTACCACTACTAGTACCACTACTAGTACCACTACTACTACTGCTACTGTGACCACAACCACCATGACTACTGCTTCTGCACTACTACTTCTATTACTACTACTGCTGCTACTGCAACTACTGTTACTACAGCTACAATTACTACTACTTTTGCTGCTACTATTACTCTTACCACTACGGCTACAAGTGCTACTACTACTTCTACTACTACTAGTACTTCAGGTACGAGTGCTTCTACTACTACTAGTACTACTTCAACTGCTACTATTTCTATTGCAGCTGCTGCTACTACTACTATTACTGCTACTGCTGTTGCTACTACTACTTCAACTACTACTACTATTACTACAGCTGCTACGATGAGTACTACTACTATTACTACAACTGCTATTACTACAACTACAACTATTACTATTAGTACTACTACTATTAATACTACTACTACTACTATTACTACTATTACTACTATGACTACTTCTACTACTACTACTACTATTACCACTACCACAACTACTATTACGACTATTACTACTACTACTACTACTTCAACTACTACTACTACTATTACTACTACAGCTACTACTACTACTGCAAGTATTACAACTTCTCCTACAACAACAACTATTACTACTTCTCCTCCTACTACTATATCACCTACTACTAGTAGTACTGCTACGACTTTTGCAACTACTTTTACTATGATTACTACTACCACTACTACTACTACTTCTACTACGTCTACTGCTACTACTACTTCGACTATTACTACTGCTACTATTGCTACTACTACTACAACTACTACAGCTACTACTACCGCTACTATGACTACTTATCATATGACTACTATTGCTACTACTATTGCTAATACAACTATAGCTATTATTACTACTCCTACAAATACTACAACTACTACTTCTATTACTACTGCTACTACTACTCTAGCTACTACTACTTCTACTACTACTACTACTGAGACAACTACGACAACTGCTACTTTTGCTACTACTACTACCACTGCTACTACTACTGCTACTATGACTACTCATCATACTAGTACTACTACTACTACAACAACTACTACAACTACTACTTCAAGAACTACTACTACTCCTACTACAACTACTATTGCTACAACTACTATTGCTACTACTGCTACCACCACCATGATTGGTACCACTGCTACTACAACTACTACTACTACTACTACTACTACTGATGCTACTACTGCTACTGCAACTGCAACTACTACAACAACAACAACTTCTACTACTGATCTGAAAGCTACTACTGCTACTAATTCTACAACAACAACTACTACTACTGCTGCTGCTACTACTGTTGCTACTACTACTACTACTACTAGTACTGCTGCTACTATTGCTACCAATGCTACTAATGCTACCACAACTATACCTCTTACGACTACTTCTACTACTACTACTACTACTACTATTATCTCCACTACGACTACCACTACTGCTATAATTGCTACAACTATTATTACTACTACTATTGCTGCTACGATTACTACTACTACTACAACCACTGTGACTGCTATGATTACTACTACTACTCCTACTAGTACAACTACTACTTGTACTACCACAATGACTTACTATTAGTACTAGAACTACTACTACTACTTCTGATCCTACGACCAGTACTACCACTACACCTACTTCTACTACTACTACTAATACTTACTACTACTACTACTACTACTACTACTACAACTACTACTTCTACTACTACTCTAACTACTACTTCTTCTTCTTCTTCTTCTTCTTCTTCTTCTTCTACTACTACTACTACTACTACTCCAACTACAACTAGTACTACTACTACATCTACTACTACTACTACTCCCACTACTCGTACTACCACTCCTACACCTACTACAGCTATGACTACTACTACTACTAATACTACTGCTAATACTACTGTTGCTTGTACTACTACTACTGCAACTACTACTACTACGACTACTGCTACTACTACTACTACGACTACTGCTACTGCTACTATCGCTATTGCTACTAATGCTACTATGACTATGACTATTGTTACTTTTACTACTACAGCTATTGCTACTACTTCTACTACCACTACTACTACTAGTACTACTACAACTATCGCCACCACGAGAAATGCTAGTTTTGCTACTACTAAGGCTATCGCTACTACTACCACTTTTGCCACTACTGCTGCTATTACTAATGCTACTAATTCTACTACTGCTAATACTACTAATACTACTACTACTACAACTACTACCACATTGCCTCCTACAATTATTACTATTACTACTACTCCAGCTATTGCTACTAATACGACTACAATAGCTCTTACAATAATTACTACTGCTACTACTACTTCTACTACTACTATAACTACTACTGCAATTACTGCGTTTACTAATGCTACTACGGCTACTACTGCTACTTACACTACTACTATAAATACCCATATTATTGTTGCATCTATTACTACAATTAACTACAAGTACTACTGCTGCTGCTACTTCTACTACCACTACTTTTGTTGGTAGCACTATTGCTACTACTTGAACTACTACTGCTGCTAATAGTACAATTATAGCAAGTACTACCACTACTACTACTATTGTTGCTGCTAATACTACTATTGCTACTACAACTACTACAACTGCTACTAGTACTACTATGAAAACAACAACTAATACTACTACTAGTACTATGACTACTACTACTACTGGCATTACTCCTGCAACTTCTACTGTTGCTCCTACTTCTACTACTGCTGCTATTGCTACTGGTCCTACTCCATCAACTACTACTGCTATTACTATTGTTACGACTATAATGGTTCCTACTACTTTTATTGCAACTACTACTAATACTACTATTGCAAACACTACTACTACTACTATCGCTACTGCTAGTTCTATTACTACTACTAATATTACCTCTGCTACTACTACTCCTCCTTCTACAACTACAACTCATAATACTACTGCTACAGATACTACTGTTACTACTACTACTACTTTCACTACTACTGCTATTACTACTGCTACACCTACTACTACTACTACTACTACTACTACTACTACTACTACTACTACTACTACTACTACTACTACTACTACTACTATGGAAATTGCTACTACTAGTGATACTACTACTGCTGCTGCTGCTGCTACTACTACTACTACTATGACTATTGCAACTACTATTGCTACTACTGGTACTACTCTTGCAATAGTAATAGTAGGAGAATTAATAGTAATCATAGTAGTACTTATGGTAGTGATAGGGGTAATGCTAGTAGTAGTGGTAGCAGTAGTAATTGTAGAAGTAGGAGTAGTAGTAGTTGTCATATTAGTAGTAATTATAGAAGTAGGAGTAGTAGTAGTTGTCATAGTAGTAGTAATTATAGAAGTAGGAGGAGTAGTAGTAGTAGCAATAGAAATAGTAGTAGTAGTTATTATAGTAGTAGTAGTTGTTGTTGTTATTCTTGTTATAGTAGCAATAATAGTAGTAGTAATAGTAGTAGTAGAAGTAGTTGTAGTAGTGTTTATAGTAGTAGTAATTGTACAAGTAATAGTAGCAGTAGGAGGAGTAGTAGTAGCAGTAGTAGTAGTAGTAGTAGAAGTAGTAGTCATAGTAGTAGCCGTATTGGTAGTAGTAGTAGGAGTAGTTGTAGAAGCAGTAGTAAAAGTAGCAGTACTTGTAGTGGTAGTATTAGTAGTTGTAGTGGTCGTAGTGGTAGTAGTAGTGGTAGTAGTAGTCGTAGTAGGCAAAGTAGTAGTACTACTGGGAGTAGTTGTAGAAGTAGTAGTAAAAGTAGTAGTACTTGTAGTAGTAGTAGTTATAGTAGTAGTAGTAGAAGTAGTAGTACTGGTAATAGTAGTAGTTGTTGTAGGAGGTGAAGTAGTACTAGTACTGGGAGTTGTTGTAGAAGTACTAGTAAAAGTAGTAATACTTGTAGTAGTAGTAGTTATAGTAGTAGTAGTAGAAGTAGTAGTATTGGCAATAGTAGTAGTAGTAGTAGTGGTAGTAGTGGTAGAAGTTATAGCAGTAGCAGTAGTAGAGGTTGTTGTAGTAGCACTAGCAGAAATAGTAGTAGTGATAGTAGTAATAGTAATAGTAGCAGCAGCAGTAGTAATAATACTAGTTTTTGTAGCAGCAGTAGCAAGAGGAGTAATAGTAGTAGTAGTGGTGGTGATAGTAGTGTAGTAGCAGTAGTAGTGGTGGTGGTGGTGGTAGTTGTAGTAGAAGTAATGGGAGCGTTCAGAGTAGTAGTAGTAGTAGTGGTGGTAATAGTAGTAGTTGTACTACCTGTAGCATTATTAGAAATCATAATAATAATAGTAGTAGTAGTAGTAGTAGTATTAGTATTAGTTGTAGTAGTAGCAGCAGTAATCGTAGTAGTAGTACCGATAGTAGTAGTAGTAGCAGTAGAAGTAGGAGCAGCAGTAGCAGAAGTAGTAGTAATAGTAATAGTAATAGTAGGAGTAGGAGTAGTTGTAGTTGTAGAAGGAGCAATAGTACTGATAGTAGTAACAGTGGTAGTAGTAGTAAAAGTTATAGTAGTAGTAGTAGCCATAGTTGTAGTAGTAGTAGGAGTAGTTGTATAAGTAGTAGTACTTCTAGTGGTAGTGGTTGTTATTGTAGTAGTAGCAGTGGTAGTAGTAGTAGAAGTAGTGGTAGTTGTAGTAGCTGAAGTAGTAGTAGTAGTAGTCGGACTAGTTGAAGAAGTAGTAGTAGTTGTAGTAGTAGTAGTATAAGTAGTAGTACTAGTAATAGTAGTAGTAGTTGTTGTTGTTGAAGATGTTGTAGATGTCGTAGCAGTAGTAGTAGTAGAAGTTGTAGCATTAGCACTAGCAGAAGTAGTAGTAGTAATAGTAGTAGTAGTAACAGCAGCAAAAGCAGCAGCAGTTATAGTAGTTGCAGTAGTAGTAGTAGTTGTTATAGGAGTAGTAGCAGCAGTAGTAGTAGTAGTAATAGTAGTGTAGCAGCTGTAGTAGTAGTGGTGGTGGTGGCGATAGTAGTAGTAGTAAAAGTAATTGGAGTGTTAAGAGCAGTAGTAGTAGTAGTTATACTACTAGTAGCATTATTAGAAATAGTAGTAGTAGTAGTGGTGGTGGTGGTGGTAGTAGTAGTAGTAGTTGTACTACTAGTAGCATTATTAGAAATTGTAGTAGTAGTAGTAGTAGTAGTAATAGTAGTAATAGTAGTAGTAGTAGTAGTAGTAGTAGCAGTAGTAGTAGTAGCAGCAGTAGTAGGAGCAGCAGTGGTAGTAGCTATAGTAATAGTAATTGTAGTAATAGTAACAAAAGTAGTAGTTGTTGTAGCAGCAGTGGTAGTGGTGGTATAAGTTGTAGTAGTAGTAGCCGCAGTAATAGTAGTAGTTTGAGTAGTTGTAGAAGTAGTAGTAAAAGTAGTAGTACTAGTTGTCATAGTACTAGTAGTAGTGGTAGTAGAAGTAGTTGTACTAGTAATAGTAGTAGTAGTAGAAGTAGTAGTAGTAGCACAAGCAGAAGCAGTAGTAGTGATAATAGTAGTAGTAGTAGTATTAATAGTACAAATAGTAGTATTAGTAGTTGTAGTTATCATAATAGCAGTTGCAGTAGCAGTAGTAGTAATAGGAGTAATTGTGGTAGTAGTAGTAGTAGTAGTAGTAGTACTAGTAGTAATAGTAACTTAGTAGCAATAGTAGTAGTCATAGTGGTGGTGGTGGTCGTGGTAGTAGTAGAAGCGGTAGGAGTTTTAGGAATAATATAGTAGTAGGAGTAGTAGTTGAAGTAGTAGTGGTAATAGTAGTTGCAATTGGAATAGTAGTAATAGTAGTAGTCTTAGTTGTTGTTGTTGTGCTAGTAGAAGCATTAGTAAAAGTAGCCGTAGTAGTAGAAGTTATAGTAGTAGTAGCGGTAGTAGTAGTAGTAGTGATAGTAGTAGTAGTAGTGGCAGTAGTTCTAGTAGCAGCAGCAGCAGTAGCAGTAGTAGGAGTAGTAGTGGTACTAGCAGTAGTTGCTGTAGTTGTAGTAGTAGTAGTAGTAGAGGTACTAGTAGTACTTGTAATAGTAGTAGTAGTTGTTGTTGTTGTTGTATAGGTATTACTAGTCGGTGTAGTAGTAGTCATGTTAGTATTAGTAGTAGTAGCACCAACAGAAGTAGCTGTGGTAATCATAGTGGCAGTAGTAGCTGGAGTAGTTGTAGTAGTAGTAGTAGTAGTAATAGTAGCAGTAGTAGTGGTAATAATAATAATACTAGAAGTAGTAGTAGTAGCATCAATAGTAGTAGTCATAGTAGCAGGAGTAGCAGTAGTAGTGGTCGTGGTAGTAGTAGTGTTGGTGGTAGTGGTAGTGGTGGTGGTGGTGGTAGTGGTAGTGGTGGTGGTGGTGGTGGTGGTGGTAGCAGCAATAGTAGTAATAATAGTTAAAGCAGCAAAAACATCAATAGAAGCAGTAGTAGTAATAATAGTAGTAGTAGTAGAAGTAGTAACAGTAGTGGTAGTATTAGAGGTAGTCATAGTAGTAGTTGTAACAAAAGTAGCAGCAACAGTAGTAATGAGAGTAGTAGTAGTAGTAAAAGAAATAGCGAAAATGGTAGTAGTCGAAGTAGTATCCACACTAGTAGTAGTATGAGTAGAAATTGAAGTAGTAACAGTACTATCAGTAATAGTTGAAGTGGTTGGAGTTAGATGAGTAGTAGTAGTTGCAGCAGCAGAAGTAGTAGTAGGAGTAGTGGTGATCGCAGCAGTTGTAGTAGAAGTAGTAGTAGTAATTATTGTTGTTGGAGTACTAGTTTCGGTAGAAGTAGCTGCAGCAGCAGCAGTGGTAGTAGTTGTAGTAGCAGTAGAAGTGGTGGTAGTAGTAGTAGCAGTTGCAGTAGTAGTAATAGTATTTTTTGTAGGAGTGGGGGTAGGAGTAGGAGTAGTAGTAGCAGCTGTAGGAGTTCGGGTAGTAGTTAGTAGTTGAACCAAGAGTAGGAAAAGTAAGACTAGTGGTAGTAGTAGTAGTAGTAATAATAGTAGTAGTAGTTATAGCAGTAGTTATTGTGATAGGAGTAGTAGTAGAAATAGCAGTAGTAGAAATAGTAGTAGCTATAATAGTAGTAGTACTAGTAGCAGTAGTAATAGTAGTAGTTGTTATTGTAGAAGTAGTAGGTATAGTTATAGTAGCAGTAGGACAAGGAGTAGTAGAAGGAATAAGTATAGGATGAGTAGTGCAAGGAGTAGTAGTAGTAGTAGTGGTAGGAGTAGTAGTGGTAATATTAAGAGTAGTAGTAGGAGTAGTAGCAGCAATAGTAGAAGCAATAGCAGTAGTAGTAGTAGTAGTAGGAGAAGTAGTAGTTGTTATTGCAGCAGTAGTAAAAGTCGAATTGCTAGTAGCAATTGTAGTAATAGTAGTAGTTAGAGTAGTAGTAGTAGAGGTAGTAGTAAGTGTAGTAGTTGTAGTAGGGGTAGTAGTAGTAGTAGTTGTTATTGTTGTAGTAGTAGCCATAGTACTAGTTGCAGTAGCATCTGTAGTAGTAGCTTTAGTAGTAGTAGTAATAGTTGTAGTAGTAGTAGCAGTAGTACTAGAAGTAGTAGTAGTGGTTGTTGTTGTTGTAGCAGTAGTAGTAGTAGTAGCGGTAGTAGTAGTAATAGTAGAAGTAGTAGTTGTAGTAGTTGTAGTATTTGGAGTAGTTGTGCTAGTCATAGTAGTTGTTGTAGTCATAGTAGTAGCAATAACTGAAATAGTGGTGATAGTATTAGTGGCAGTAATACTAGTAGTAGAAGTAGTATAAGTAGTAGTAATAGTCGTCGTAGTAGTAGTAGCAATAGCAGTAGTAATAGTAACAGTGGTTGTTATAGTAGTAGTAGTAGTTGGAGTAGTTGTAGTAGTCGCAGTAGTTGTTGTTGTAATAGTAGTAGTAATAGCAGAAATAGTAGTGGTAGTAGTAGCAGTAGTATTAGTTATACTAGTAGTAGAAGTAGTAGTAGTAGAAGTAGCAGTAGCAGCAGCAGCAGCAGTGGTAGTAGTTGTTGTTGTGGTAGTTGTAGTAGTCATAGTAGTTGTAGTAGATGTAGTAATAGTTGTTGTTATTATTGTAGTAGTAGTAGTAGTAGGAATTATTGTAGGATAAGGAGTAGTAGTAGTTGTTGTAGTTGTAGTAGGAGTAGTAGTACGAGTAGCAGTAGCAGTAGCACAAGTACTATGCGTAGTAGTAGGAGGAGGAGGAGGAGTGGAAGTAGTAGTATCTGTGGCAGTAGTAGAAGAAGAATTAGTTGTAGTGGTTGTGCTAATCATCGTCGTGTGGTAGTAGTAGTCATAATAGTAGCAATAGAAGTAGGAGTAGTTATAGTAGTATTAGGAGAAGTAGTTGTAGTGGTAGTAGAAGCAGCAACAATAGTAGTAGTAGTATCAGTAGAAGTAGTAATAGTAGTAGTGGTAGTAATTGTGGTAGAAATATTTGGAGTACTAGTAGTAGTAGTTATTATTGTAGTAATTGAAATAGTCATGGTAGTACTAATAGTAGTAGTGGTGGGAGCATTACGAGAAGTAGCAGCATTAGTATTAGAAGTATTAGCAGTAATAGTATTAGTAGTAGTGTTAGTTATAAAAGTTTACTAGTAGTAGCAGTAGTAGTAGCAGTAGTTGTAGTAGTAGAAGCAGTAGTAGGGGTAGTAGTGGTAGTAGTAATAGTAGTTGTTGTTGTTATTGCTGTTGTTGTTGTAGTAGTAGCAGGAGTAGAAGTCAGATTAGGAGTAGTAGTAGCAGAAGTAAGAGGTCTAGTAGTAGTTCTAGCAAGAGGAGGAGTAGTAAGAGTTTTGGTGTGGTAGTAGTAGAGATGTAGGGAGTTGGAGTAGGCGTATAGCGTCGTAGAAGTAGTATTAGTAGTAGTATGTAGTCATATAGTAGTAGTAGTAATAGAGTAGCAAT
>RXID01021628.1:0-12108 GCA_005019695.1 Trichopus zeylanicus subsp. travancoricus
CTAATAACCATAGTTGTTGTCGTAGTAGTAGTCATATGAGTAGTAGTAGTGGCAACTGCAACTGTATTAATAGTCGGACTAGTTGCAGCAGCAATAAATGTTGTTGAAGTAATAGTTGTAGTGGTATTAGCAGAAATATTTGTAATAGTAGTAATTGTAGTAGTGGTAGTAGTAGTAGTAGTAGTAGTAGTAGTAGTAGCTTTTGTTGTTGTTGTTGTTGCAGTAGTAGTAGTACTAGTAGCAGTAGTAGTCGTAGAAGTAGTAGTAATAGTAGTAGTAGTGGTAGTAGTAGCAGTAGCAGTAGTAGCACTAGTAGTATTAGTCACAATAGTGATAGTAGTTGTACTAGTAGTAGGAGTATTAGTAGTAATAGTAGTAGTAGCAGTAGTAGCAGTAGTAGTAGCAATAGCAGAAGTGATTTTCGTTGTAGTAGTTGTTGTGGTAGTTGTACTAGTAGTAGTAGTAGCAGGATTTGTAGTAATAGCAGCAGCAGTAGTAGTAGTCGCAGTTGTAGTAGCAGTAGTCGTAGTAGTAGTCGTAGTTGTTGCGGTAGTAGTAGTAGTAGTAGCAACAACAACAACAACAACAGTAGTAGTAGGAATAGTAGTAGTACTAGCATTTTTAGTAGAAGTATTAGAATTAGTAGTAGTAGTCCTAGTAGTAGTCATAGTAGGAGCAGTTGTAGCAGTTGGCATAGTAGTGGTAGTAGTAATGGTAATAATAGTTGTAGTACTAGTAGCAGAAGTTGTAACAATCACAGATTAGTCGTAGTAGTCGTAATTGGAGTAGTAGTTGTTGGAGTGGGTGTAGTAGTGGCAGCAGCAGTAGTAGTAGTAGTCAGGGGAGTTGGAGTAGGAGTAGTAGTAATAGCAGTAGTAGTAGTGGTTGGAGTAGAAGTAGTAGTAGTAGGAGTAGAAGTAGGAATAGTTGTAGTAGTATTAGTAGTAATTGTAGTAGTAGTAGCAGAAGTAGGAGCAGTAGTAGTTGCAGTTGTACAAGTAGTAGAAGTAGTAGTAGTAGCAGCCGCAGTTGTTGTTGTCATATTAGTTATAACAGTAGTAGTGGTTGCAACAGGAGTAGTTGTAGTAGTAGTATTTGTAGTAGCAGAAAGAGATAGTGTTAGTAGAAGTAGCAGCAGCAGTAGTAACAATACTAGTAGGTGTAGTAGTAGTAGTAGTTGTGGAAGTTGTAGCAGGAGTAGAAGTAGGAGCAATAGTTGTGGTTGTAGTAGTAGTAGTTGTTGTTGTTGTAATAGTAGCATTAGTAGTAGTAGTAGTACTAATAGTTGTTGTTGTTGTTGTTGTAATACTACGAGTTAGTATAGTGGTAGTAGTAGTAGTAGGAGTACAAATATTAGTAGTAGTAGTTGTTGTTCTAGTAGTAATAGGAGTAGTAGTAGTTGTACTAGTAGTAGAAGTAGTAGGAGTCGCCGTAGGAATAGTAGTCGCCGTTGTAGTAGTAGTAATAGTAATAGTAGTGGTAGTAGGAGGAGGAGGAGTAGCAGTAGCAGCAGCAATAGTTGTATTAGTAGTTGTAGTTGTGCTACAATTAGCAGTTGTAGTAGTAGTAGAAGCGGTAGAGTAGTAGTAGTGTTCGTAGTGATAGTAGTATTAGTAGCAATTGTAGTAATAACAGTAGTAGCAGCAACAACAACAACAACAGTAGTAGTAGTAGTAGTAGTGGTAGTAGTAGTAATACAAGAAGTACTAAGACTAGTAGTAGTAATAGTTGCATTAGTCGTTGTAGTATGGGTATAGTAAAAGTAGCAGCAAAAGTAGTAGCGATTGCAATAGCAGAAGTTGTAGTAGCAGTAACAACAACAACAGGTTTGTAGTATCGGTAGTAGGAGCAGGAGCAGTAGTAGTAGCACGAGTAAGAATAGGTGTAGATGTTGTAATAATAGCAACAGTAGAAGTAGAAGTGGTAGTAGAGGTAGTAGTAGGAGTAGGAGAAGTGGCAGCAGTAGTAGTAGGAGTAGGAATAGTAGTAGTAGCAAAAGTAGTAGGATTATTATAAGTAATTCTGCTACTGCTACTACTACTACTACTACTACAACTACTACCATTGCTACTACTACTACTCCTACTACAACTACTTATGCTACTACTGCGACTACTGCTACTGCTAGTACTACTACTCTGATTGCTAATACTACTACTTATACTACTACAGCAACTACTACTATTTTACTACTACAACAACTACTACTACTGTTATTGTTGCCACTACTAGTGCACTACTACTACAACTACTACTATTAGCACTGCAACTACGCCAACAACTACTACAATTACTACTACTAATACTACTACTGCTATTGCTACTACATCTACTACAACTCCTACTACTACTACTATTGGAGCTACTACTACCAGTACTATTACCGTTACTACTACTACTTTTACGACCATTACTACTATCAATCCTACAACTACTACTACTATTACTGCTACTGCTATTGCTAATACTACTACTACTACTACAACTACTTCTCCTATTGCAACTACTACTACTACTCCTACCAGTACTACTACTGCTACTACTACTATTATTACTACTACTACTACTGCGACTTCTATTGCTCCACCTCCTACTAGTACAATAACTGCCACTGCTACTATTACTACTGCTACTGCTACTACTACTACTACTACTACTACTACTACTACTACTACTACTACTACTGCCACTATTGCTCCAACTCCTACTCCTACTGCTACACCTAATACTATTTCTACTACTACAACTACTGCTACAACAACTACTACTGCAACTACTACTTCTACTATTACTACTACTAGTAGCCTTGAAACTACTGCTACTGCTACTACTACTACTACTCCTATAACTACAACTCATACTGCTACTACTTCTACTCTTACGGCAACTACTGATACTACATTTATTGCTACTCATACTACTACTACTCCTCCCAATACTACTACTAATACTACTATTGTTCCTACTAATACTTCTACACTTACACCTACTACTCCTACTACTACTTCTACAACAACAACTACTACAACTATTGCTCCTACTACTAGTTCCACTTCTGCTTCTACTACTACTAGTACTATTGCTAATAGTACTACTACCACCACTACTAACACTTCTACTACTACAACACGAACTACTACAACGACAACTACTGCTGCTACTATTGGTACTACTACTACTACTAATAATAATAATACTACTACTAGTATTACTACTACTGCTGCTACTACTGCTACTAATACAAGTACAACTCTTGGTACTATTACTACTTCTAAAATAACAACAATGACAACAACTTCGGTTACTAGTACTTCTGCTAATACTGCTGCTACTACTCCTACTACTACTACTACTACTACTACTCCTCCTCCTACTACTACTACCACTAGTTCTACTACCACTACTACTACCGGTATTACAACAATAGCAACTACTACTGATACTACTACTACTATAACTACTACAACTGCTACTTCTACTACTCCAACTACTGGTAGTACTACAACTTCTACTTCTACTACTACTACAACTTCTGCTTCTACTACTACTACCTGTACTAATACTACTGTTACTGCTAGTACTATTACTATTACTACTACTTTATTACTACTTCTGCTACTATTTCTACTACTACTACTGTTTCTACTACTATGACTACTTCTGCGACTACTACTACTTCTACTACTATGACTACTACTACTACTTCCACTACTACTACTACCACCATTATTACTACTACTATTTCTGCTACTGCTACTGCTACTGCAACTGCTATTACTACTACCACTGCTACTACTCCTACTACTACTACTCCTACTACTAGTCCTCCTCTTCCTCCTCCTCCTCCTACTACTACTATTACTACTACTACTACTACAACTACTACTACTACTACTACTACAACTACTACTACTACTACTACTACTACTACTACTTCTACTACTACTAATATTGTTACGACTACTACTATTAGTACTATGACTTCTACTACCACTACAACTACTCCTACTACTACTACTATTATGACTACTACTACCACTGCTACGACTCCTACAACAACTACGACTACTCCTACTACTACTACTACTATGACTTCTACGGCCGCTATTGCTACTCCTACAACTACTACTAGTGCTACTATTGTTACTCCTATTACTACTACTACTCGTACTTGTACCCCTACTACTATTCCTTCTCCTACACATTTTCCTACTAATACTCCCACTACTACCACTACTACCGCTACTACTATTACTACTACAACTACTACTACTATGACTACTGCTACTACCACTTCTACTTCTACGGCTGCTACTACAGCTACTAGTAGTACTACTACCACTACTGCTCTTGCTATTGCTACTACTATTACCACTGCTACTATTGTTGCTCCTGCTGCTACTAATTCATCAACTACGACTACAACTATCACTACTATTATGACTGCTACTACTGCTGCTGCAACTGCTCCTGCTACTAGTATTACTACTGCAACTACTACTACTTATTGCAACAAGTACTACTTGAGCTGTTGATGTTGTTGCTGCTACTGCTACTAGTACTACTACTCCTACTACTTCTCCAACTATTACTACTACTTCTACTACTACTACTACTAGTACTACAACTACTACTACTACTACTACTGCGACAAGTACTAGTACTACTACTACTACTACTTCTACTGCTACTACTACTACTACTACTACAATAACTCCTACTACTACTACGACTACTAACGAACTTCTACTACTAGTACTAGTACTACTCTATTAGTACTACTACTACGGCTGCTACTAGTAGTATATACTACCACCTACTTCTGCTACTACTACGCCTACTACGACTTCTACGAACTACTGCTGCCGTGGCTCGGCCGCCTACTCCAACTCCTACTACGACTAGTCTATAATCGCTACTAACTGTATTCAACTACTAATGCGAGTTACATACACAACTTTTGTGTACTGCGATATTACTTCTAGTACTAGTCTCATAGATAACTACTACGATAAGACTACAACTACTTACATTTCCTTCAACTAGTAAGAGACTACGACTCACAACTACAACAACTACTACGATGACGACGTCTACTACTACTAATACTACTACTACAAACTGCTGCTGCTCGAGGCTATTGCAACGGCTACTACTATTGGCGACGGCTTATACGGCTACGTGCTGCGGGCTGCTGCTGGCTTATACTGCTGAACTATACGGGCTACGGACTTGCCACTAGACTCTGTCTGTTGCTACTATACTCCGTACTTCTACTCTACTACTACTCCTGCTACTAATATTCCTACTCGTATTACGACCACTACTAATATTACTACTACCACAACAACAACTACTACTACCATTATGATCACTACTACTACTACAACTACAACTACTATTACTACTAAAACTGCAACCACTACTACTAGTACAAAATGCACTACTATTACTTCTACTACTAGAACTACCAATACTACTACTATTACAATAGCTTCTAATATTACTACTACTACTACTGTGACTACAACTACAACTACTGCTACTACTATTTCTAATACTATTCCTACAACTACTACTATTACCACTATTAATGCCAATACAGCTACTACAACTGCACTACTACGACTCGTACTACTTCTACTCCGACAACTAATACTATTACTACTGCTACTACTACTACTAGTACTACTATTACTACTACTATAGCAACAACAACAAGTACAGCTACCGCTACTACTTCTACAACTATCACCACAACAACTACTACTACTACGCCTACTACGAATACTACTCCTCTTAGTGCGACTACTACTACACCTACTATTACTACTACTACTACTTCTACTACTACTACTACCACTAGTTTAAGTACTACACATACTACTACCACTGTTACTGCTACTACTACTATAGCTACTACTATTACTACTACTACTACTACTACTATTTTAACTACTAATACTTCCAGTCGTACTGCTAGTGCTGCTACGATTGCTACAACTTCTACTACTAATATTGCTAGTACTACTGCTACTATTGCAACTACTACTACTACTATTACTACTACTACTGCAACTACTTCTAATACTGCCGCTACTACCACTAATCCAACTACTACTACTACAAATAAAACTACTACTACTATTGTTACTACTACTACTACTGCTACAGCTATTGCTACTGCTGCTACTACTAATTTTGCTACTAGTGGTTCTACTACTACTACTACAATGAATAGAACTACTCCTACTACTGCTGCTACTATTACCACTAGTATGACTGCTACTACTGCTGCTGCAACTACTACTATTATTACTACTACTACGACTACAACAACAACAACAACAACTATTGTTAATATTGATTCTACTACTAAAACAACAACTATAACTGTTACTGCTGGTACTACTACTATGAATACTATTGCTACTACTACAGCTGCTACTACTACTACTACTATTGCAGCTACAGCTACAACTACTACTACAACTTCTAGTACTACTATAACTATAGCTACAACAACTACTGCTACTGCTACTACTACTGCTACCACTACTACAATTGCGACTAGTACTATAACACCACTACTTTCGTAGTAGTTGACACTACTACTAGTGCCACTATAATGACAGTTGCTACGGCTACTACCACAACTACTGCTACTGTTCTTACAACTACTATTACTACTACTACAACTACTACAACTACTATAACTACTACAACTACAACTACTGTTTTACCTAGAACAACAATAACTACTACTAATACAACTACTTCTACAACAACTATAACTAATACTACTAACACTACTACTACTACTACTACTGTTACTACTACCACTATAACAACTACTCCTACAATAACTATTATTACCAATACCACTTCTATTAGTACTGTTACTGCTACTGCTGCTACTACTGTTGTTGTTGTTATTGCTGCTACTACTACTACTCCTCCTAATACTACTACTACTACTACTATTACAGCTACTATTTCTACTACTTCTTTTGCTGTTTCTTCTACTACAACTACTGCTACAGCTGCTGCTACTACAGCTGCTACTTCTATTACTATTGCTACTAGTACTACTTCTACTGCTACTCCTTGCTACTATTACTACTGCTTCTTCTATTACTATTGCTACTACTACTAGTTCTACTTCTACTCCAGCTACGACTCCTACTACAACTACTACTCCTACTACTACTATGACTACTATTACTATTCCTACTACTTGTACTACTACTCCAACTACTACTTCTGACTACTATTACTACTGCCACTGCTACTGCTACTGCTAATACTACTACTATTGCTATTACTACTACTACTACTATAACTACAAATTCTACTATAACTACTACTACTACTCCTACTCCTATTACTACTCCTACTACTGCTACAATAACTACTACTATTAGAACAACCACTACTACTACTGCTGCTGCTACTGGTACTACTACTACTACTACTACTACTACTACTACTACTACTACTACTACTACCAATACTAGAATTACTACTGCTATTATAACTACTACTATTACTGCTACTAATACTACTTCTACTACTACTACGACTGCAACTACTCCTCCTTCAACTACTACTCTTCCTACTACTACTATTACTACTACTAATGTTACTACTACTGCTGCTACAACTATGACTATTATTACTATTGCTATTTCTACTACAAGAAGTAGAAGCAATAGTTATGGGAATAGTAGTAGTTGAAAAGTAGGAGTCATAGTAGAAATAGTAGTCATAATAGAACTAGTAGTAGTTGCAATACTAGTAGTTATTGTAGTAGTGTAGTAGTAGTAGCAGTAGTAGTTGTTGTAGTAGTAGCAGTAGAAGTAGTAGAAGTCATAATCATAGTAGTAGTAGTAGCAAGAGTAGATAGTTGTTGTTGTTATTATTATAGTTGAAGTAGTTGCAGTAGTAGTAGTAGCAGTAGTAGTAGTGGTAGTAGCAGCAGAAGTAGTAGCAATAACAGGAGAAGTTAATGTAGTTGTTCATGTTGTAGCAGCAGTAGTCATAGTAGTAGCAGGAGTAGAAGTTGTAGTAGTAATAGTCATAGTAGTAGTAGTAGATGTACTAGTACTAGCAGTAGTAGTAGAAGTAATTATAGTAGTAGTAGATGTTGTAATAAAAGTTGTAGAAATAGTGGTAGTCATAGTTAATGTTGCAGCAGTAGTAGTAGTAGTAATAGTAGTATTTATTCTTGTAGAAGCAGTAGTA
This sequence comes from Trichopus zeylanicus subsp. travancoricus, assembly GCA_005019695.1. Taxonomy (NCBI): domain Eukaryota; kingdom Viridiplantae; phylum Streptophyta; class Magnoliopsida; order Dioscoreales; family Dioscoreaceae; genus Trichopus; species Trichopus zeylanicus. The sequence continues at coordinate 8,245 of RXID01021628.1, forward strand.
CTGGTATTAGTTGTAGCAGTAGTTACAATAGTAGTTGTAGCTGTAGTTGTAGTTATAATAGTAGTAGTAGTAGTAGTATTTGTAGTAGTAGCATTAGAAGTAGCAGTAGAAGTTGTAGTAGTAGTAGTAATAGTCATAGTAGATGTAGCAGTAGTAGTAGTAGTAGCTGTCTCGGTAGTTATAGTAATTGTAATAGTAGTAATAGTTGTAGTACTACTAGTAGTTGGAGAAGCAGTATCAGCCACAGTGGCCGTATTTGCTGCAATATAAGTAGTAGTACTAGTAGGTGTAGTACTAGTAGTAATAGTAGTAGCTATTTCAATTGCAGCTATAGTATTAGTAGTCATAGCATAAGTAGTAGTAGTAGAAGTAGTTGTAGTAATAGTAGCTGTAGTGGTGGTGGCGGTGGTAGTAGTAGTACTACTAGTAGTAGTAGTAGTAGTCGTAGTAATAGCAGTACTAGTAGTAGTAGTAATAGTAGTAGTTGTTGGAGTAGTAGTAGTGCAAGTAGCGGAAGTTGTAGTAGTGGTGCTGTAATAGTAGCAGCAGCAGTAGTAGTAGAGGCAGTAGTAGTAGTAGTAGTTATTGTTGTTGTAGTAGTACTAGCAGTAGTAGTAGTAGCAGTAGCAACAGTGGAAGCAGTAGTGCTATTTGTAAAAGGACTAGTTGTAGCAATTGTAGTAGCAGTAGGTATAGCAGCAGTAGTAGTCATAGTTATAGTAGTAGTAGTAGCATTTGTTGTAGTAGTAGAAGTTGCAGTTGTAGTAGTAGTACTAGTAGTACTAATAGTTGTAGTAAAAGTAGAAATAGTAGCAGTAGTTGTAGTACTATTAGTAGTAATAGAAGTATAAGAATTAGAAGTAGTAGTAACAATTGTAGTAGTAGAAGTGGTTGTAGTTGTAGTTGTAGTAGTAGTAGTAGCAGTAGCAGCAGGAGTAGTAGTAGTAGTAGTAGGAGTCGTAGTAGCTATAGTAGTAATAGTAGGAGAGAGTAGTCGAAGTAGCAGTAGGAGTAGGAGTAGGAATAGTAGTAGTAGTAGTAGTAGTAGTAGTAGTAGTAGTAGTAGTAGTAGTAGTAGTAGCAGCAGCAGCAGCAGCATTAGGAGTAGGAGAAGTAGTACTACTAGTAGTAGTAGTATTCATAGTAGTAGTAGCAGTAGCAGCAGAAGTAGGAGTAGTAGTGGCAGTTGTTCTTTTAGTAATGTAGTAGTGGTAGTCGTAGTAGTGCCATTAGTAGTTATTGCAGAAGTAGTAGGAGGAGGAGTGTTTGGTGTAGTACTATTAGTATAACTTGTAGTAGTAGTTGTAATAGTAGAAGGAGCAGTAGTAGCAGTTATAGTTGTCGTGATAGTAGTAGGAATAATAGTGGTGGTAGTGGTGGTGATGGTGGTGGTCGTAGTAGTAGTAGTAGTAGTAGGAGTGAAGTAGTTGCAATAGTAATTGGAGTAGCAGTCGTAGAAGTCGTAGGAGTGTTAACAATAGTAGTTGGAGTGGTAGTTGCATTAGTAGCAGTACTAGTTGTTTTAGTAGTAGTAGTAGTAGTAGTAGAAGTGGTAGTAGCAGTAGTTGTTTTAATAGTAGTAGTAGAAGTAGTAGTAGTGGTAGTAGTAGTAGTAGTAGCAACAGCAGCAGCAGCATTAGTAGTAGTTGTAATATTAGTTGTAGCAGTAGGAGTAGTAGTAGTTGTAGTAGTAGTAATAGTAGTTGAAGTAGAAGTAGTAGTAGCAAAAGGAGTTATAGTAGTAGTACTGGTAGTAGCATTAGTAGTTGTTGTAGTAGTAGCAATGCTAATAATAGTAGTTGTGGCAGTAGTGTCGTACTAGTAGAGGCAGCAACAGCAGTAGTAGTCGTTGTAGTAATAGTAGTAATAGTAGTACTAGAAGTAGCAGCACTAGAAGTAGTAGTAGTTGTCGTAGTATTATGAGTAGTAGTAGCAGCAATTGTAGTAGCAGCGGCAGCAGCAGCAGTAGTAGTTGTTGTAGTAGTAGCAATAGCAATAGTAGTAGTTGTAGGAGCAGCAGCAGCAGTAGTTGTTGTTGTAGCAGTAGTAGTAGTTGTAGTGGAAGTAGTTGTAGTAGCAGTAGCAATAGTAGTAGCAGTGTAGTAGCAGGAGTAGTAGTAGTAGTAGTAGTAGTAGTAGTAGTAGTAGTAGTAGTAGTAGTAGTGCTAGTGGTAGTAGTAGTAGTAGTAGTAGTAGTCGTAGTAGCAGCAGTAGTAGTAGTAGTAGTAGTAGTAATAGTACTAGTAGTAGTAGCAATAGTAGTACCAATAGGAGGAGTAGTAGTAGCAATAGTAGTAGTTGTAGTAGTATTGTAGTAGTAGTGTAGTAATAGTAGGAGTAGTAGTCGTAGCAGGTGTGGTAGCGATTGCAGCAGTAGCAGTAGTAGTATTTATAGTTGTGGTACTAGTAGTAGTTGTTGTTGTTGTAGTTTTAGTTGTAGTAGTTGTAGTAGTAGTAGGAGTAGTAGAAGTAGCAGTAGTAGTACTTGTAATTATTGTAGTAATAGTTGCAGTAATAGTAGTAGCAATTGTAGTAGGAGCTGAAGTAGTGGTAGTTGTTGTTGTAGTAGTAGAAGAAGTAGTAGTAGTAGTAGTAGCAGTTGGAGTAGTAGTAGTAGTAGTAGTAGTAGTAGTAGTACTAGTACTAGTAGTAGTAGTAGTACTAGTAGTAGTAGTAGTAGTAGTAGTAGTAGTACTAATAGTAGTAGTAGTTGGAGAAGTAGTAGAAGTAATTAGTGTAGTTGTAGTAAGAGTAGTAGTAGTTGGAGTTGCAGTAGCCCTAGTAGTAGTAGTAGTTGCAGCAGTAATACTAGGGGTACTAGGAGTAGCAGTTGTTATTGTAGTAATAGTAGGGGTATTAGGAGTAGTAGTAGTTGTAGTGGTAGTAGTAGTTGATGTGGTAATAATTGGGGTAACTCTAGTAATAGTGGTAGTAGTTGTAATAGTGGAAGTAGAAGTAGTAGTAGCAAAAGGAGTTATTGTAGTAGTACTGGTAGTAGTATTAGTCGTTGTTGTAGTAGTACCAATGCAAATAATAGTAGTTGTGGCAGTAGTGTCGTACTAGTAGCGGCAGTAGCAGTAGTAGTAGTTGTTGTAGTAATAGTAGTAGTAGTAGTACTAGAAGTAGCAGCACTAGAAGTAGTAGTAGTTGTCGTAGTATTATGAGTAGTAGTAGCAGCAATTGGAGTAGTAGCAACGGCAGCAGCAGCAGCAGAAGTAGTTGTAGTTGTAGCAGTAGCAACAGTAGTAGTAGTAGTAATAGTAGTAGTAGAAGTAATTAGTGTAGTTGTTGTAAGAGTAGTAGTAGTTGGAGTTGTAGTAGTAGTAGTTGCAGCAGTAATTCTAGGGGTACTAGGAGTATTAGTAGTTCTTGTAGTAATAGTAGGGGTATTAGGAGTAGTAGTAGTTGTTATTGTAGTAGTAGTTGATGTGGTAATAATTGGGGTAACTCTAGTAATAGTGGTAGTAGTTGTAATAGTGGAAGTCGGATTAGCAGTAGTAGGAGCAGAAGTAGTACTAGCAGTAGTAGAAGTAGTAGTAGCAGTAGCAGTAGTTGTTGTAGTAGTAGTTGTAGTTATAGTAGTCGTAGTAATAGTTGTAGTAGTTGTAGTAGTAGTAGTAGCAGTAGTTGAAGTAGTTGTAGTAGGATGAGTAGTAGTAGCAGTAGGAGTAGTAGAACTAGTCGTAGTGGTAGTAGTAGTAGGAGTAGTAGAACTAGTCGTAGTGGTAGTAGTAGTAGGAGTAGTAGAACTAGTCGTAGTAGTAGTAGCAGTAGGAGTAGTGGAAGTAGTAATTGTAGTAGTAGTAATAGTAGTTGTTGTTGTTGTTGTTATTGTAGTAGTAGTAGTAGTAGTAGTAGTAGCAG
>RXID01021629.1:0-100659 GCA_005019695.1 Trichopus zeylanicus subsp. travancoricus
CCTTGCATTTGTGGAATTTATTTTTCTGGCCTCAATTTTCTGGTTGTGCATTAGGAATGTTGAAAATCTTTATTTACTTGGCTTTATTCTTGATATAGTTGGAGACATTCAAGAGGCATCTTGTGCAGTCATTAAATGATGATAATTCGTCTGTAAGTCTTATGATTTGAAGTTTTTCACGCCAGTTGCTTCATTTTGTCATGGTATCTTAACTGGAGCTTAAATCATGTTGGTTTGTGTATGCGAAGGAATGCTTTCAATTCCATCCATGTTGATTTTAACTTTTTTGACCTGATAGTATGCAGAGACCATCAATATAAGGACCTGTGATCAAACAGTTTCTAGAACCTCTTCGTGGAATGGTACACCTCATCTTTAGATGAAATGGCTTGCTTTTTCTATTTTCTTACCTCAAGCTCTACATGTGGTTCTTTTCTTCGCTATGTTAAAGTTTCTCTTTGCTTTGTTCTGGCATTTGATTTTGTTATATTTCTCAAAACTTAAGATGAGTGGTCACTTAGCTGCTGCACCATGACATCAGATATTGGATCTTCAGAATATGGGGAATCAATTCCAGATGGTAGGTGCAGAATTTCATACCAACATGATAAATCAGATTGTCTGTGGCTAAAATTATTGCTGATGTATTGTGATCGTCCATATATGGTATCAGAATCTGTGTCTTCTGGAGTTACATTCTCTATCACTCCATCTATTACTCCACGATTCACCCCAGTTACCACACCAAAAGTTTCATCAGCTGTTGCTTCCCCTAAAAGTCTGTCTACAGCTGAACCATCGCCCGATATACTATCCAGTACCACATCACCATCAAAATCTCTCTCGGAAGGAAGTACTACATTTTCATCATGGTATGCCTCAAGTCAGAAGTCATTTGCCCCCAGTCCTCCAAGACAAAGGCAATTTACCTCAGGTTCCTAGTACTGGTTGAGTTCCTATATAAATCCATCATCGTTTCATGAGCGAATGTATTGCTCTATGTATTGTTGTGGACTTACTTCTGTGACTTTGTATTCTCCAGGATCTTCCTGCATAGATGGGAAGGAGTTCTTCCGTCAAGCTAGGTTAGCAATGTTCTCAGATGTTCTCTGGAGTTGATATGTAAACTAATTATATAACCTTCTGTTACTTTCTGAATTTCAGGAGCCGACTCTCATATGAACAGTTTGGAACCTTTTTGGCCAACATCAAGGAGCTCAATGCCCATAGACAATCACGAGAAGTAACTACTCGGTGCAACACATATCTTTCATGTATACTGTGTTCTTGTTTCATTATTTTTCTTCTCATGCAGGAAACTTTAGAGAAGGCAGAACAAATATTTGGTACAGAAAACAAGGATCTTTATGTATTGTTTCGGGGTTTTTTCAAAAATCTGCCATAAGTGTGTATGTGCAGTATGGAGTAAGCTGTTCATTGTGACATTATCTTTTACTTTTTGTTCAAAATTTGCAAGTAGTTAGATTTTAGTTCAAATTTTTATTTGTTTGTGAACATTTTCAGGTTCTTAATATGAGTGTGTCAATGGATTAAGCTTGATGCTGTAGGACTTTGTTGCTCCCAGAAAAAGAAGAAGAAAGAAGGAAATGATTTGAAAGAGAGAAGAGCCATCAATATCTGTCTCGAACTTTCTCAAACTTATTTGACGGATGATTCGGCGTTTTTCAACTTAATATTTGTCTAAACTTAATGAGATTTGTTTGTTCTTTACTGTCCCAACAGAAGGCATGTAAAAAGTTTGGAACCACCCCTTCAAATGTATAAATTGTATGTATGACTTGAAGATCTCCAACATCTTTCTCCAGCCTACCTGCTGTACTGATGAAATCAAATGCAAATTAGGGTAGACCGCTCTCAGTACAAGTCATTGACACTGGTTTTTTAGTGAACTCATTGAATGTTTATTTTCTTTTTATTTCATTGTTTGTAACATAATTCAAATAATTGTTGCCTGCCAATGGCTTGGAATATTCGTTATTGGTTTTTACTCTCTCAAACTGTGTCAGTTTGTCTAATATATAAAGGCCTATTTGATTTGTGAGTGGCAAACACAATCCTTTCATAGTTATTTGGATTGATCGGCGTTTTCTGCTTGTGGTCCGAGATTAAAATTAAAATTAATAAATTATTTTTATAAATTATATTTTTTATTAAATTAACGTTATAGTAATTTAAAGGGATAATTACAGATAATCCTCTCGTAATTAGCCTTAATTATACTTAATCCTCCTAATTTTCGTAATTACTCTCACCCCCTTTAAATTCGAAAATATTTACTCATACCTCTTATTGTTATTTAATCAAAATTTTACCAAAAAATTTCGATTTTACCCCCAGTTATTTTACACATACACCCCTAAAAACTTATTTTTTTATATTTAACTCCCCGGAATTCGGATTTTTGCAAATAACACCCGAAATAATTCAGATTTACAAAAAGTCCTCGAAATTCTAATTTTTTCAATTAAACCACTGGAAATTATTCCGATTTACAGAGAAGTCCCCGAAATTCGGATTTTTGCAAATAACACCCCGAAATAACTCAGAGTTACAAAAACGTCCTCGAAATTCGAATTTTTGTAAATAAACCCCCGAAATTATTCCGATTTACAGAAAAGTCCCCGAAATTCGGATTTTTGCAAATAACACCCCGTCGCGCGGGCAGGAGCGAAGGAGGAGGCCGGCCGCAGGAGTGGAGGCGGAGGCCGGTGGCGGGAGCGGAGGCGGAGGCCGAGCGGGCGGGTGCCGGCGGCGGGAGCGGAGGCCGAGGCCGAGGCCGTTCCGACCCCGAGTGCCGGGGACGGAGGCCAAGGCCGGTGAGCCCGCGTGCCGGGGACGGACGGCCTTGGCATTGGCCGTCCGCGCCAGCATGCCGGCGCGCCGGCCTCGGCCTCCGTCCCCGGCACGCGGGGGCAGAACGGCCTCCGCCTCCGCTCCCGCCGCCGGCTCGCCGGCGCCCCGGCCTCCGCCTCCTTCCCCGGTGCGCGGGCGCAGATTTTTGCAAATAACACCCTGAAATTATTCGAATTTACAAAAAAGCCCCCGAAATTTGGAGTTTTGCAAATAACACCCCGAAATTATTCCGAATTACAAAAAAGTCCAGAACTTTCTTATAAAACCATCTTCTTCCTGTAGCCCTAAACGCATCTGCGCCGCCGCCGCCGCCGCTCTGCTCTGCCGCTGCCGCCGTCGGTCCTTGCGCAGCTGCTGCCGTCCGTCGCTGCCCCGCCGGCTCGCCGTCGCCGCCCCGCCGGCTCGCCGTCGCCGTCCGCTCGCTGCCCTGCGCCACCCACGCCGTCGCTGCTCTGCGCCGCTCCCCCCACGACGTCGCCGTCGCCGTCTACCCTTGCGCCGTTGCAGCCCCGCGGGCGAGAACACCGCCGTCCCGTCGCTGCCGCCCTCCTTCGTCCTCGGTAAGCCACCATCTTGTTCTTCATTGCTGCCCCGCCTCCACCTTCCTCCGCCGTTCCCTCGCGTCATTGCTGCCCCACCTCCACCTCCTCCCCGCTCGACGGCCTCGGACCCATCCACCACTCCCATCCCTGCCCCTGCTCCCAGACGGGCTCCGACACCCCCGCCCCTGTCCCCGCCCCTGCCCCCAGACGGGCCTCCGACCCCCCCCCGGCCCCTGCCCCCAACGGGCTTTTCGACAATCCCCAGCCCCCGCCCCTTTGCCTCACTGCCCAACCGTCCCCCCAACCCCCCCCCCCCTTCCTACCCAGACCCCCGCCTGCACCCTCCGTCTGCCCACCACTCCAACCCCCACCCCTCTTTCCACCATGCCACCTGTTACAATTTTTTTATTTATTTTTTATATCTAATTTTTGATATTGTGTATTTACAGATGGCTGATTCAGAAAATCTGGTACGATTAGTGCTCCGTTATGGAGGATATTGGAAGGAAGTTGAACATACTCAAAGAAGAAAATATGTATTTAGTAGACAGAAATCTTTACTGGTTGATACAAGAAAATACACATTTGCAGAATTATGGACTGAAACTTGTAAATTGGTCGAAGTAAGGACAAATGAGTTACTTGTGATCAAGTATTTATATCCAAACAGCAGTCCTCCAATTTATATGTCAATCAGCAGTGAAATTCAGCTGGAAACAATGTGGACAGTAATTCAAAACTTGAAATATAGCAATATCTATATATCAGTGGAGGATATAGATGATCCTTTATCAGCGGTGTCTGCACCAAGGCTGACTCCTTTGACAGGAGAATCTTTTGTATATCACAGTGTGCAGAGAGATGAATATATTGATTCAGATTTAGATGATTGTCCTTCTAATTCTAGTTTTCATAGTTTGATGTATTCTTTTGACAATGATGAAGATGAGGAGGAGGAGAATGATAATGATGAGTTAGTTGCTGAGTAGGATCAAGAAAATATAAGACAAGGCGAAGAAGAAGGAGTAGAAGACAGAGCGGAAGATGATTTACTGTCTTTACTTAAAGATAATTTGAATGAAAATGTTTTGAACATAGGAGATATATTTGAAGATGTACATGCATTCAGATTGGCTCTTACACAGTACTGTATTGTGCACAGATTTCAGCCTTTGTTTGTGAAGAATGAGCATAACAAAGTAACAGTCAGATGTGCTACTGCGAATTGCCGATGGAGGTTTCATGCTTCAAAGAGATCTGATGGTTCAGATTTTCAGATAAGAAAAATGGAATCAGTTCATACTTGTATTGCTATCAATACTTCTGAAAATAAAATGGCAAATGTTAAATGGGTAGGCAACCAAGTTTTGCATTGGATGTGTGTTGACAAGCAAATCACAGTCAAGCAAATACAGAATATGATGAGTGAGAAATACAGTCTCAGACTGACTTATATGCAGGCATGGAGGGGAAAAGACTATGCTTACAGGATTATTCATGGCAATGAAGAAGAATCTTTTAATTTGTTTCATTTGCTGAAGGTAGAGTTGGAGATGAGGCATCCTGATAATATTGTGCACATTGCTCAGTGTCCAGATATGTCTTTTCAGAGATATTTTATGTCATTACATGCTTGTAGGAGAGCTTTTCTTACTAGATGCAGACCTATACTGGGAGTTGATGGATGCTTCTTGAAAGGAAAATATAAAGGCACATTGCTTTCAGCTTGTGAAATTGATGGGGAGAATAACATAATTCCAGTTGCATGGGCAGTTACAGAAGCAGAAACATACCAATCTTGGTTATGGTTTCTACATAACTTGCAACGGGTTATTGGAAATTTGAATAGCTTGGCTATTATTTCAGATAGGCAGAAGGGTCTTTCTGATGCTGTGAAGAATATTTTCCCATATGCTGAGCATAGAGCTTGTATCAGACATGTGATTGCAAACTTGAAAAGATCGTACCCTGGGAAAAGGTTAGAAAATTTGGTTTTTAATGCTTCAAATACATTTTTGCCTACTGAATTCATGAAATACATGTAAAGGATTAAACAGCTATCCATACCAGCTTGGCAGTACATGAAAGAAATAAATGATTTTGCATAAAGTAAAAGTCATTTTGATCATTCAGTGAAATGTCATTATGTGACTAACAATATTTCTGAGTCATTTAACTGTTTTATTCAGGATGGCAGGGAGCTTCCTTTTCTTGAATTACTTGATTTCATCAGGAAGAAGATAATGGTGAAATTTGGCACAAGAAAAAATGAAGGATCCCACTGGCCTGGAAAGCTAGTACCAAGAATAGAAGCTTTTATTAGGAAAGTTTCACAGGCACGGGGCGGATACCGTATTTGGAGATCTTCTGATGATATTTCAGAGGTCAGTGATCCTGCAGGCCGATGGATTATGGATATAAGGCAGAGGATTTGTGACTGTAGGCAATGGCAGCTGACTGGAGTGTCTTGCGTTCATGGTATTGTTGCTCTCCTTGATATTCGACTTGATCCTATTGATTTTGTTGATGACTATTATACTCTGGAGACATACAAAAGAGTATATGATGTTCCTGTCACTCTATTGCTAAGTAAGCAACTTTGGGTGTCTGTGCCAAATGCTCTGCAAGTACTTCCTCCATGTTCAAGGAGACAACCTGGTAGGCTTAAAAAGAAAAGGATTAAGGATCCAATAGAAATATCAAGTAGAGCAATATATGATTGCAGTAGATGTGGTCAGCTGGGACACAACAAGAGAGCGTGTAAAAAGCCTCTTGGACTGCAACAACAAATTGATGTTTATGGATCTAGCAGTACTCAACAGTCAGTGGGAAACCAATATGTTGGAGAACGTGGCAGGGGAAGAGGAAGAGGAAGGTCTACCGTAATGACTTCAAATTTTAGTATGCATTTACCATGTGAGTTTTTTTTTTAAAAACTTGATAATTATTTTTCTTATTTTATGTGATTTTGAAACAATACATTAATAAATGTCACTGTATTGTTTTGCAAGAAGTTCGTCAAATCTCTAGGATCAATTTTTATTGGGTAAACAGTCTTCTCGAAAATGATGATGATGTCATGTTGCTTGGTTATCATAACTATTAGTGCATTTTATTTGCAGGTACATATTTCTGCTAGATAGACTGGGGAGAGTTAGATGGCAAGGTTTTGGATTAGCGACTCAGGAGGAACTATCATATCTTTTATCATCCACCTCTCTTTTGTTGAATGAGAAACGAGAAAGGTTATTTTAGACACTTGTTTCATTAATGTTCTTCAAATTCTGATTTATAAGGAATAATCGAATGTTTCCTTTTTTTGGTTGAATAATTGAAGGTTTGCTTTTGTTGGACAACAGCAGAACTTGTTATATTGTCTTGTGTCTTGAACTTTCTCACTGCTATTGCTATCTGATTACTGATTAGGCTATATTGTTCTAACAAACTGCAAGCTTCTATTATTATTCTGGCAAGCTATATGTTATAAAATCTCATGAATGATTGTCATTAATTAGGAAGTGGCTTTCTTTATAAATAAGTCCAAATTTTATTTATTTTATAAGTAAATTTTATAAATAAATCATCGAAGGTTTCAAAACTTAAAATTTAAAATTACAAGTTTCATATTATACATTAACAAATAGATCCATTGATTTTTTTAAAATAAATTAATATTTTAATCATTTGTAATATTAAATTTCACGGAAAATACAGTAAAATTTTAAAAATTTCAAATTTCAAATTACAAGTTTACTATTTTTTACATTTAAAAATAGACCACCTTTAATATTTTTCTTTATAAATACGTCCAAATTTTATTTATTTTATAAATAAATTTTACAAATAAGTCATCGAAGGTTTCAAAGCTTAAAATTTAAAATTACAAGTTTCATGTTGTACATTTACAAATAGACCCCTTCAATATTTTTATTTATAAATAAGTCTATATTTTTAATCATATTTTAAATAAAATTTTACAAAAAAGACATTAGTGATTTTTTATATTTATAATTACAAATTTAATATTTATACATTAAAAAATAAACCCTTAAATTTTTTTTATAAAATAAGTCTTTTTTTTAAAACTAATTTTTACAAATACACCCCTCGCCGGACCATCGCCGGCCGGCGTCCGCGCCAGCGCGCCGGGGACGGTGGCCGAGGCCCGACGGCGCGCCGGACGGCCTGCCGGCACGCGGCCGCGGACGGCCTCGGCCCGCGGGACGGCCTCCGCACTCGGCCTCGGCCTCCGCACGCGGGCGCGGACGGCCAAGGCCGAGGCCGTTCCGCCCCCGCTTGCCGCGGACGGAGGCCGAGGCCGGCGCGCCGGCACGCGGGGGCGGAACGGCCTCGGCCGTGGCCGTCCTCGCACGGGTTTCGGCTCGCCGGCGCCCCGGCCTCCGCCTCCGCTCCCGCCCGCCCGGCCTCCGCCTCCGCTCCCTGCCGCACGGCCTCCGCCTCCACTCCCGCGGCCGGCCTCCTCCTCCGCTCCCGCCCGCGCGACGGGGTGTTATTTGCAAAAATCCGAATTTCGGGGACTTTTCTGTAAATCGGAATAATTTCGGGGTTTATTTGCAAAAATTTGAATGTCTAGGACTTTTTTGTAAATCTGAGTTATTTCGGGGTTTTATTTGCAAAAATCCGAATTTGTGGACTTCTCTGTAAATCGGGATAATTTTTGGGGGTTTATTTGCAAAAATTCGAATTTCGAGGACTTTTTTATAAATCTGGGTTATTTCGGGGTGTTATTTGTAAAAATCCTAATTCCGGGGGGTTAAATATAAAAAATAAGTTTTTATGGTATATGGGTAAAATAACCGGGGGTAAAATCGGAATTATTTGGTAAAATTTTGATTATATAATAATGGGGTGTTGGTAAATATTTTCGAATTTAAGGGGTGGAGGTAATTACGGAAATTAGAGGAGTTAAGCGTAATTAAGGCGAATTACGGGGGTTATCCGTAATTATCCCTAAAAAAAAATCCGAACCAGAATTCTTCCCGCCATTATTGCAGTGCCAGATCTACAGGCGGAGTAGTTGTTCTGGCACCATTTCTTCAAGCCCACGCCATCGAGATCTCCATCATCCCCTACCTCCGATCCGTCCCGCCTCCGGCCTCGACCTCCTCACCCCACTTGCCGGCCGCATCGTCGACGTCGTCTCCCTCTCACGGCTCCCTTTCTTGGGATCGCATCGCCATCCCCCTGGATTTCCACCCTTCCGCTCCGTTGTTTCACGATTGTTACCCGACCTCTTCCCCGCGATGGATTTCTTCTAATTCGTCCTCCAGATCAGCTTGGTCCCCATCTCTCAGCGCCGTGGTTTCCTGACTCGGTCTCCGCCCAATCGAGAAGCTAGGGCTTCAGTCGGAGGACAGAGCTGGAGGCGGAATTGGGGGAGGACAGGAGGAGGGAGGCAGGGGGTGAGGGCTTGATGATGGTAGTGCTGCAGGACTAGTTTTCTGGCGGAGAAGGCAACATGGTCAGCCTTTTAAGCGTATTTCCTTTTTCTCTGTTCTGTTTGTGTTTCTTTGATGTATTGCCTAGTGTAATTGATCGATTTTGCTTCATGTGAGCTGTTGGTTTCTGATCGCAGATTCTGCGATCCTAACTTATGCTTGTGTTCTGCTTCTTTTGTGAAATCTATCAAGAAACCTATTCACAAGCTTCTTGAGCTGTTTTGAGTTGAAATTTCATTTGGATTAACCTGGTCCCTGAGGAATTGAAGAGCTTGTTTGTATGTGCTCTACTTAGGTTTTTTCCAATTCTGTTATATTGCATGACAAAAACTAGCAACACAATGTTCTGGGTGCTAAAATGGCTTGACTGTTTCCTGTACTCATGTGCAACATGCTTATAGATAATTCGGACAACTGCTGGTGTAGGTGTAGCATTCTCAATTTGGGTACTCAGATTGTTCTCAAGGTTTAGGTCAACCTGTGAAATTAATTTCCCAACATTGTTTTTGTGATCCACATCATCCCCATGCAATAATCACATTAGTCTTAATTTTTGGAGTATGACTTTGTTTTTCTGCTTTGTACTGTTGAGCACATCAAATTCTATGACAATCAAGTAAACATGACAATCTTTCAAGGAATCAACAGTGTTGGACATAAAACTGTTGTCTACACCATATTGTCCAGAATTTTTGTATAGCCACCAAAATCAACTGAAGGGGGTGTGTAAACTCTGCAACAATGAATTGACTTTTAGATCCTTTGGCAACAAGACATATGAATTCACAAATATCCTTGTAGTGATATGAAATTTCTCAACATGCAGAGGATTATGTCAAAATATTCCCTTTGTAGTGACATGTAAAAATATATATTGAACTTAGTACAAATGACATTAAACTTTGCAAGTTCTATGGGATCATTAATGGTGCTTCTATTTTGTATCCCATCATGCTTAACTGCTTATGCTCATGTCAATTCTTTATTACAATGTTAGTTTTCATGTACAATTCAGAAATCAGATCCTTATATAATACCTTCAAGTTGGCATCCTCTTGCTCAAGGGACAATAATTATTTCTCAAAACCAGAAAAAAAGTACTAGATTCTTTCAAACCATAAAGTCAATGTCTTCAATACTTAAGAATCTCCCTCAATTCCTCAATAGATCCTCCTGAATTATTTATTGACTTGTTCCTTGTTATTTAAAGAGACAAGAACTAAAGTTTCCTCAATATGACAAATTGTCAACCTCCCTACCAAAAGAAACAAAACTATGAAAATGAACAATGAAGCTGATTTTTCTCCTCATTATATTATTGGAAGCTTTGGAAGTAAAGGAACATAACATTTCTAAAATCTCCCAAGAGCACAGTTATTCCAGCGCCAGACTTGGTCATAACTAAATATCACAAAGTCTGCATTGGGAATTCAATAGCAAGTTCCGAATGCATATTTTGCTCTATCAAGTCTCACTCAAATTGCAAGTTTAGCTCTATATTTCAAGCCTGGTGTTTGAGTAGCATTGGTTCTTTTGTTTCCCACGAAGCTCTCTTTAGAAGTATCCACAGCCCTTCATTCCCTCTCAGTTAAAATGCTACAATCTTTTCTGATTCTGTTATTGCAAGCTCTGATGTTAACCATTGGAGAAGTCATCGAGGGTGACAGTGCCAGGATTAGGAACAGTTTCATTGTGATCATAGGCACTATTATAGAACATAGTTCTCACATCGGAAGAGAAGTGACGACCGCAATGGAGATGGCGGTTGAAGATTTTGGTGGCTCTAATAATATGCTGCTGCTTCACTTCATAAACTCTGATCTGTACCCGCTTCATGTAGCTGCTGCAAGTTAGTTACTCATCTATCTCTGTCTTTAATATTTCAAGAACTGAGGCCAGTATAATTTTTTTTCTTTAGCTGTATTCTGTAGCTAATCTATCCTATAAGTGGTCACAGGTTTTGATGTTCTTAGGAGATTGTTAACATTTATATGAGTGCTTTTCCCGGTGTTCTATAGGCTAACGAATAAAAACACAGAAGAATAAACAACCTTATAATTTTGGTAGAATTTTCTAAACATTTTGAATTGTTGTTAGTGCAGGCCTCATTGATGAACACCATGTGGAAGCAGTGATTGGCTCACTAACATGGAAGGAAGCAGAAATGGCTGCAAAAAATAAGCATCCAACTAGCTTCTTTCTGTTCTCTCTTTCAACCAAGTGGCACCCATGTAATGGACAACGCTCGGGGAACTCCAGTTATCCATTTAGCACCGAGTTTTTCCTCCCAGTTTGACTGCATTGCTGCCATCATAGGATCTTACAAATGGCAGCAAATCATCGCTATACAAAGATGATGCCTTTGGTGACAACTCCAGCATCATCAACCTTCTTTCTGTCTCACTTCGAGCAACGGGTCACGGTTGGGCTCTTCCAGACTATAACACACTCGTAGACCCAAAAGCCGCAGTGCCATCTGAGTTGATGAAGCTGAGAAGCAAGCAGTGCGAGGTCTTTGTTTTAGCAAAGGCATCCATTCCAATGGTCATCACCTTGGTTGCCCAGGCCAAGCAGCTTGGGATGTTGTCCCCAGGGCATGTATGGATCATCAATGACGACTTGACTAGCCTTATTCACGCTGTGAAGCCTGCCATCATCTCATCCTAAATGCAAGAGAGTAATAGGCGTGAGGCTGACTTTCCCCAATCTACCAGTGAGTTTGAGCACTTCTCAAGCCGTTTCAAGGAGAGATTCTGGTGGGAGTATCCTAAGGAAGTGAACCAAGAGCCAGACATATATGTTCTACGTGCCTATGATGCGGTCTCAATTGTATTGCATGCAACGTTGGGTCAAAGAATACTATCTAAGTCTGCATTATCATGCAACTTCACAGTTTTCGCTGGACGTGTAGAGCTTAAAAATGAAGTAGTGACTGAACCAGCGTTCCAGATCATCAATGTGTTTGGGAAAAGCTCCAAGGAATTAGCTTTTTGGTCAGAGAGACTTGGTTTCTCCAAGAACAAGGAGAAAAACAATAGCAACGTTGATGTGCTATGGCAATGTTCTGGCCCGGAGGACAACTTGATGTGCCAAGGAGTTGGATGACGGTGAATGCGTCAAGCGAGGAGACGTTGAGGATTGCAATACCGGTGAGCGGTGCATTCAATCAGTATACCAGTGTTGGCCTCATCAAAACGGTAAATTAAATGAAACAACTGAGCTCATTAGTGGGTTCTCCATTGATGTATTCCAAGCCGCTTGAAGCGGCTGCCTTGCCATTTGCCCTACCGGCTAGTCCCTTACTGTGGCTCGTAGAACGACTTGGTCAAGTAGGTCCATCTCAAGATAACCACCTCCCATCTTGCTGTCGTACTTCTTTTAAGCTCATTGAGTAATGTAAAATATAAAGTTTTAATTTCAAATTAATTTAAAATATTTTGATCTAAAATTTGATTTTAAATTTAAAGACATAGTATTTAATTTTATATATTATTTTTCTATTATAATTTACTTTTTAACCTAATAGTTAAGTATTTAATATTGGGTCACACTAATTTGGGTTTGAATTTTAACTACGAATTTTTTTTTGATATTTTAAAAATATTCTAAATTCAAAGTGAAAATTTAGTTTAAAAAATTAAAATTTAATTTGATTGAAACTAAAACAAATTAATTTCAATTGAAATAATCAAAATGTATCAATTTGGTGGGTGTCAAAATTAATTTTGAAATCAAAATTTAAAATTTTACATAAAGTAGATAGCAACGTATATACAGGTGTAGATGATAATGTATACAAATGGAGTTTTGCATGTCTCGAATTCAAATTAGAAATTGAATTAAAATTAAATTCAGATTGAAAATCAAATTTAAATTGATTTATTCGAGATTTGAACTTTTTTATAAATATTTAATCTTATTTGTAATTATAATAAACTTCGAGAGTTTTTTTGCAAAAAGTCAAATAAAAATCAGTTATAATTCACAAAACGGTGAATTGAGAAAAATAGAGAATTGAGAAATCTCTATTCTTCGTTCTCATCCCGTTTTAAAGTCATTTTTTTCATCAAAAAGTGATAAAAACTCAAGATAGATCAATTAGGAATTGCAAATAAAAATTTTATTTTTTTATTTTAAGTCCTGAGATATATAAATTTATTTTTCTTATAAGTCTTGCATCAAAAAGTAAAATCAAAATCCGAAGAGTTATGCCATGTCCGTATCATGCGCTATACACCAATAGGAACCATTAATTAAAGCATTTGAATAGACACTACTTCCTCAAAAGCTTCAGCACAAATTGGAATAAAGATAAAGTTTAAGGATTCAGGGTATTACTGCATCGTAGAGTCTCAATTAATCAAAAAACGTAAGTGGAATCATCCCAAGTTATAACTATTCAATTCAAAGGATATTGAGAACAAGCACACAATGGGGATTTTAGTCAAGGAAAAAAATTAGGGTCACGGACTTCGTCATCCGCGACCATAATTCTTTTCCTAGTCAAGGTCTATTTCGCTAGCTATGGTTGTAGAAGATCCATTCATTGCCTTAAACAGTCAGTTGAAAAGCCATTACTTTCTCCATATGGTGTTTCTGACACATTAAAAAACATCTGATGCAAGGCATTACTGGTGAGAGAGGCGCTGAAGAAAATGATATAGTTCTAGATTGGAGGTGTCTTCAATTGTAAATCTTATATTTTGCAAAAGAATATGTTGACCATGAATCTAATGAATTATCTTTCATTCCAAGAACAGAATGATCCATGACTTACATCTGAGTACAAAAAGCATCAATACCTCTTCTTGCTTTTCCAAGCAAGAATTGGTTGTATTTGCAACTGTCGGTTAAATGCCTGGTTGAAAAGAACACGAGTTTGTATAGCTGATATGACAGGCATCCATGCTAGAGCTGCTATTGGTGCAAAAAGCAGACCTCCCATTGCATAGTCATAGGCTTGAGCAATTATTTGGATAGAATCCCATATCCAACAATGTTGTATCTTGGGTCTCAAAACTTGTGCGATCTGAAAAACAAATCCCACAAATCAATCAGAGAAAGTCCTCAGAAAAACAAACTCCTTGACTCATCTTATCTCAACCTACCAGCAGCAAACCCCAGCCAGTGGGGATAAATGCAAGACAGCAAATGATTAAATCCATCATAGAGAGTTGGCAAATGTTTGAAAGAGTAATTATACAAGCAATCACGCCCAGAAATAGAAGCACTTTGAAAAGTCTGAACAGAAGATGGAAACTAGTGCTGAGCCGTTGGTGCCCCATATTAACAACCTGCAACATGATCATGGATTAGAAACATCAACAACGTACAGTAAACAATTGAAAGAGTCCGCTATTGCTGCTGTAATGATTAAGATGCTCGAGTTTACCTTGACAACTATGAAGATAACAATGATCACAAACCAAGAGAGCAAATAAACGACAAAGTTTGTGTTCTCCTGGGTTATGTCAAGGTGATAAACTAGTCCATATTGATAAATAAAGAATCTAAGTGAGAGTATTATTTCAAGTATCCTAGAACATAATCCAGAATGCCGTAGATGCGCATGCTCTTCCTTCCACCAAGATTCCCAACTTTTATCTGGTTGGACACCTATACCCCCTTGATTGTTAATCCACTTGTTCCACTCGGTCCAGTCTTCAACAATTTTACGCCAAGCAAATCCAGAAGGATTGAATAGAAATGGAGCAAACAGCCAAGTTAATGTCATGAACCATATTGAGTATGTGGCCAACAAGTATGCCATACTACTCTCGTATGATCCTCTGAACATGTTATAGACAGTTAAGAGGAAAACCATCTCAAATCCTTTGACAAAGTGGCTGCGAGAATATAGTTGATAGTTCTCGCAAAAGCTTGCGTGGAAAACCACAAATTTGCGACCAGTTGGCCTATATTTGGCACCACCGTGAAGTATCGTTCGCCCAAAGTAGTGTGACTTGGTTCCAAGGGAGAATGTGAAGAAGACAGAAGCCAGCTGCAGCTGCATGAGTATGAAATCACTTAATGCAGTACGAAATCCTTTCTCCAGACCAAGCTCCATAAACATTGGTAATCCTGTCAGAAGCCCAAGTTGAAGAAAAGACTGTGAGGCAAGGGCAGTTTCTAGAGACTCGATGTTCTCTGTCCTTGCCTGATCAATGAGTGCCTTTTCTACTCCACTAAGAACCAAGTAGAGTTGACCATAAAGGAAAACGTAAACACCAATTATCGATATCTGCAAAATTGCATGCAACAGTTAACCACCGTATACATCCAAAACTTTTCTCGAGTTTGAAAAAATAAAAAAAGATAACGAAGTATAATATTGAACACTAAAACACAGTATTGTCTTTGAAATGAAGATATGTTAGAGAAAAACCATTATGCTACCTATAATGAACTTCAGAACAAGTAAAAGGGAAGGACTTGGAATTAGGGTAGCAAACAAAGCAGAGAAAATATGGAAAAACTTTAAAGGCTTACCAAAGAATCAGTGTGAAAACTACAAACAGGTGAAAGTATGTCAACTAAGAGATCAAAAATAAGTTTATTACGCACCAAGCTGTTGAAGTAGAAACCAACTGTTGTAAAATAACAAGAAAGCATCCGAAAAAGGTCAAAACGTCGACCAAGACGGTAAATGTCACGGCTGAGAGTTTGCTCACAGTTCCCATTAGCTACTTTTGCTTCGAACTTTGATATTTGGTTTAGACCTACATCCCGTCCCTTGCCAACTTGCATGTACTCGATGTAAGTGACATAACCCTGCCTTAATGTTGAATTAAATCCTGCATGAAGTTGTAAAACTTGTTACTATATTAAGTTTGTAGAAGAATAACTTCGTGTACTTTCTCCTACCAGCAAATACATCTTCACTCAAATTGATGGTTTTGGATGCTTTGCTTATGCCGCCTCTTGTCAGATGAAACACTCTGTCAAATAGATCTGGGTGGCCATAGTGAAATCGTACCCTAGAACACATAAAACAAAAACAGTAATTGGTAATCACAAAAGGTTCTGTGCTGCACTTGAATTTGATCATATTATTGCCAACAAAAAAGAAAGACTATGAAGAAGAAATGTTTGAAGTTATCTGAAGGTTGTAAATTTTTAGCATCAATTGCAACATTGTAAGACAGTTGTAATTTTTTAATGGAACCAGTGTTCCCAAATCTTAAGAAATGCAACCCTTTACCTGAGGGGATTTGAAAGGAACCGTTGTCCAATGGTGACAAAGCTAGTCTCTTGTGAGGACATGAATCCAGCAAGGGAAGAAACACTGCAATTAAGATTTAAGAGATTAGAGATGTTGAAGATTAGAGCAATAAAAGGTTTCATTTGTGTTACTTGGACACCTCGTGCCCAAGGTCTTTTTCTTGTTTCAAACTCTTGGGACACTTTGGACACTTAACAATCCACAATTACTAAAGAGGTTGCTCAAAAGGATATATATCATGTGGGGAATGAAATCCTATTATCAATGTCGATTATTGCTAACAAAATAGCCTTTAGATCTGTACAATGATATTTTGAGTTTTTCTGCAATTTTCGGTTAAATGTCTGGTAACACGTAGTAGTTTAGATATGACTGCCATGCATCTCTTGATAAGTAGCAAATGTGATTATTGCAATTAGCAAGATAAGCATAGATAGCGCTAGTTGGGCTATTCGAAAATGTGATAGTTTCCAAACATGCCCTAGAGATACTCAGAAGCATGATATGTGTTGTGCTGGTAACACTGGTTTGAATGCTAAAATGATTGTATATATTTAGTCAAACCTTCCTGTGAAAATGTGTTCCCTAACTCCGACTATAGTTGGAGGACGCGGTCCTTGAGGTCGAAGGAATTCTTGCAGAACATTTCTAATCTTGAAAGCTTCTTCCAAATAATTGTCCTGAAGCAACAGGTAAAACTCACATAAAAATGCTGATAACGAAAAGAAGTTCCTGAAATAGTTGAGGAGAATTACTTGGTTCATATCAATTGTTTGAAGGACTTCTCCACGAGTGAAAATGATCGCATGGTTTTGGTTTTCGGGTTTGCCTTCACCAATGATGGGTGGACCAGGAAGCTTAATACGATACACTTCCTAAATGTATTAGCACAATTAAAGTTATAAGAAGCAAATAAGGAAGTAAAACATTTGAATGATAACCTAATTTTCAAATATTTACAGAAGCTTACCTGATCTAGATTGTTATCCGCTTTGACTAAAACAGAAGAATAAACTTTAGGAGGCTTCATTCCTCCCAATTCTTCTATCTCTTCAATATAGGCAACCCGGAGAGATGGGTACCTTCAATTAAGCAGGTGGTAAAGCTATTAAAGTTAAGGCAACAAGAGGGTTTTAATAGTTAAATTCCAAACTGTACCTCTTCATCAAATCAATAATATCTTGTGCATGTGGATCACCAGAAGCTTTTTGTTCTCCAAACATTTGGCAAGAAATTACATAGGTGAATTTCATATCTGCTAGTGCATCTAGTTGAGCTGACAATGATTGTCGACTAGGTCTTTTACTTATTTCTCGTTCAATAGCATTATGCTCTTCAAGAATATCTGGTGGGAGGAAACCAAAGTATTTGAAAATGAATATCAAAGTCAAATTTCCTAAATAATTCCTCGAAAGCAAGATAATAAATTGAACTTTTGAAATATTATAACCATCAAATAGTTGACTTAGGTAAAGTAGAACAGATCAGCTGAAATGTTAGAAAAAGAATTTTGTTGAATAATTTAGCTGCTTTCATAAGCCACAATCTGACCTTGATCATCAGCCATGTCTAAAAACGCTTGCAGTATCAATGCCTTCCTATAGTACATCATTCCCCTAACTGAAAGGTTAAAGAATGATAAGCAAAGTGTTAATATTACCAAGAAGTTAACATATCAACAAAATCATCTGCAGTTAAGTACATAGAAGTCATAGTCATCCATGTTTACCTGTACGGCTCAATGTTTGTCCACGGAAAGAAGCCCAATATCGGATCTCTTCATTCAATAAATTAGACTTGAAACGCTCATGGAAGTTTTTCCATTCATCTGAAAGAAGACATTACTGAACAAGACATCTAAAAGCAAAATGAGTAATAAGAGATAATGACCATGTGTTATTAACTTCAATTTACCTGGATATATTTTCTGCATGTAGGACAAGATGGATGCACCCTCTTGACTTGAATGGAGTTCCTCCAGAGAAAATATAACTTCTTCCATAAAGTATGGAGTGATTACACTAGTATAACAAAGACAAATTCAAAGCACAGGTTAACATTGAACAGAGCTCATGTTCTAGAAATAAAGGTCCTATTTGGATTTGGGTTAAAAAAGAATGTAATCCCTTTACCCCCACTTCTTTTGAGCCAAACAGCTCTTTTGGTGAAGCTGGGTTTGTCACCCCCGTCAAACCAGAGTAAAGAGGAACACATCGAAGTACCTGAAAGGTAACATTTTCCGAACTTTTGGTGCAGTAGGCATATCCATAAAAAGAGAAGTTGCAAAGAAGGATATCCGGCGTCTAGCCTCCAAATTAGTTGGAATGTTCATAGCAGTATCTTTGACAGTAAGGAGCAGAAACAAACGTTTGATCTGTCATCAATTAAGCAGGTGATTAGCTGAGGCAGATATGCATTTACTGGATCATGTGTACAGATACCTTGTCCTTCAAGATGCTAGAACTTGGCAATGGGAAGCATATACTGGGTTTGGAAGCAGTAGTTACAAACAACTCTTGCTGATGTTGCATGAATATACCATCACTGGGGGAGACAGTGATCAAATCCAGTATCCTGCAAGACGTGGAGTGTGCTTTGAATAAAAACAAATTTTTGTAAAAAAAAAAATGAAACTTTCATTGTTACTTACCTACATGGATGAGCCATTACATCTTTGGTCAACACTTCAAATATATCTTGGAGTAAGATTATTAAGTTGTCCCGATTAGCTTGTTTGTTTTCGAACTTGAAAATGAATGAACACAACAAGGTTTAGTCTATGCCTGATCAAGCAAACATAAAATGACAGCAAAACATAAGCAGCAACAGCATGCAATTACCAGGATCTCAATTAACTGCACTAGTTTGCCATGTAGATCAGGTAACGCATACAGGTTAAAATCTGTAAGAAGGCCCAAACTTCTGATGCTTGCATCAACTTCATTGAAAATAGCATCTATGACCCTGTAAAACTACGCATGGAACATTAAATAAATATTATCATTGATGACATCATTAGCCATTAAATTTAAATGTCAGCTGAAGCAAATGGGGCATAGGTAAAGCTAGAATTTATACCTTTTCTCTAGGTCACCAACAAGAAGCTCATTGAAGATATACTTCAAAGAGTGATAGCACTCCTGGATAGCACCATACATGTACTTGTCCTTCTTAACTTTTCTGCGTAGTTGCTCATATGTTCCAACAAAATCCCTACTCATATTGATTGCAGTGGAGAACTGATGAAGAAATAGCACCATAAAAGAGATGAATGTCATGAATAGTATGATACAGGAAATGCATATTGGGTTACAAAAAAATAGAAACAAGAGATGTCAGAATGGATTAGTGCTGATTTGAGAATAGAGGATAACCTTTGAAGCCAGGAGAAATAATGGCCAGCACACAGAACTAGAATCTGAGTCTGGTGATAGTGGCATCTTCATCAGATCCATCTCCCTGATAGTATGAACTTCCATTTAATTTCCCCAGCTATAGAATTCTTCTCAATAAACATTAAAGTCTTAAATACATACTTGTTGCTTATCAAGTCCTCCAAGCGGAAGCTGCTGATGATATGATTCCATAATAAAGCAAATTTGACAAGGTCATTACTTTCAACTGCCGAATCCTGAAGTAATGGGGAAAGATGAGAAAATACTTAACCAGTGAGCAACTGCATCCTTGACAATGCAAATGACCTTGCTGCCAGTAAAGTATAAAGAGTTGATTTCACCTTGAAAATTTTATTCTGCAAGAAACTTCTACCATTATTTTTACGCTCCCTTTTGGAAGTGTGAGGTATAAGATGAATGCTGAACATTGAAGGTAAAGAGTGGAAACGACTCTTCACCATTCCCATTGTACGTATCTGAGAAGTGAAATAAAGATGCCAAATAGTGCTCTATACTCCATGAGCTTGCCAACTCTTAAGCATGTTATTTTTCAGAAAATAAAGCCTCACCTCACCAAGATGATGAAATATACCATAAACACCTCCAAAAATTGTACAGAATATCGAATACCATATTTGGGTATCCATAAAATATACCTGACTCAAACATGAGAAAATGTAAGCTCAAGTAGAAGAATTTCCCAGCATATAATAATGGATTAAGAAATAGGCCATAATCAGGCTAAGCTGGCTAAAGTAAATCAAAAGCCAAAGCTAAATATTTTGGATTTGGACCAGGATGCTGGCTGGGCTTGGGTATAGGGACTTGAAATTGTCAATAGGCCTGAGGCCAAGCCTAGGATGGCCTGAAAATTTGTAATTTTATTTTAGGCTCCGGCCAGCCATAAAGGTTCCAGCACAGGATTACACTAAGAAAGGTAAGCCTATTGATATCTCAAAATGATGTCAAACGGTATGCATATGCAGAAGAGATCCCTTTTACTGACGCAATCAATACTCACTATGATGATAGGAGCCCACACAGAAAGAATAGCACCAGCATTGCTTTTGACTGAAAAAAGACACTTCAGTAAGTCAACTTTACATGAAAGTTTAACTACGGTTATATAATGCCCATGTAGGAAAACCAAAATTTACCTTTTGGAAATAACTCATGCCACTCATACTTATTCACACTGATTTTCATTATTTGCTGAGTTGATTCTACTAGAGGCTTTATCTGCACATTATTGATAATAAATAATGAATACGTCCAAAAAACTGAACTAAACAGCCTGATTTGGAGGAGAGAAATAACTCATTAATCAACATAGAAGAGGCCTATGTCCAGAAAAAAGAAGAAAAAAATGCACGAATACTATCGTTTCAAATAAAATAGATCAATAGTGTTAAATGATTTGGAAAAGTACAAATTCAAGTAGATCCACACCATTTGAGTAGATCAATAGTGTTAAATGATTGTAAAAAAGTATACATTTTTTCCATTCTTTTGTATATTGATCAATAGTTTATAAAAAGTATAAAATCCTTAAAAGGTCAGTGTGATATTTTGCATGTAATCCACCACTAAAATGAAAATTTACTCTCTAAATCCTGATCTAAATATCCAAAAACCAAAACAAAGGGTTTAAGATTGGTTGCTTTGGACACATTTCTCATGCAGATTTTAATCCCTTTGCTTTGACCACTGTTATGGTCAAGAAATATGGTGTGTGATCATTCCGAAGTGATGGTTAATTTGATCAATATGGATTACCAGTTTAAACTACCCATCATTAAAGATGGCATGGAAGAACTCACACCATAATAGGGCCAGTGGAAGATTAGGATCGTAGTTTCCATAAATAATTGGTCTCTACTTTTTCTTTACGGAACACCCACAATAGCTCTCAGTAGTTGTAAAGAGAAATCCACAATGGTCACAAACAACCTTAGCACCAAGTAAATAGTATGCAAGACCAAAACTCTATGGGAGTGTTTGGTTTGGGATACTTTGTTTTTAAGTTGGACTAACTAGTCTCAATTTGAACTAGAATTGAACTAAACGCACTGTTCTAAAACGAGATCATCTCATTTTTTAGTCCCAAACCAAATGGGCCCTATATCTCTAAGTCATGCTGGTCAATATCTCTCACTTGTGAACAATAAATCAGTGATGACGATTCCATGCAAATAGAAACACAGACAGGAACCCAAGATGTGTAATGCAATAGTGAGACATTTTTTCTACTAAAGCTACCAAAAATATCAGTATAAGTGTAAATGTTGCGATCACAATAATTGAAGCTGTTTTGAGCTCTTGCATTAGGTAAGTACGAGAGACACATGTAAGTATTTGATACTGCCTGAAGGTTTTAGTTGATTACCTCAAAATGGTAGCTGAACAAAAATTTGCTTGATAACAGGATTACCCAGAATATTGTATACCTGAAAGTCAGAAGAAGAGGGCATGTCAATATCAGTATGATAAAATTTTTCACAGCTGTCCAACATATCACACATCATTCAAGTAATTACTTCAGCAAAGGCACTTGATTTTCCTGTATCCCTCGTCCAAGATATAGCTGAGGCTGCATTCAAGCATTTTAAAATGAATCAATGAAAGCATGAAATACCCTTCGTATGAATAAAAGATGATTAAATCAGAAATTGCAAGGCAAATTGAACCATCATAATCAGGATAATAGCTAGCTGTAACTAAGCCTATATTAGCTCAGTTGTCTTTCAAAATAATACTCCATCAAGTTCACCAATAAACTGAATTAGCAAATGCAAAATCCACAAATATGTTAAAATCTTTTGCAATTCATTAAGTTAATTAAATAAATTTAGACTGGATGAAGTTGATAGTAAGTTGCCTACTATTTTCTTTAAGATTTAGAGACCTACAAGAGGTAACAAAGTAAACTAAGTACCTTATTCGATGAATCTAACAAATGTGCCGAAGGATCATGTTAATAAACACTAAAATAGAATAGCCTACATAATTCTTTTTAAAATGAAGTGACCCGCAAATAATTTAGCTTTTGTGAGTAAATTATCTGAAGATAACAAGAGAAGGATAAATTGTAAGCATAAGACAACGGTATACGGTAAAAGTATGAGTGCCAAATTCAATTCAAATGCAGAATTTAATATTTAAATAATTGAAACCCTTTTGAAATCAGCACATGATGATTTCCAATTCCTATTTCATGTTAAGAGGATCATATGTGGGAATGAGAGAGGGCTAGTAATAAGTAGTGCATCAAAACCTA
Source organism: Trichopus zeylanicus subsp. travancoricus (assembly GCA_005019695.1). NCBI lineage: Eukaryota > Viridiplantae > Streptophyta > Magnoliopsida > Dioscoreales > Dioscoreaceae > Trichopus > Trichopus zeylanicus. The sequence continues at coordinate 22,770 of RXID01021629.1, forward strand.
ATTCAAAGTGATGAACATCACAAGAAAAACCAAAATCCTCCACCCTTTTCCATCATGTTTGTAGTAGTTTTTCCTCCTTTTTTACAGAAAAATGTTGAGAACAATTCGGTCCATCACCAAGGAGATTGTACTAAAAAATTTGGACAACCAATAAAAACTTAATAGATCAGTTAACTGCTTGGCTATGTGATAGGCTCTGCAAGAACTGCAGACAATTTCAAGATATGCATTTATAACTACACATTTTGGCTCTGACATTACAACATTAAATATACCAGTAACAATTTAAAATGGATAAATAGAAAAAAAAAAAGTAATAAATGACATTCTTATCCAGTTTGTGATTTGACAGTGAAATTCAGTGGTCAAAAACTTGCCTGAGCCCACCATGACAGAAGTTTGCAGAACCACCAATTTGATGTCTCCATATAGTTTCTAACTGCAGGAACCAAAAAAAATGCACTCCCAATCACATTGCTCATTAAGTATATTGCTACTGCAACCATATATGATGACAAACAGAAGTCATCAAGATTGTTTGGAGTCTGTTTTCTATGGCACATAGAATTTCTAGCGGAGCTGATATAAGAAACAGGAAGAGTGATTGTCCATGAAACAGCAACTACAAATTTCACAGCAAATCTAAGTTTTTGAACGGAGCTCATTGCTCGCCTTGCTTTCCATGTAAAAATGATGTCAAGAGTCACTGCAAAGAACACCAATGGCATGGATAAGTTCTCCCACAGTTCAAAGCTTGTCAAGAAATCCTATCATCAAGCAATACAAAATCTTTTTGATAAAAGGTTTGGTATAAACTGTCATAACCCTAAAGGGTGGCATAAATTTGTGTGGACATGCAGCTATGTGTAGGACAGTCTTGAGAACATAGGCAAACATTCCACAGCCTGACGAACTAAATATTACTTTGTTATACACAGGTCATAATCATTTTATTAACTGAACCAAATTTGACTCCTTTCACTTAAGAAAACTTACTTCTTTTGCATGGAAAAAAAATGCAAAAAACAATAATGATCATATGGAGTATCTTTTTGGGGGTCACTGGTGGTTGTGGCCGTTAGTGTGTGTGTGTGTTGCGGGGGTTGGGGGCTGTGTACAGCCATGTAGGCTAGTAGCTTTTACCCAGCACTGAAAACAGAATATAATTTAAATAAGGTTTTTTCTGCATATATATTGTTGTATTGCAAAAATTCATATATAGATACCCTCGTAAATTGATATTTGCATATTTATGCCTCTAAATTTTGCAATTAGCTCTCTCTTGTTCTACTAAATGTATGGTTGTTTTTTGCATTATGAATAAAAATTTTATCCCTTTGTATTTATAATATAAATTTGCAAATAGAGACCCAACACATTCTTTTCATAGAGATATGTTAGAAAGGGCATAAATGTCTTCTTCTCTGATTTGATTCAAGTTCCAATTTGAATAAGACAGAAATGTAGACGGGGCATATATATATATATGATTTCTTCTACGTGCAACTGGTTTTCCAATGCTGTATATGCCAATACTGATTTCACAAGGATCTATACAAAATTTCATTGTTTTGGGCACATGTGCAAAAACCCCTATAAATAATCAATGTTAAAGAGAATCAGGGACTGCCAATCAGATGCATATACCAATGTCCATATATTTGTGAATTCAATAGATTTTGATGGAGTCATTCAGGCACATACCTTGGATTAGTCTAAGAACAGCATTAGTAATGAAGATGCTCAAAATATCATTAAAGACCACTAAGTCCAACAACTGGAATGGTGTATCCAAATTGTGGCTTGCCATAATTATCAGAGCCTGAAAGGTGGCCAAAGAGTTTGTCATGAGTATAGACTCACCTATTAAGATTGTATAACAAATCTGGCATACCTGGAGAACAAGTATAAAAAGTGTCCACATTCTATCAAAACTTCTGAAAAGATGCCAAAATGAACGAATTTCCACAAAATTTGTCTTGCCCGGCCATTTTCTTTCTTCTGTGACTGCCTGGTAACAGCAAAGTAAAAAATATAAGGCTTGTGCAACAAATCAGATCAACTTAACTATAATGCTAGTATATGTATATGATTGTGACAAACCACATATCATCTTATCCTTCCTGCATGATCAACAGCAAAAGGGTTAACAACATGAAGCATCTTTTACAATAGTTTCATTTTTATTGTATTCATGAACCAGAGGCATTTGGATAATTCAGCATTAAAAAATATTAGAAGTTCTTTTGTGCTTGTGGCAAATATTCATATTAAGCCAGCAGTTAGGTTTAACAAGATGTATTGAACAAGAAAATGATCAACTACCAGCGATCATCACTGTACTAAAAAAAAAGCAGGGTAACTCTTTATTTTTTGAGGAAAAACATAAAAGAGGCATACATTTAGGATAACTTTAAAATAGTGGTACATAATTGAAGGAGACATTTTTTCCTGGTGCACTTGATATTGTTGGAATGATCACATCCAGTGAAAGGCTTCCCTTCCTTCCCCCAGAAAAAACATCACTTTCTCACCAACTGAAAATGCAAGGAAAAATTCTTCTTTTTTTTTGTCTCAAATGGAAACTAGAAGCCTTTTTCATCTTGGTTCATTTATGGACATGACGACAAACTAAACACCTTAATGACCAACAAAAATCATATATGTTAGATATCAGTTGACATAATTCAAACCAAGTTGCCAAATCCTTTTTGGCTAAATAATGGCAATACTATTATAGTAATTTGTTTTTTTTGAGCAACAATACTATTATAGTGAATTATTTAGCTTTTTTTATTGATAATTAACAACTAGAGGGTAATTTGTTAATGATTATATGGTTCATTGGTTTGCACTTTACAACAGAAACTGAAGCACATATCAAACATCATCTAAAAATGTCAATCAAATTGTCTGAAGATAAAGATAGCATGAAAGAAGCTAATGAAACAAACAGAATGTCACAATTACTAAAGGATGGAAAAACAAATATACACGTGTTTGCAAGACCTCAGACTTCAGAGCTTTATCTCTGGAAGAGTTAGTGGTAAGGGAGTCATTGTCAAGAGGCATGGATGAGCCAATCTTGAAACAGTTATTCAACCTGAACATGTTAAAATATGATAGAAAAATGTTAAGCTTTGTTACTTAGGATTATCTGTGCGAGCTAAAAGAAAAGTAAAGAATGCTGACCAGAAATATCTAGACAAATCATGATCATTTCTCCTTGTAGAACGGTCAGAAGTCCCATTTTTGTTCTTCTGAGATTCCTCCAGTAAAAAAATTGAATATAAAAACAAATGAAATGCCAAAAAAAGATAAAAATAATATTGAAAAATCTAATAAAATAAATTACATGCCAGAATTAGAAAAGGTGGAAAAGTAAACAAAAACATGTTTGCAAGACCTGTGACTTCTCAGCTTTAGAAGAGTTTGTGCAAAAGAAGTCATTATCACGACGCATTGGCCAGCCAATCTTGAAACACTCATTGGACCTGATCATGTTTAAAATATGATTGGAAAATGATCTAAGCTTTGTTATTTTGTAAATATATGCATGCTTAAGTAAAGAATGCTGACCAGAAGTATTCATTAAGATCATCATAATTTCTCCATGTAGAATGGTCAGAAGTCCCATTTTTGTTCTTCTGAGCTTCCTTCAGTAAATTATCAAATAAAATGAATAAAATATTTATAAAAATAATAGCCAGCAGGAGATATAAAAGTACCTCAAGTATAACCATATATATAGGGGTAACTACATTCTGAAGAAAAGCTTCAGATCCTCCTCCATATGCTGGTACAACCTTTTCTCCTGTATTCAAACTAACAGCACCAGACAACACTCCATATAACTCATACGACATCTACATCAACATTTTGCAAATGTCAAAGGAATGGAGAAATCATTCAAAAGCAAAATGATTTCAACATACCACTTAAAATGGTTACTAGTAACTATATAAACAAAGAATCCAACTGACTGGCATTTATGCAAACCTTGACTAAGTCCTATAAATAGTTTCGGTATTATATGCATTTATATTTTTTAGTTGTATTGCATAAATAGAAAGGTGGACAATCAAGTTGTGACAACAGTGTTTCTTAACCCTAACTAGGTACCATATTCAGTATTATCCGTCTATTTGCATATCACTTTAGAATCCCATAAACAGGTGGCATACTTCCATCTTTCATTGTATGCCATTGGAACTGTGTATATATCTCACTCGAAAAGGACCATATTGGTCAGCAAAACATCATTAATTATCTCTGTAAACAAATAAACTAGCAAAAGCAATCTGCAACTCCCAGCCCAATCTACTGTAACATCTATACCAACTTGATCCATCTGTCATTTTCCTTCAGACCATCCTGTAACTATGCATCTATGGATAGCATGGTCAAATGGAGATAAAATTTGGTCAATGGGTGCAATTGGGTGCAACGTCAGACTCAAGCACAGAAGCTCACAAACAATAGGTGCAATTGCTAATCAATGGTCAGAGTAATTAGGCCAACACATTTTTGAGAAATCTCAGACCTGCATTGTAGTTTGCTATGGTGTGCCATCATTTCAAATTTCTATAGTGCAATAGTTTCACAATTTCTGTTTTTGGAAACTTGTGTACGATCCAAACTATATAGAAATTCACAAAATAAATGGACATAGGTAGGTATCATAAAAGGAATTGACAACTATCTTATGGAGAGAACTTGCTGGAAATTAAACAGAAAAAAAATATATATAATGATCAGATCAGAGTAAATGTTTAACAAACAATACAAACAAAAGCCATACGCAAGAATTCATCATGCAATATATGCAGCAAGTTGGGCACATTACATGATGAAAAATGTAGCATAAGCACTCAGGCATTAACCGCAAGTTTGAAGCTTCTCCCCATATTAGAAGATAAAGGCCAATGTATAGAATCTTATATTGTTGCACTTGCCACTTCACAGATGGTAACCTGCAGAAAAAAAAACACGCAATATGCCTAAAAAGAGACAATGGCTTGCAATAACTAGGAGTGTAATGGGTTAAATGTGATGCATTTATTCGATTTACCAACTTCATATAAAGTCATTGAAGAAGAATGTTAAAAAAGAATGGATCAAACTCTTACCAAATGTTCACTGTTCGTCCCAAAAATTTGCACCAGTTCATATAATTTTGAAATAGTTTCATCATGAGTTCATCCACAGCTTGGTCATCAAGCTAATAAAATAATATACAATTTTCAGATATGAATAGACCACTAGATGGCTCAAGTATTTTACCTTTGATCTTAAAGTATGCACAACAAGTTAAATACCTCTGACATAGTTGCAGGCTTCAGATTCTGCCTAACTTGAATGTTCGCAAGCAGTAAAATCAGATGCTCTCGTTGATTTGCGACATTTCCATTCTAACAAAGAGTGTGTTTAAGTCCCATTAGATCCAGTATAACTCAATTATAAGGAACATGTAGAACGACCTCTCAAAGCAATACTTAATCCTCCAAAACCACATACAACTAAAACTACTCAGATTTGTATTATAGGAGAGAAATAATAAGAGAAAAATGGTAATTGACATCTATGTGTTTTGCAACAGAATTAACAAGTTAACTCCTCTTTTGACCTTTGACTTCATTATCATTTCATGCAGACAGGAAAAGACAATCATTGTTGCATGAGTCCAAAAAATTCAAAGTGCATTCAGTGGCTAAAAAGCTGTTAAATGTTTCACCAAGATTGTCTGCGACACCTTATAGTTCAACTATTACTGTATAATATGGACTAGAAAGGCCTGCAAACACAGAACTGAGACTGAGAGTATCATGTCTTTCCCACTTGTGCATTTCTGGACAAGTTATCAGAGGTAGAACATTATTGGATTTCTTTTAATATTATACAGAGACTTGTTATCTATAAAAAAAATTAAACCAGTGCTGGAAAGAGAGAAACATATATAGGTACATGCTCCAGAACAATAAACAGCATCCTACTTCCAACCCAATAGGAGTAGTTTCAGGCTTTCAGCTATCTGTTAGACCATTTCATAAGTAATAAACTTCTACTCTAAAAACAGACAACCAATTGCTCAAAATATACTTCGATATAAAAGACAAGAATTTGCTCATAATTCTACTCAACTTAGTGAGACCCAAACGTATTTAATCAATTGGACCATTAAAGCAAATCACTCCACTACCCCAGAATGTATATTTTAAAAAATAATAATTATGCTTCTTTAAATATTGTGCAATAGATGCAGAGACATCAATAATTTTTAGATTGATATTGTATTCAAAAACAGTTCACCTCCTCCTACCTGAAACCCAAACCAGCCTTGCAGCCAATCAAGAATATCAATATGACTGCCTTTTTGTCCACAATGTGTTGCTAAAGGAAGATCCTGAACATTTCGGACAGCAGCAACTGCAGCTTTAATCTGCATTCCACCAGCACAAGAGAATCTCAGAACAAAGAAATATGGCATCTCATCAATGGAAGGATACTGTTTGTAAAAGTTGGTGATGAGATGCATCTTTTTTTTGGAATCCGACACCCTCAATGGAACAGATCAAACCACTTTTGCTTATCAACCTCCTGAGTATCTGTCAACTGCATGCCAACATGGGTTCCTATATAATATGTATTGTTATATCTTTGATAATAAGCTACCCATCTAATTATTTGTTAAGGTTAATGATATAATCCATGGATATTCACGTATCTTATCTATCATTCTTAACTAGTAATTAGAACCAAAATGATGCTAGTACTTTCCATGTCAGGAAGAACTGATTTCCACTAATTAACATCACAATAAGCATGTCAGAAGTTGAGCATCCATTTTTTTCTGAAATCTGAAAAACATGCCAAATTGCCAATATAAACAATGTTGGCATTTCCTATGATGTTCATATCAGTCTCTCACCAAGGTAAATGCAAAGCTAAAGAAAGAAAGAACTCCTCAAACTTTTCAAACTGTTACAGAGTTATCGAACCTCTGGAAGATGCATAATAGCATGCTGGTTACTGCCAGAATCAAGTGGAAGAATATTATATGAACCATACAGGCTTGACTTTTCTTTAAAGGCCTCATCAGCAGTATTCTACAATGAAAAAAAAAAAGGCAAGTCAGATAGGAAAAAAAAATCTATTGGAGGTCTAACCCAAGATGGATAGAAGATGATCAGAACCTGAGAATCTGCTTCAGATAGAAGACCCCTCAATACTTCAGACAGAACAGATGCAATTGCCTGTTTATTCATCATTTTCATTCTACAAGGAGAACAAATAAATAAAATAAAGTTCATAACATGTGATGAGATCATAAATGACAACCACTACTTCCAGCACAAGGCAAATCAAGGATTGCCATTAAGAACAAGAAGTGGATTTTTTTTTTCTCATACTCCTTCATATACTACTAAACTAAGAAAATTTTCAGTGTAATCATTGTACTTGAGATAGAATGATTTCAAGTCTCGTGCATCACTTGTCTCTGCCGGCTTTCCTTCGTCCTATCATAAAATGAATATTTGTCTTAAAGATATGAAAAGTACCATATATATAGTATGACACTATGCAAGAAACTTATTTCCAAACAAAAAATAGTAAAATTACATAACCTGAGTCAAATTTTTGAAGTTGCTTGCTAAACAGAGATCATAATAAAACAAGACAAGTAACGAGAAAATTTTCCTTCAACTATTCAAGAAATTGGTTTACTCCACATGGATGTTTAAATGTAGACCACTTCTTTAAAATTTTCTGGAGGCATTTTAGAAGCTAGGCTATAAGTTGGAGATGGCGACAACAATGTCAACAACAAAGATTGCGTTATCTTCCAAACGAAAAGTGCATCAAAAAGAAAAGTTCAGAAACAATAACCAGTTCCAGTCGCTGAAGAAGAGAAGTTTTGAATTGCCGAACACCTCGCCCATTCGACGTTGGATCCAACATGTGCGCCCTTGCAAAAGCATGGAAGCGGCCTGTCCCTCAAATCATCCGAATGGTTCAGACCACACACAAAACTAGGACAAAAACATTGCTATTGATGGCACAAAATCAAGCGAGCTTGGAAGCCCTGATTCATCAGCATTTCTCACATAGATAGGCGACGCGCGGAGAATCGGCCTCGATCTGGTTGGCGACGCGGAGGAACTGCCGGATCTCGGAGACGAGGGTGGGCGGGACCTTCTCGCTGTCGAACTGCTCCGGGGGTGGCCTGGGAGAAGAGGAGGAGAAGCTCGCGGAGGCCTGGATCTCGGGAACGATCTCGTCCATGGCGGAGCTCGGAGATGCGATGGCTGCGTCAGATCTAGAGTATTTGTAGCAGGGATCTGGGCGCCTTTTCTCTGAATCCAGCTCCGGCTTTTCGGATCCATGATGGCTCTGCTTTTGGGGGATGGAGATGGTGCTGGTGGGGAGCTCTTTCGCTTTTGCTTTTGGATTAGGGTTTCTTTTTGGGGAAGAAGGAGAAGGAGGAGGAGAAATTGGGGGCTGAGGGCGGGGAGAGAAGGGGGAAGAGGAAATGGCTTTTGAATTTTGGCAGCAAATGGCCGATCCGGTTTGCTTTGCCGCGAAGATTGGTAGCGTTTCGAGTGTTTTACATTATACACCCTGAAAACTATAGTTTATCAAATTACTCCTAGCTTAATCATAACAAAATGGCATTGATTGAAGAAGCCATTATGCCATGAAAAATGACCAAAAGCCACACAACATAGGGCCGAAAGGAAGCCCAGGCCAAAAATGACCAAAAGTTCCATATTCTGCTATTTAAGGGTATGTTTGTATCACGTGCCAAACTGAAAATTTGGATAATTAATATTTAACAACATCATATATTTATAAGTTCAACGTTCTATAAATTTCATATATGAGATTATATTTAGACATATTTATATAAAAATAATGTCTCAAAATTAAAATTAATAATTTCTTAAAATATATGACAGTAAGTCTTAAATTTTCAACTTACAAATTTACATAAATATTAATTGAACTAAAATATAATATCTTTAATTGGTTAGTAAAATTCACTTAGTTAGATCTTTTAATGTTGACTATAATTTATAAACAGATGAGTCATTCGTGTCAAAATATACATATAGTTTGTATTTTAAAAACTAAATTTCACACATATTCTAAAATTATATAATCACAAAACACAACATAATCAAAGTATATTATATTAGATTGTATAACAATATTATTTTATTAAAATTAGAACTTTGAAATGCATTCACTTTCTTATTTAAAATATATTTTAACTTTTAGTATCAACTATAACCACATACTTAATCGTCACTAGACACGCACATAATACATTAAATTATATCATATTACAAAATATCACATTTAACCCCTGTGACAATGTCACATAATATAATCGAAAATCGATTTATCACAAACATATATGCACGTCGACATAATTGAAATTTTTTTACTAGTAGGGTCACATAATATAATCATTGTAAATATAATAAAAGACATTAAACAATTTTTTTTCTCATGTATTTTATAATAAAATAAATATTTATAACTTAGTTTTACAAGTTTAAAAAAATAAATATTTTATTTTATTTTCAAAATACATATAATATTGATTTTGTATTTAATAACTTACTCATTACATGATACAATAATATCAAAAATCATAAATATTTAAAACAATTTATATATACTAATATATAATAGATTGACTTATTTGCTTATTTCAATCACGATAGATGCAAATCATAAATTTTATTAACTTTTCAAATATTTTTTTCAATTCACTCATGTAATTCTTTAACTATAAAAATCCTAATCATGTTATAAAAGTTTTTATATAAAAAATTCAAATAAAATAAATACTTTTAATAGATGAAGTTTAAATCTAACTAAAACTCTATTTGAATTGTATATCACAGTTTATTTCATAGAGCTTGAAAGTTATGATAAATTTAATATTCTAAAAGTTCAAAATTTTAGATTTGAAAGTTCTGATAGTTTATTTACTTTGCAAGACATAAATTCACAAATTTTAAATTTTTTGTCTATTTTGTTAAATCTGAAAATTTAAAATAATAATTTTTGTATTTTATTTGACTATAAAATTTTACACGGTGACGTTTTATGCTAAATTTTAAAGTCTAACTAATTTTGAAAAATCAATAAATTTTATATATACTAAAATATGGAAATTATTTATAATAAATACTGAATTTTACAGTTTTTGAATTTTAAATATTCAAAAATTTTGAAATCTTTCGAAACAAACAAGTGGATTTAAATTAATATGAGTTCACCATGTGATTCACAGAATAATTTGGGTTAGATTTTCGCTCTATGATTCACTCATGGATTTGGACGGCACATATTTACGGGTCTCACAGAACGCGCGGAAGTAAATTTTTTCCACGAAACGAAGCAGTAATGGCGTGTGTTCTGCACGATGATTTGCTTTCCAACTCACACAGCATTCCGACCATCACCAACCATCGAGATCTTGTTCGGTAGATCCCGCAGACCGGATTTCTGTATGTCTCTCTCGTCCGCCTTTAAACGGAAAAGACTCCAAGAACAACACGGCTTTTCAATGGAGACTTTAACAAGAGACTTTTCAAGGCGTGGCGGCATTCGCACTTTGCTTGCAAGTGGCCACTGAGAACCAGCTTTTTGGCCCAGAATGAGTTTTCCTGCTATTAATACATCGTGAAAGTAATAATAAACGCGTGAGAGATGACACAAAACCAATGGAATACTCGGGCAGGTGAATCACGGAATGGTCCCTTTGCAACGCAGAAAAGGTTTTCATTACCCGAAGCAAGACAGTCGAAACCAAGTGCCGGCCAAACGATTAGACGATTGAATGATTGTTTATTTCGCAATTGTTATATTTTATTCGCATTATTTGACTGATCGAGCTTTATTAGATGTTTGGGCGGCCAACTGTCTTTGATTATATCGGTTAATAATAATAATATGACAGGAGGATAATATCGATTCTTTTTATCATTTACCGAGAATCATCTTCGTCGCGTCAAATTGCCCGGGTCAAGCATTGATCCGTCACTGTTTTTAATTCGTCGGGTCCCAAAACAGCTCAGAAATCCTTCACCAGCAAGCACTTGGTTTCTTTTTTTTTTTCGCTTTTTTCCTTCGGAAACAAGGCTTCGGTCCCAATTCCTTAGGAACGAAGATGTTGCAGACGGACGAGCAACGGGTTTCTGCTTTTTTAGGTTTCATTTGAACCGCAATTTCCGCGAATTAAACCTAAACTCACCAATGTTCAAGAAGCGAAAAATGATTTTGATCACTTCTCCGGATGGCGGTGATCGATTTTGACTCTTAATTTCCAAATTAAAAATCAGGATTGCGGCAACTGAAATCATTTTTTCACTATTGCAATATAAAAAGTGAATACAATCCCAAATAAATGATAGCTAGTATGTCTCGAAGTCTGAGTTTCTTCTTGGTTTAGTGAAAAACTTATTCGCAACCAGTATTTTTTTTCAGGCCAGCAGCCATGCAGAATAAAAAAGAATTACTTGATTAATATTTCACTTTATCACGAGCTGATTTATACATTATATTTCGCTTGACAGCCCTAACTCATTGAACAATCCAATACCATCTGGGTGGGCTCTGAGATTACCAGTCTCCAAGGTCGATCCGATCCTTGGGACCGGGCTCCCACTAGGCCCATCGCACATTCCACCAGTTCAGCTCTTTTCTCGAATACTATGTACCCCAAAATGGGCTCTAAAATGAAACGATCATTTTAATCCCTTGAAGCATAGATTTTCCCACTTCCACAACAAAAATTCCATCTTTTTTAATGGAATTGAAAAATTGAGGATTCAGAATTCAATAGTAACAATTGTACTTTCATTGCCACAATGGACTATAATTCTCCGTAGGGTACTCTCCATACGCAACCATATCACCCACGTCCATGCATGCATCCGCATACCAATCCTCCATCTCATGGCTGGAGCCCTCCCAATTCAAAGAGCAGCCATCTCCACCAACACCCTCAAAGATATCCTCCATTACAGAGTCCTGAAGAATTTCATGAGTGATAATGAAAGAAGAGGAAGAAGCTAGAATCATGACATCAGCATTATCCGGGGCCAGACTAACATTGCTGATCTCGGCCTCAAAAGACTGCATGACACGCCTGAGCTCGTCATCCCCAGCTGCCACCTCGGCTTCGGGCTCCCCATTGAAGGCCATGAGGCCCCCATCCACCTCTAGCAAGTACACTGCGTCCCAGTTCTCAAGGACACTGTCCCACTCTGTTGACATACTTCTGTTGATAAGAAACAAGAAGAGCTAATTGAGAGCTTGTGCTGCAGATGAGGACTAGCAAGAGACATGGCTTTATATAGTGTTAAGGTGAGACTGGAGGTTGCTTGTGATTTCTGAAACTTTTCAGGTAGGCAAAGGGATAGGGTGCTCCACCTTCCTTAGAAGGTGGAAAGAGATGGGATGGAGCACTTGGAGCACAGGGAACATGAAAGAATTATGCAGTCAATCACTGGAGCTTAGGATATTAGCATCTCCAGTGGGGTCTAGTTCTATATTTTAAGAGAAATAAAACTGTAGTATAACAGAGATGCAAATTGTTTGATTCTGCTCTTTGTTTAACCTAATCAAATTTGAACTAATATGTGGGCCTAAATAACTTATTTACCTTTTTTTTTAAGCGTTCATTATTAGGAAACACAACAAATAAGCACAACAAATAAGCACCCGGTGGCCGCACAAAGAGGAGCACTAACAAACCAAAAAGGAGAAGGTTTGATGGGATTCCAGATAAGATTTAATTTATGTGGCTGGCCAAATTCTGACTTGCCATGGTGCACATGGCAATCCTGTTTGATCTATTGTGTCCCCTATTAATTAATGAGATCAATTGCCACATCCAAAATGGGTGGTGCCTCTTGTCTTCAGCCCATTCTTTTACATTATTGCCTACCACTTGCTCTCTGGGCTTACATGGTACTGGTGGATCTGATAAGACTTTCCTCATAATAAAGAGCAAAAACACAAAAAGAGGATCAACTACAAAATAAGTGCGCTTGTGTTGTGCATTCTGCACAGAACCACCTCCCATTTTTTGTATAGAACCACCTACATCTCAGTAAGCAGCGATGGAGATGGAATATTCAGTGAATATTCCTTTCCTTACCATTGGAGGGGTAAATGATTTTATGAAAATACACTTGCCACTTTCTGGTCAGTTTACTTAATTATTTATAGGAATAAAATACAAGCCAGGGGTCGTACCTGGTGTGCTGTGGTGGATAAAGCGGAGATTCTGCACCTCTGGATCAGCAGCAGCCAAAAATCATTGGATCCCTGTCTTCGCAATGGCAGAGAAAAACTGAAGGCCTCTGTGTGTTCTTTTTCAGAAGCAGTGACCTCATTATTGGAAAAGATTATGTACACAATTGAGCTAACCATCTAGGGGACCTGGAGCTCCTGATGCAGCAAAAGGTTAGTTCACTATATTCTGATCTGCTTGCTTAAGCTTGATATAACCTGTAAAGTTCTTCAATCTACAAAAAATTTGCCTTAGTATTGTCCAGAGGGGAAATGGTGCATTCAGAACTCTGCTCGCAGATGTCTGAGGATCTGGTTTTTGTATGTAAAGTCACTGTCAGCATCTCCACCATTCCAAGATTAGTCCAGACAAGTGGCTTGATATATTTCTGGTACAAGTACAGGGAATGTAAAGCATCTTTCACCTTGAACCTTCACATGCCCATAGTACAATAAACATGTATAATTCTGCAGCATCAAGCCGAACTAGGTCCATCCAAGCAGATTCAAAAATATTGAGCGTAGTTTACTGTAGCGAGCATTAGGACTTCATACCAAGACCACACAGAAGATTGCAATTTGATAGGAGATGACAAGTATGGTTCAAACTGAAATCAAACCAACATATCCGGCACAGAGAGTCATGATGCATGATACCACATAAGCAATAGAAACAATGACTGGTTCCTTCACTCCACATAATTCAAGGTGATGATGAAATGGTGCCATGTGGAAGAAACGTTTAGCAGTGCCATACAACTGCCTGGTGACCTTCACAAAAAGAACCTGGAATACAAATATAAGAGCCTACTAAGAAAAGCAATCAATACTTGTTTCAACTGCTGTAAATTGTTGAGCTTCCATCAAATAGACCAAGAACATGCTTCCCTCATGTCCAAGGAAGAGTTTGGCATTTTAGATAACTTGAAAATCATGATTATCCTGTTCAAATATTAAAGAGACAGAAAGTTGCAATTTGCAGGCATTTGTTAGGAAAAAAAGTCACAGTGACCATCAAAAGTCAATAAGGAAAAAAAAACTATTCAAGCTCTTTAATCTATGGGATATGATGTAAAAGAGAAGAAAATTGATTGCACGGAAAAAAAAATGCTTGAAATCACCAATCCAAAATTTTGGTCTAGTTTTCGTAATAAGAACCAGAGAAATTATTACTTCTAAATTGCAGACCTTTAATTCCATCTATTTCATCTTAGTCTCCTTGATGTAAATGATATTTATTTTCCCAATGAAGCCCACTTGAATCTTCCATGCACATGATCAAGTGAAGTAATTCCTATGGCAAACAGTGTATTATATAGATTGAATTTGGAAAATGATCATACCTGCATTATAACTGACATCACTTCCAGAACAAAAACTCCAGAAGATATGAACAAGGGGAAGAACATTCCTGTGCAAGAAGCCATAGCAGCAAGAGCCCCACCAAGTGCCAAGGATCCAATGTCCCCCATAAATATGGAAGCCCTATAACGGTTGTGGAATAAAAATCCAACACATGCTCCAGCCATTGATGCTCCAAAAGTAGCTAGTTCTACCACAATTGTAAAGGAAAGTAGTGTCAAAATCTTGTTCTCTATTCACAAGAAGAATAACATTAACATTGATAGTTCCAAGTTCCAACATCAGGATAATTTTTAACTCGGTTACTAAATGTTGGTTACTAGTGAAAGTGAAGGAGATTTTGAACAAAATTACTCAAGTACCAGAAGCATATGGGCCAAGCACATATACCAGGGCAAATTGGAAGAACAGCAACTGCCATCCCTACAAAAGCCAATGCAGCAGTTCCTCCAGCCAATCCATCGAGTCCATCTGTGAGGTTAACTCCATTCCCCATTGATGCAAAACAGAATGCTGTCAAAACCAAATAGGATTTCCCAAGACACACAAGGCCAAATGGTGGAGGGAAAGGAATGACGAAGTTCCTATGGCAAAACAATCAATGTAAGTGTCTTTTTTAGTCAAGGTAACTGTCAATTGTTTATGCAGTACAATCCTATTCTGCAGGTTAACTAGTTCCTCGTAAAACCAAGTAAGTTGCCATAGTTACGACCCTTCATATGTTGGATTGAAGATTGCTTTATCTGAAATGCATCACATCAATAAGCATGATCACTCATCGAAACAGGAAACCCATAGTTAGGTACACAGTCATCCGAAAATTGAAAAACAGGACCCTAGACAGAAACTTTAAGAATATTTTAATGCTCATGAATATCACCTACAAATGTAACGTTTGAAGCAATGTTTAAGTCATGCTGATGCCAGGATGAAACCAAAGCATCATTATGTAATAAAAGGTGTGGCTAATCTCTATTTTGTTATTGGCATCAACCACTTATTAGATTAAGAAGTTATCAGAATGTTTTAAAGCTTAAAAAACTTACATAGAGATACATATAATGCTATAATGAGTACTTTCGCTAATATTTGTTACCACAAAAGTCGATCATACTGGTTAAGAATAAGTATACATGTTGTATGGTGTTGGCATATTTGTAGAGTCCAGCCAAAAAGAAAACAATGTCCCCACGGTTACCTGTTTTCCATGCAAGTAAATCAGTAATCAGTTTTAACCATATTGAGAGAAAATATAAGCAGAAATAGATTGTTAAGTACAAAACCCATTTTCAGTCACATACCTGTAAAATGAATTTTGTTCGTCCTGATAATCCATAGTTATGATTTTTGATCCAACTCAAAATGTCGGCTAATAAACCAATAGCTGCAAACAACAGAGTTGCTAAAACAGTACCAGAAACTTGAACGGAATTACTACCAGCCATGACTCTTGCAACAGCAACTCCAATTGGAATAAAAAACAAGCCACCCATTGTTGGAGTTGCCTGTCTAGTGGAGTGTGTGGCAGGTCCTTCTTTCCTAAGAATTTGGTGAATCTTCATGCTATCCACTAGAGGTATATATATCCACCCAGCACAAGCTGATAAAACTGTTGCTACCGAAAAAGGATATGTCAAGAAAAATGATTCAAGAGGAAGCCTAACAATTTTCCATGAACACCAGTCAACAAACAAGAAGAATGATACTATGAAAGCAGTCAATCCGACATTATTCCACACTCCTTGCCGACTCCTACCAATGCAAATGCAGCACATATTCACATTACTCATCAACTAAAATAAGCACAAAAATCAAACCTATGCTTCAATTTAAACACATAAAATTCAGGTATACCAACTCAAAGAATTCACCTCCTCCTTCTGTGACCTCTGTGAATGGTGGCAAAACGGTGCGCAGTCACCGTCAAGGCAGCATCAGGCGTTTCCGTCCGATCTCTTCTGGCCGGAAAATCAACCTCCCTGTTGGGATCCAGGAACAGGTCGACCTCACTCTCCTCGCCGTCGCTCGAAGACCAAATGTAAGAACTATCCGTCCCAGGAACCACATCGATCTCCTCGAAAATCGGGTGAATGTCCGCGAAATCCTGCAACAAACAAGTAAATGAAAGCTTGTATAGAAATCTCAGAGCAACAGCAACCCAAATACCTCGCCGGCTGCGCGGCCAGAGAACGAGAACTCCGCGATCTGCATCTGTGACAATTAAGCAGGAGTTTGAAGCGATTGTTTCGAGAGATTGGTGCGGATGGCGATCCAAGGGCGAATTCTCGTGGTTTGATCGGAATCGAGCGGGTTGGGATTCCATCGAGAGGGGTGAACAAGCGGAGAAGACGAGGAGTCGGAGAAGAAGACATCGGGACGTGATGGAACTTGAGAAACGCATGCGCTGCGAATCGAAGAGAAATGAGGCGAGATGGCCCAGATCTTGAAGCTATATGAAAATGACCTTCGAATATGAACGCGAAGATCGAGGCGGAGTAGACTGTTAAGATTGGCCTTAGGGTTCCCGCTTCCGCCTGCTCATCGGTCGACAGCCAAAGTTGGAAGATGTTGCATAATTATCGATACAACTAGTTTTAAAAAATGACAAATTGCCTCTATAGAATCTGACGGCAGCGATGATCCTTATCCGAATTCAAATCTATACAAAGAAAGAATTTGCATGCTATGAGAATTAAAAAAACAATGAACGGTTTTGGTCCACTCAACCGATCTAGGTTTTTGAGCACCATTTAATTCGAAATTAAAATTAAAATTAAGACTAAAATTAGTAAACTATTTTTTAAACTAATATTTTTTTATCAAAATTAACACTTTAATAATTTAAAATTTAAAAAATTATTTACATTTTTATAATAATTTAATTTAATAATAATGTAAAATAAATAATATTAATTTTATAAAAAAAATAATTTTAAAATAAATTGATTCTGATTTTGATCTCAGATCAAACCGGAGTCTTGACGTCAAACTCTGAGGTCGAGACATTTTGAACTCAGATCCAAACAGGCCCATACAGAGTAAAACATTATTATACATGCCACCCTAAGTTAAGGCTATTGCCAAGGCACCCTAAGAAAATAACATAAGTCAAAAGTAAAAAAACAAAAAATAAAAAATAAAAAAAAGCATCCTAACAATGGACAGCAACAAATTTACTCTCGTCTTTTTCTTTTCCAGGCAAACAAGCACTATAAGTTACAGATCAGGATGTTTTTCCAGGCAAACAAGCGCTATAAGTTACAAATCAGGATGTTTGAAGAAACCGAAGCTCAAAGCTGCTACCACAATGCATGGCTTCTCAAGTCACTAACACTAATGATTAGGAGTTTAATTTCCCTGCCTGTAGACTCTGAATCTTCTGCTGTAATTTGAGTACCTGAAGAAGAGCACCAAGTATGGGTGATCATCATATATTTATGACAAGAAGAAATATTTTAAAAAAATCACCAAGAAATATTTTTCGTAAGAATACAAACAATAGATACAAGGGGACCAGATTGGATACTACAGTTTGGTGGTAATTAACACAAACATGTAATAGAAGAAAAGAGCAATGAAGGACCAAAAAAAACAAAAATAAAAAAAGACACCCTGAACTAGCAGTAATCTGATAACATTTTGAGATATTAAACCTTTCAAGGTCACAATTGCATCATCACGTTCTCTTCTTGGACAACCTGACTTAGTGAATTTACATAACTTTAGTGACTTACAAATGAAATTCTTGCAAGTTGCATCATTTATGCCACGTGGACAAACCATTTAAAATCCCATGACCACCATAACTAAATGAACTTGGAAGCAGATAAATAGAATAGCAGGTGAAGCAAAGAACAAAACCACCGTACTGTGGCTTCCCTTATTTGTTCTGGTTAACTCTAGTGACAAGCATAGGATTTCAGGGGTTTACCAATGATACTAGTATTTTTAGAACTTCACTGATTGTGAAAGAATCAGTACCAATTAATTCAAGCCATATGGCATTATTCATGTATCAGTCCTACTTATTATACTATTTACTGACCACAAGTAAAGCAAGAAGATGATGGATGGATAACTTTCAACCTCAAATTAGTTTTGCTCTAGCGTGCAGAGAGTAAGAAATATGCTTTTACATCTCAGTATATGATAGAGGTGAATGAAGATGAAACTTTATGGTAAGATAGAGTTGGCAGTTTTGATCAACTAGATGCCGGAGACTAGGGAAAATGACTTCAGAACCAAGTGGCCTGTGCATTCACTATTCACATGAACTTTTCCCAAAAAAGCTATCTAGAAAATAATGTGACGAGGGATAGACAGTTCTCCTATGAGTTAGCCACCAGCTAGTTCAATTTTCATGCATACATCAACATAACTATTAGAAACTTCTCCTTTATCACAGCAATTAATAGCCAGTTTTCACATAACTATAAATAGTTGATAGTCCCCCTTTAACTTATTCATATGCAATTCGAGCATACTTCAACACCAATGCAGATACTTTCCCTTGCAATAAATTAATAAATAACTTTGCTGAAAAAAAGAACAAATGTGACATTGGAAGTGATAGGGTGGGGGAGAAGTTGTTGTTGGAATGTAACATCTAGGCACATATCTCCCTCTAGGGATGTACCACAAGAAATAATGCGTTGTTTGACACCTTCAAGAAATCCACCACTACGATGACAAACGACTCTCTAATCAGGAGGAATCCACCAGCAAACTAGAAGAGAGTTAATCGAAGGAATCCACCTTTAAAATAAAAGAAGAAAACCTTCTTCTGAAGAGATGCTTTGATTAATAAAAGTGATATTCATTTAGGATTACAAGACATAACAATTTATAGACTAAACATAAACACATTCACATGAACCTCTTCAAAGGTTCATACATCTACCCCAAGATTGTACATTGACCACTCTAAAACGAGCATATTTTCACATAGCACCTCTTCATAGATCGATCCATCTAACAAATACTATGAACCCACTAAGTACGTTATATGCTAAAAGAGTAGCAATAGAGGTAGCATAGAAATCATAGTTAATATATCACTTAATTTTCCCCCATATCGATGATGACCATCAAGATGAACGGTCAGTATGCACAACAAGAAAAGGTTCTTATTTCCCCCATACGTTTATATCTTTTTGCACAATAAAACATACCGCCATCCATCATGTGCAATATGTGGTTGGAGCTAATAAAGAAAATTATGATAATTAGAAGTGCGCTATAGCTGAATAATCAAGAACAAATCCAACCACCATCTCCATTTCTGTTGCTTTACTTTGGTGGCTGAGGTAATTCTAACAGTATAGCATATAAAAGACAAGCCAACACAGCATATTATTAAAAAGGGACCGCAAGAAGCAGAGAGGATTATTTTTAACAGTTGTATGGCATGATAGCTAATAAGAATCCCGAGAGATGAAAGCACTTAACCGATTCGTTCTTGCTCCTCTGCTTGCCCTCCAAATCTTGCAGAGTCCCTTCGAGTCTCTTTCTGCAAAACATAACGCCAATTCACCCAGCTATAATAAGAAAAAAAAATACAAAAACCAGTGCTCAAAAGGCAGGATTGCACACAGCTCGGCAGAGATGTAGTCGATGCGCTTGCAGACGTTGGCGTTGGCCTCGGCGAGGTCCTGCTTCACAAGCACCGGCCCAATCAGCTTGTACACGTTTGCGTCCTCTTTCAGCAGTTCCAATTCCTGAAATCGAACAAACAACCGATCCGAATGGAACGAACAGAGATTAGATTTGTGAAAGGAGGGTGAAGAAAGAGGAGAAGGAGAAGAAGCGGGACCTTAAGGACGAGCTCGTTCTCGCCGAGCTGGATAGTGTACTGCTTCCTGACCTGGTGGTTCTTAGAGATGTCTGCAGAGAGAAGAACGTCGAGAGAGATGAGATCGATGATGAAGGAAGTAGGGCTAGGGTTTTGGAGGGAGAATGAGAGGGACGCTTGCCTTTCTGGATTTTGCTGAGTGCGTTGGCCTGGTTTTCGAGATCGCGCTGGAGCTCATTTATCGCCACCACCGACGCCATTGCTCTTGGGCTCGAAGCTCACACCGATCCGGGAATGCCTTTGGGTACTGGAACAATTGATCAGCCAAAATGGCTGTTTACACATATACCCCTACAAAATCAGAAATTTTTCCTAACAATAAATAACAAAAAAATTTCAGCCCCTTAATATTTTTTTTAATATAATCCAACAAGTTTTTTTTATTTTTTTCAGTCCCTCGCGAGGGACCAGTCGTTCATATTTTGGTATTTGATTACCCGGTTGGATGGAGAGTAGCGCATAAAAAAGAAAACAAAATTTTCGAAGTTTACCAATAAAGAGAGACGATAAGTAAGGAAACAACCAAAAAGGAGGAGATAACGAGTAGAGAGATGGACAAGCAAAACGCGGAGAGGATGAAAAGAAGACTTAAAAAAAAAATTAAGAAAAATTACAAAATTAAAAAATTTATTAGATTAATAAAACTTACAAAAATTTTAAAAGACTTATAAAAAATTATCTCATAAATAAATAAAAGTGTTATTTGCTTTTTTTAATATAAAATGAACAGTTTTAAATTTCTGGATTTACATTTTATTAAAAAAACACAAATAACAAATAGCTCTAAATTTTGGGAATATAAACCATTGCAACGAGTTTATTAGGATAGAGCACATATAAAATTTAGGATCATTGGAATGCAGAAGTTCAAAAGGAGATTGATGCAGGCCCATTTGCAAATAACGTGATTTTGAAGGATATATATGCAAATGCTGATATGAAGACCAAGAATAATGTTTTATTTCCTTAAAAAGAAAGTCCATACTTCTTAACTTAAAATTTGAACTCAGTACCAGAAAAATAACTAAAAATTACAGCAAACTCCTATTGCTTCTAAATTAACAGAAAAATAACCCTCCGTCTGAAAAAAAAATTACAGATAATCAGTATATTCCTTTCAGCATCCACAGAAATACAAATGCTTCTGCTATGACCTACATAAGTTTTCTGTAAGTTCAGAATCATAGCAGTCAAAACTAATTTATGTAAAACATCGCTTTCCTATATCTTAATCATGGAAGAGGCTCCTGACTCTAAACAATGTAGAATCTCCTGCCTGCCAATGATATTTGACACAAAAATAGGAGAAGAAAAATATATCAAGAACTTGCGCAAGGTCTGAATGCCACTCGCGTTTCAGATTCTGCAATGGGGTTTGCTCAAACTCTCACCAAGGTAAATGCCGCAGTGAATAATTACCCAGACACTCAATCTAGCCAACAGATTCGATAATGGGAAAAGGGTGAGCTTCTGTATTAAAAACAAACTTGTCTAAGGGAAAAACATTAGTGTCCCCAAACAATAAATATAGATACTCGAGTGTTTCTTCCAGGAGAAAGGTCTCCATCTTGTCTCTTCTTTGAGGAGGCACATTGGTAACATCGTCAAGGGAAGTATAACCTCCAGAATCTACCTCAGTGTATTTCTCAAATGCTTCAAAGATCTGCCAACCCCATTCACGGTATCTGCAGATGCAACAGGCAACGGTGTTCAGCAACAGGATAGGAGAACCTCATTTACAATCAAGATTTTAGAATGTATCAGAGCATAAGAAACGAGAGCAGTGAGCTTACTTTGGATTTTCTGTGATGCGATACAAGACAAATAAAGATTCCACAGTTTCGGCCGCAGAAGATTGTGTCGATCACTGGGTTTAATTATTATATCATGTATGTACTCTGAACTTTTGTTGCCACCATCAGGACCTTCTTCAGAATTACCCTACAATACTTCAACAGGAATGTCTTTTAGTTTCACAACAAGCTCACCTCAATCCAGAAGTAAGCTATTTCAGGAGCCAGGCCTGTAGATGTCACAGAATACATTTCAAAGCAGGTCTTTGCTAAATCTTCAGCAACGTTTAAATTTTGTAGATCCTCGGCATCTAATAAATTCCCCTCGATAGCTTTCTTCTTAGTGATGCCTTTGGTTGGTCCTAGAGCAAGGGTCGCCGGCAGAAAACACACCTGAAAATGATCGTAAGAAATTTTTGCTTCAACTCATGTTGTGATCATGGAAATTGGCCAGTGACAAGCTCACTGAATCAGATCAGTTAATCAGCTCAGCACTAACAATATCTTGTCACAGTTCCTAGTTCTTACAGCACAACAATGTTGACATCAGGTGAAATGCGTACGAGAAATATCCAGGTCATATAGTCCAAGATGTGAGTGAGAATGCAGGCAGAAGTCTGAGTTCCTCAAGTTGATGAGGTGGATAAAACTTCAGTTTGAAGTGCCAGTCAAAGCTACAAATTTATAAAATAAAACAAACCTGGAATCTGATAAACTGAAGGCAAAAGAATAGGTTATGGGCTACAGGATTTCATTCGAGTTTCAAAAACCTATACTGTAAAGTGAAATAAGAGTCTCAAGGAAGGCTTTCTAAGTTTAGATAATTCAGATCAACTATAATTTCTTATATTCCTCAAAAAAGCTATAACTCCTTATAATGTCAGGAAACAACTTCAGTAATTAAACCCATGCATCATTTTTTAAATTATGAGAATCCCTTGGTTAATTCAAATAATAAATGAACCCAAGCTTCAAAACTAATCTGACATTTTTAACAAGCCCTTGTAAAAAGAAATCACACATGTGCCAGTAAACATATAAATTACATATTTCATTGATAATCACTGCAGATAGAATCAGAGTATACCAGATGAGATAGAATCAGAGTATACCAGATGATCCATTTTGGGACTGAAGGAGTCACCGGATCCATATGGAAGCTCCCCAACAAAAACCAGTGCCTTGGGTATTGATTTCCGAACAAGAAGGTGCTTCAAGCCCTTCATTGCTTCCTCATACATCTCATGCAAGTACCTTACTTTACCATCACGAGCATCTTTTTGCTGTAACCATACTTTAAGCAAGTATTCATAGTAACTGTCTCCCCGAGACCCCAGACGAATATTTTCTCCACTGAAGTAACCAGATTGAGGGCTGTACTCACCAAACAATGGCCCCTCATAAGTTGTGTACAAAAAAAAGAAAAAGAAAATGAGCTTCAAAAGATAAAGATAAAATAAAAATATTTTCCCTCAAAAATAATAGCACCATCAAACAGATCATGATTATAATAAATTATCAACAAGATGTTAACTATAATATGAGAAAATGTTGTCACAATGAATCATAGATATGAAAAGTTCCAGTATTACAAAGAGAATCACATTGTTCCTCCATGATATATACAATTGCAACTAACTAAAATTGCAATACCCATACAGCTTCTAATAATTTACTTTTGTCATTTCTATGAGTTAGCTGCAACAAAGAGCTTCTAAAATACCATAATAGCATATTTGAGTGTAAACTCAGGGAAAACCCTCTATGAATCCCAAAGCAATGATAGTAAATAAGTTATAAAGATCTCAAAAAAATGTTACCTGATATATATAGGAACCAGGCCTTCCACCTTTGGAAGGGTCCTTATATGTTCCAACACCTTCATTGCCTTGGAAGCATACTTTATATCTCCAGAAACAGCATTAAGATAATTAAACTCAAGCTGTAAGGTTGAAACTTCTGAAGTACTGTTAAGGTCACTGGGAGCCGGATGTGCAGATTTATCTTGAAGAACTACATCACTGTAAGGAACAGCTGTTGGACTTGAAGTAAAAGCCATCAGCAAAACATCTGCCAAACTCTTTGCAGATTCCAAGAACACCTCAGGTTTAGCTCCTTTAAAAGCCATTGATTTTTCATTGGCATTTGCAATGGCTTGTTCAGTCCCACTTAAATGATAAGCACTAGGAAGGCCGCCTAAAACTCGTATGGTAGTTTCAAACAGATTGACCTGTCCTCTTTCACTAATCCTTTGAAAAAGATTTTTTTCCTATCCACATTCCTGCTTCTGCAGCAACCTCATCAGCACCCATTATCATGGCAGTGCCCAATGAGTCCACAACGGTGGCACCTAAACCTCCCAAGCCATTTACACCTCTCTGACTCAGAGGCATAAGTTCATCATAACCCATGGCAAACTTCTTGTATCCAGACCAAGCATCGACAAACGCATCTCTGACCTTTCCTTGCCTGGATATCCATTCAGATGAATCCAAAACCTTGCCTGAGTGGACATTAGACGTACCATTACGTATTTCATCAAGAGAAAGCCGAGGAGGAAGCCTTGGAGGTTTTCTCAATAATCTAGTAAAGTTACTAATACTGCCTTCACTTGCATGGCTATCTTTCTCAGCAGAAGCACGAACCAGAAATCCATTAGACACGGAACTGCCGTGACTTCTATGTACCGCCATTAAGTATGTCAAGCCACCAATCATCAATAGAATTAGAAATATTCCAATGCCACATGTTCCACAGTCATTCCTGATGCTACTTGTAGCCAGTGTCTGGGATATTACCTATAATAGACAACAGGAGTGCAAAACGTCTCAGATCACCAGAGGAACAATACATGAAATTGAGTAATCTTCTAATATAATACAACCGAAGCAAAACCTTATCTTTTCTTCTGCTTTAGATCATCGTAAACCTGTACATCTAAAATTCAGATCCAGGAGCTACAAACCAAGCTCCGGAGTTCAAATTGCATATCAAATGTTCCAAATTCACAAATTGGCAACGAATCAAACACCATCAACAAAGATATCATCCAAATCGGAATGCATCATCAAAATGAATGAGATCAAAAGGAATCGGCAGAAAAAAACGAGAGAGATCGAGGTGAGGGACTTGAAGGGGGATCGGCGGCGGAATTTGGCGTTGTCGTAGTCCAAATCCTTCATGGAATAAGGGGAGCGGCCGGGGCGACATGCCGGCTGCGGTGGATCCGCGCGCTTTGAGCCCGCTCTTTGCCCTTCTTCGCTTGGGTTTCCGGGATCGGAGACACCGAGCGAGGAGGACGCGACCCCGGAGGAATCCGGGAACCGAATCTCCGCGCGTTAGTTCGAGATTAATTGTCCGCGAGTTAGGCCATGTCATTGTCGGCAATAGGAACCTGCCACGTTGGTTGACGTGTGATTGTGATTTAGATCCCTTGAACCAGAACCGGAATAAGAACCAGATCGAACCGTTCCGAGGGGGACAGAAACATAACCCAAACCGAAATAAAGCCAAACCCAACCCTAATCTAGGTCGAGAGAGAAGCCGAACCTGAACCGATTTGAGTAGATCTCTATGATAGTTACGGACCCAGTAATATCTACCCGCTTTGAACTTTTGTTCGTGCTCAGAATCAGATTCCTTTGGACTGACTTGACAGAAGTCAGTTTCATCTAAAAACAAATACTGAATTATCAATTATGGATATAACTTTACCTCAAAGATTAATTGGCTTATATCTTGTAAGTGATAGGTTATGTATTGAAAATTTATTAATTTTATTATTCTTAATAAATGATAAATACGATGTTGTATTATTTATTTATTTATATCAATTTCAATCAAATTTAACTAATTGTCGAAGGAGCATCTACAAGACTACAACTAAGTCACATCTACCCCACAATTTAATTTTGGAAAAATTAATCGGAGAAAAAAGAAATGTATGGACAGTAGTTGAGTATCAAAGCGATTGCAAAAGTTATTTGTGAGTAATGCAATATCTAAACTCGTGTTCCAAAATTTTAAAATCTAATCAAACACAAGATTTTATAATTATCAAAAATTAAAAAAATTTTAAATTTTAAATTTCACAAAATAAACAGACTATGAAGAAATTCACAAAAAAAAACGATTAATTTAATAAGCCAAAAAATCTAACTTGATTCGTGTTGGTCATCGAACAACAAGCTCGACTCATGTTCTATCGAACTGGAGAACTCGGGGCAACCCGGCGTTGCTAAGAAGGCCTATTACAAGCTTCATTAAGCAGTCAGTCGAGGTTCAGAACAGGCTCCGTCGAGATGTAAGGACTCCGATAGATGCCAGGTTCAAAGTGAAATCCATTCAAAAAAGTTCGAATCTAAGACTTAGTCGAGATGAATGCGGAATTTAAAGCTAAAATCAAGGGAATAATCACGAAAACCGATTTCCAAATTTATCCATAAAAAGTAAGATTGTTAAGATATAAGGCAAATATTCGCTATTCCCAAATAATATATATTTTTATTATAATAAATATTTAATTTGAGTTTCGAAGAGGTAATGTGATAATTAGGGGTGTGTATTCGATTAAAACTGAACCAAATCGAACCGAATAAATTGAACCAAAATATTCAAATTTTCAAAAATAAAAATCGAATCAAACCGAATATTATACAAATCGAATCTGAACCGAACCGAAATATATATATATATAGTTTAAATTTAATTATATTTAAATTGAAATAAAAAATCAAAATCAAAATCAATATTATGTATTTATATATAATATATAATTCGGTTCGGTTTCATCTTTACGAATTAGTTATTTAATTTCGATTCGATCGGTTTATTTAATTTTAACCGAAGAATAATGCACAGACCTGGTGATAATTTTCTCATCTTGCTTTATATTGCAGGTCAACATGTTGTGTATAATGTACAATGAATGTGGAGCGGAAAAAAAAAAAAAACGAATAACTGAAACGTGTTCATGAAAATTGATTAAAACGTTGATCCGATGCATTAAATCCAGAAAGCGCTTGTGTCATGTCTATTAATTAAACACCTTCTTATAGTTACGACAATTAATTAAATATCATATCAATTTTGTTAAATATCTCGCTAGAGATTCAAAATCACATCAGACGTGCGTATGATTTTAATCAACTGCTAAATCACGATGGTGGGTCACCAAGAAAATGAAATCAAATTTATTATCGGTTTTGAATCGAAACATTTCTGGAAATTTTGATACGTTACGCCAATTTATACTGTGAAACTTATAACATAAAGATATTATAAGGAAAATTATAGAAGTTGGATGACCCTTTAAAACTTAATTAGTATCATTTTTTAAAAATTAAAATTCCCATAAAAAAAGAAATATTTTTTTTATGAATTAATAATTGTAATTTATATGAATAGTATTTTTATATTTGACATAATTATTTTTGCAATATAATTATTTTTTATCATAGATTTTTTTGAAATTTGAATTTATTTTCATGTCAACTTATTAAGTCTTGATTAGACCAATTTAAGAGTTCACTATCATAAATTAATTTACCAGGAATAGAAAAAAGATAATGGGGCTGTCTGCTGTTCCAAATTTCAATCGAACTATTTAGAATTTTCAATTAAAATATTGTTTTTTGTAATATTCAATTTCAGTTATTCATAACTAATCATCTAGTATATCAACTGTGAAGCGGTAATTCCAAATTAGAAACTCAAAATTTAATAGCGAAAAATCCATTAGTATTTAAACATTATCCATTAATTAATACACAATAATCTGTCATTTGTTTTCAAACAAATTATCTTCTGAGACTTAAAATAGGGCACCACCTCCGGCACGACTCATTTATGATGCACCAGCCTTCAGTATATTATACGGATTATGGGTGCATTAACACGTTAGGTTAGGTGTCATCAAGAGTTAGGCACCAGTTTGATTTAAAATCAAAATTAGTAACAGTATTTATTATTATTTTTTTTATTTTATAAAATTAATATTATTTATTTTATATAGTTATCCCTAATGTAATCCGATTCAGCTAAAATCCTTGATGTAGTTCGCCTACTGCTTAATTCACCACCCAAACCACCACTTCTAATAAATTAAAAATAATTTTACTTTTTAGGAACACAAACCATTACTTGTAAAGTACATTATACACTCATTTGTAGCGAAATTTGTAACTTGGTTAGGCAGCGAGTCCAATTAGTTTTTTTGGGAGAAATATACAATTAAATAAAATTATCCATTTAATTTTATCCAATAAATCTGTTTGAGTTGTGTATGAATTTGTGTTCTTTCGAGATATCTAAATTAAACTTGTAAGTAATTGATAACAACCAGCGGATATCATGTTTGAATAACAATTATCAAATATCATATCTCCTTTACTCGATAAAAAATTTAAAATTCAAATTTTCTTGAATTTTAGAATATTTATTAAGCTTTTTTGAAAATGGTCAATTAAGTGGTCGACGCACCACAGAACCCAATGCGACACGCATGATACCATGGCCGAATGCATTCATTTCTCTTCAACAAACTACCGACATTTGTCATGAACCCCCGAGGGCTATTACCGTCACTTCACTTTTTCCTTCCATCTATAAATCCCCAAACCCCGAACCCCCAATCTCCAAAACCAAATCGAATCAAAAGAGCTAGGGTTTCGATCGATCTCACTCACCGGCGGCAATGGCGACGCAGCAGATCGACAGCCAGCGAGAGGGGGCGGAGGTGGAGGTGTACCACGGCGCGGAGATCTGCAAGCAGAAGTGCAGGGAGCTTCTGGACGAGCTCCACCTGCCGCGTGGGCTGCTGCCGCTGAGCGGCATGGAGGAGGTGGGGCGTAACAAGGCGACGGGGTACGTGTGGCTCCGGCAGGCGAAGCCGACGACTCACGTGTTCAAGAAGATTGGGAAGACGGTGTGGTACGCGGAGGAGGTGACGGCGTTCGTGGAGGACCGGAAGATGATGCAGATGACCGGGGTGAAGAGCAAGGAGCTGCTGATCTGGGTGTCGCTGTCGGAGATGGTGGCGGACTCGGAGGGGAGGCGGGTCACCTTCCGGACCGCTGCCGGCCTCGGTCGCTCCTTCTCGTTCAAGGCCTTCATGGAGGAGGAGGAGGAGGAGGAGAAGCAGGAGGATAATTGAAATTTCATCTGTTGTTGTATCAGAATGTAGCGCGGGGCATAAAAGATTTTAAGTACTTGAATGTATTGAATGCTTGTTCTATTATTTCTCGTTTTCTTATTTATGTGATATTTTTCTAAATGAATAAAAAAGTATTATTATTATTATTATTATTATTATTGTCGTTATTAAATATAAAGCACAAACGAGCCCGAAGAAGGGCTACGAAGATGCGATTATACAATAGATAAGGGGCTTTATTGAAAAATTACAAATGGGGACTCCACTTTACACCCAGGCCCCCGGATTTTTGGATCGAGTCTCCAGCGCACCTGTTTGAATCGGCTCGACACTTTCTTCAAAAAAATCAGAAATAAAAATGAGATAAGGGACGCGTATTGTATCAGAGCTCGGAATATAACAAGAAAAGTTACATTCGTATTCCGAAAATGAGGCCCAAATTATCACTGGAGAACATGAAACCATTGACAGACAAGAATCTAATTCTACCGATAAAGAATGAGAAAGAAGGCCAAACGAAGACTTCATATCATATGAAAATATATAATTAATATTTAATTATCTGATTAGACTGCTAATTGATCTTCTAGTTACATTTTTGACATCTTAATCCAATTTGAATTCGATCCAAATTAAACATATTTCAATTTGTTATCGTTGAATTCGGATCATAATTCTCGTTTATGATCCGATTGATTCTTATTTATTGGATTATAAATCAACGGATCGTATCGACTTATTTATTAATTAAGTAAATTAAAATTATTTAATATTTATTATATATATATTTTAAGTATTTTTAAAAATCATTATTTGTAAATTCAGTATTTTCTTAGTATAATTAGCTTTTAATAATATTATTATTTTAATTATTTGAAAATATATTAAATTATTAATATTAATTTAAAATGTCGTTGGGTCAATTTGAATTGATTTTAAAAAATTAAATCAATTCAAATTAGATCAAACTATAACTTATTTAATTAAATAAATTAATCGGATCAAATTGGATTTCGATTTATTTAATAAATGAGTCTTATCAATTTAAAAATCAAGTTGAATTTAGATTTAAAAATTAAGTTCAAATTAATTTATTTGATATAATACTATAAATTTCACACAATCTAAATTCGACCCATAAATCCGAATTAACAGTTCTACGTAAAACAAGCAAATAAACGGATAGATGCATTTTATTTTTTTGGTTAATATTTAGTTGGGTAAAGGTTAATGCAAATTGATGTTTAGGTCACTAACCCAGCTGTCACCGGGTCCACGAAACTTAAGCATTTCCAGGTGTCACGAAACTCTCGGCCGCTCCGGAAAGAAAGAGACGTTCAACCAACCACCAAAAGAAGCGATCGTCTCATCTCATCACCGTCGCATGCTTTCTTCTTCTTCTTCTTCTTCTTCTTCTTCTTCTTCTTCTTCTTCTTCTACCATGAGAACGCCTCTTCTCTTCCAATCCAAACTTTTCTGTCTGTCTCTCCTCTACCTCCTCACCACTCTTCCCTTCTCCATCTACGTCTCCTTCTCCCAATCCGTCTGCCCATTCGCCTCCCCGCCCCAACGCCCCCCCTTCCGCTTCTCTTACCCTTCTTCTTATGGCCAGCACAAGTATGCTCTCCCCTCACTCAACCCTTCCTGCAACTCCCCTGTCTACTTCGCCGGTACGCATATATCAACCATTCCCATCAAATTCTTCTTCCTTTATGATGATGAAGAATAATGGTTTCTGATTCTTTTCTTATTTTATTAGAGTATTCATCGGCGGCAGAGGAGATCAATGCTCTTTGCGGCAACTATTCATCTTCTTCATCGTCCTCTGCTTTGAGGTACATGAAAGGGAATGCCGCCCCTTTTGCCGGAACCTTCTCTACTGAGAAGAGGAAGTCCTTCTTTGATCATCGGAATAATCGGGTCGAGGTCCCCTGTGGATTCTTCAAGGAATTCCCGGTCAGCCGATCAGGTTGGTCTTCTCTCAATTGGTACTAGATGTAGTTGAGCAAGATGACCAAGAACATACGCTGTGGTTCTTGATTACAGACAAATTGGCAATGGAGGACTGCCGCAGTGTTGTTGTGGCGTCTGCGATCTTCGGGGACTTTGACAAAATCCGGCAGCCTAAAGGTCTCGGATCGCAAACACTGCAAAATGTTTGTTTCTTCATGTTCATCGACGATGCCACCCTCAGAGGCCTACACATCCACAACATGCTTATCGACAAACATGCCACAGAAGACACAATCGGAGTGTGGAGAATTGTGAAGGTTCAGAACAAGAAGATGCCATACAAAAACGACGCGATGAACGGAGTGATACCGAAGCATCTGATTCACCGGTTATTCCCAAACTCGAAGTACAGCATCTGGGTAGACGCGAAGTTGCAACTCACAGTGGATCCCCTGCTGCTAATCCATTCGCTGCTCGTCTCGAAAGGCGCTGACATGGCTCTGTCCAAGCACCCGTTTAATGTGCACACAATGCAGGAGGCAGAGGCCACTGCGAGGTGGAACAAATGGAGGGATGTCGAGTCACTCAGGGTTCAGATGGAGACTTACTGTGCCAACGGTCTGCAGCCTTGGAGTCCTAGTAAGCTCCCTTACACAACAGGTATACCCTTCTCTCACTAATCTCTCCCTCTCTTGAAAAAGCTTGCGAACAATTGACAGTGTTTTACATTTACAGATGTTCCTGATACTGCATTAATAATAAGAAGACATGGACTAGCAACCAATCTCTTCTCTTGCCTGCTGTTCAATGAGCTGGAGGCATTCAACCCGAGAGATCAGTTAGCATTCGCATATGTGCGAGATCTAATGAACCCTAAAGTGAAACTAAACATGTTTGAGACAGAAGTGTTTGAGCACATAGCGATAGAGTACAGGCACAACCTCAACGGCAAGGGCTTGGAATTGCGCTCAGAGGAGGCTCGACCGCAGAGCACGATGGCATCGTTGAAGGACGTCAATGGCAGCAGCTGCGAGACATATCTGACGAAGATGTGGGGCGAGTCTTAGTGACTTCGTAAGTCCGCTTCTTTTGAATATACACAAGGAATAGAAGTATTGATCACATGGAAATAACCAACACAGGGGGCCACAATGCTTGATATAGATGCCAAACAAGAAGAGCCGTAAAGGAGAGGACGTTACATTTTCTATTTGCATGTTCTTGTTGATTGCTCATGTGCTTGAGTGATCGATCACATGGGAGACGAGGCTATCTAGTTGTTTACCCTAAACCACAGCTGTTAAGTTTTTTTTTTTTTATTTTATTTTAAATTTTGATACTTGTTGCGGGGCTCCAAAACATTTTATAATTGATTTATCTATTCTTTAATTGATTGACTGACTTTTGTTTGGTGAGGAAAGTGTCATTTGTTTTCTTACAGAAACATATTATCAATTAATTTGCGTCTCGTCAATCTCAATTTGATTTATTTGCAGCAGTTCAAGGTTGCTGTTGTTAACAGAAAATTTCTGATGCACGAGACTAACTGCATTTTGTTGAGCAGTACAATTGCATTGGATCAGAGAACATAAATCGGAACTTCCGTTGGTTGTGAACTTCATTCTTCGCTTCTCACTGTGATTTAGTTTGGTGGGAGTGCTCGATCTCCATCTTGAGATTGTTGACTGTATACCATGTCATGGAGCGGCAATCCATACTTGAAGGAGTCCGAGGAGAGGTAGAAGCGCCTCCTGATCGTCTGAAACTCGTTGTAGTACTCTTTGGCTCTGTCCTTGTTCCCCATGATGGTGTAGATGACAGCCTATGAATGCCGATTTCATGTGCAGTTCAGCTACTACTACAAAGGCTGTGAATTTGTGTGCAAAAGCAAATAATGGGGCTTACCTTGTAAAGAGGACCACGGGCATCGGAAATCTCTGTCTTGCAGGCATTTGCACTCCAAAGCTTCCAGGTACTCACCCTAATGCACAGTTAGAAAATTATTCATGAAGAACAATCTGATGCCTTTTCAATAAACCAGAATCTGTACGAAAAAACTTTTTTTTGATCATTGCTCTGCACATCTTAGCATACAAATGAGTAGTAGCAGAATGAGAAGATTTTGAAGGGAAGAGCACCTTGTAAATGAGCATTTCAACTAGCAACATCTGGAGCTCATGTGCCTTATGTGGCTGCCCAGCCTTCTCAGCCTTTTTTCACGCCTTCTTCAGCATCTGCACTGCCTCTTCTTCCTTCCCACTCATCTCCAGCTTCGCTGCTTCTCTCTTCCATCAAAATACAAATACAAAGCACCATAATAAATCTATGCAAAGCAAAACGTCTACTAAGTATATACACTAAACCAAAGATTTAGAGGATCAATTTGAAGCTTGTTAAAGCTGAGGGGCTCCTGATCCAACAGCTCCTTGAATTGCTTCACTGTCTCTTCCACTGCAGCTCCGTCAATCCGGCCCTCAGTCGAGTTTTTGATCCTCTGCAAGGCCACATTGCCACCATCCAGGGCCGCCATGGAGACGGGCCAGTGGAGCACCAGGCGGTACCTTGGGCCACTCTTTCTCCTGTTCTTGCAAGCAATGGGCAGTCACAAGCCACGCAAAGAGGAGCGGGCCAGCTCCTACCCCAGTCAGTTGCTTCACAAGCGTGCCGCCAATGTGCCTGGCTTTGCGCACCCAGCCTAGCATGTGAGAAACAGACGGCTCTTTCCCAACTGGATGTTTGTTTGGAGGTCTTTCAGCCATGATTGTGTGGTGTGTGCGTCTTCTGATGCAGATGGAAGATGAGGATCTTTGAAGAGATTGGGTTGAGTGAAGAAGGAAAGGGAATGGCGTCACTTACTTGAATGCCATTTTGGCTTGTATGTTTTCCATTCCTAGTCAATAATAAAGACCAATGAGAACTGCTCGCCGCTGCAAATTCATTTCAACTCAAGACAACAATTTGGAAACTTAAGTAGCTTGTTGTTCCATATTCAGTCTGATACAATTTTCACAGCAAACAATCTTTTATTGAACGCGAGAATCGGGAGAGAAAGATACATTTCCGTCTGTTGATTTTAATGAAGTACAAACTACAAAGAAGCCAGTGTTCTTTTATGCAACCGGAGCTGAGGGTGGGAGACCATTGCTGTTCAAATAGTTCAAATAGTCCTGCCAACTCTTCTTGGCCTCGTTTATCACATTCTCCAACTGTGTGCTCACATTTATGATGAACTGCAAACGAATACCATAAGTATTTGTTTAGAAGCAATGTTAGACTCGAATTTCCTATAAATTACAATCAAATTGTAGCATAATTACCATGCGAAGTGCGAACCTTCCATCGCTAGATGGCCGTAAGGGTTCTATATCCTTGCAAACACATTCAGCCTTCTTGTATTCTCCCTGGAAATATTACACACAAATGAAATTATCAAACAAGTTTTGTAACATGATTTCTTATGAAGAAATGAGATTACGGATAAATACCCGATTAATAAGTATTTCACTGAGTGATAATCCAAACTCATATTTCTCCAGGGGTCCAACTTTCTTCTGGGGTCCAAATTTCTCCCTCCATTCTGTGCACAATGCTGTTGAATCTTTATCCTCGCTCATTTTCATTGCAGGAGGGTGTTCCTACATAGAAAATTTATCAGGAAATATTATGTTTTAAATCAACAAATAATTAAGTTTTGTAGGTATAGTTAACCTTCAACTTCGATTTGGCAGTATCAAGTAAGTGGACCATCTCAGAGAGCATGTCAACCGTGCTATGCTGCATTGTACTCTTGTCCTGCCCCGCCTGCCGTGGAGAAACTCGATCAGGCTGCTGCACCTGCACAGGAGGTGAGCCTGGCCGGGAGATCCACCCGAGACGTGACGCTGCGCCGGCTCTCATAGCTTGCTTCGTGCACACAACACCAAGAACGCACGCAAGAGCCACCGCTGCTGCCCCGACGGCCACTGCGCCGTGATTGTTCCTACCACCTGCAGCCTTCCGATGGTTCCCGCTCTCCAAAGAAGATGCTTGGCTGCAGAAGACTTGGTGAACATTGTGGTCAAGGCCTCGCCGGATATTGTCAATGGTGATCGGAGGGCGAGCAGGAGTGCGGCGGAGAAGGCCAAAGTGGCAGCTGCTGCGGCCGACGAGAGTAGCATTAGTTCCATGGAGGGTGAGGGGGGAGCATGGCTTTCTCAGTGGTGTTTGGCAAACTCTAAGGCACAGTGTGGCTTCCATGGCTTGGAAATAGATTTCTCAACGTATTACTCCATGATCACGAGTCCTATATTTGAATGGAAGACGACCAATTCTCATGTTCTCCTTTCTCTTTAGTTTTCACTTTGATTCCTTTTCAAAGCATCAAAGTTTGCTCGTTAACTCCATCTCCAAGGAACGGATCAAACTGGTATTTACAAAAGCTTCTTATCAAGGACAAAAACACGGTGTGATGCAGTTGCTTTGTCCCCTCGTCAATTTAGCATTCCTCGCGAGCAACATATCTCTTGAAAGAAATGAAAGTTAAAACGAAAAGAAAAAGAAAAAGAAAAACAAATTTGGCTTTGCTGTTTGAACCTTTGCTATGATTCGTACAATACTTGGCTTTTTCTGGTCTCTGATCAATGATTTAATCGCTTTTGGCTTTCGTTTCGCTGTCAAATTGATGTTCTTCTTTCTTGTTTTTCGCTAAGAGCCCACTTGGTTGGGGAGTAAGCACAAGTCCACCAATGTCAATTGACACTTGGCAGCGCCTTATCAAGATAATCTCAAAGGGTTAAGCAAACAAATTAAGGCAATTTTTTAGGTAGTGAACAGAGTTACAGAGGTCCGCCATCGGTGCTCTGGTTAAGCAGAAGATGGAGAGGCAGGGCAGGAGATACTGCAGCCATGAACTCCGGGTCCGACTCGAGCGCCGTCATCGTCTCCGGCACCAAGCAAATCTCAAGATCAACGCTGCCACCTCCCTCCCACCCCGGATACGATGTCACCTTCCCGTCCGACTTGTTCGCAGACCCGCTGCGCACCGCCGTCGCCTTCCCCCACCCGAAGTCACACCCATACATGTTAAACCTTGGCGAGCTCCCCAGCACAACACTGACATTATCAAACATGCTCAGCGGGTAAACCACCGGCGCTGCCAGCCACTTCTTCACCATTCCCCTTATGGCTTCACCAGTGTGCCCCGCCACGCCGTCGTGGATAACCTGCGCTGCCCAGCCGAGTCCGTTGGCCAGCAGCTCGCCGGACTTGGCAGTTATATTCAAGGAGTAGATGGAGTTGCCGAAGTAGTCCGGAGGCTGCGGCGGCCGCAGCCTGGCGCGGTTTTGGCAGGCGACGCGGCATTTGATTATCTGATCCTCCGGAAACCGCCGCGCGCGGGTGATGCCCCGCCACACAAGTGCGCCCAGGGCCTGAAAGGAGGAGATTCTGCCATTGCTGCTCTCTTCAATGGCCTTAGCTTTTAGCTTGGCAATGGAGTCGGAGCTGAAGTGGAAGATCTTCTCTCTCAGAGGCTCCGGAAAGGAGTACCTCTCGATGAACTCGTCCTCGTGGGAGAACGGCAGCTTGATCGGAGGCTTCGTATCATCGATGAACCACCGTTCGTTAATCAAAGGCCTCTCGCCAGCATCAACGTCGCCTTTCGATCTCGAGATCTCGGCCCAGGCATTGAAGAAGTTCCAGTAGGAAGTGCCGTCGCCGGCGACATGGTTGAATGAGCATCCAATGAAGACACCATCATAGAGTTCAGTCAACTGGACGGAGAGCAGAGGCAGAGAATGGGCATCATGGTTTACCGCCCCGTCGAGCGGGAAGAATGAGCGGACGAATAAAGGCACGTCGGCGTCCACAGCGAGCACGTCGGCCACCGATATCTGCTTGGCCTCGGCGTGGATGAACTCGGCGCCTTCATTGTTACAATCAATGTATATAAAGATTCCGTTCGTGGTAGGTTCAGTGACTAGGCGGCCGGCGAGGAGGTAGAAGCGGCGAAGGGCTGCGGCGAGGGAGGACTTGAAGTGTTCGACCATGGCTTGGATTGAGAGGGAGGGCGGGAGGTTGGCGAAGAGGAGGCCTTTCTGGATGTAGTGAGCGGAGAGCATGGCAAGGTCCCATTGGTTCAGGTGGCACCGCCGTTCGGCCGGAAGCTCCGGCGACGGGTGGGCTTCGACGGTGGTCTTGGATATGAACTGAAGCATGGCTGGAGGGGAAGACACTGTCTGTCTTCAATCTCGACCGGAGAATTCAATTTATAGACGAAGAAGACGATCTTAGATACAATGCTTGGCTGCAGCCTGCAGTAGAGCCTGGTCAACCAATACAATGGTAAAGTTTACTTGCCACTTCCAACATTTCTTCGGTCAAACTGCCCGCCCGCCAACATTTTTCTTCGGTGAAACTGCCCGCCCACTCAACAACTCCCGCACCATTATTAAAAAAACATGTAAGTAAAAAAATCACATATTTTATTAGAAATGTAGGAGAAATTACTTATATTATTGTTATTATTATTAAAATTATTCGTTTTATATTAGTTATTATAATTAAAATATTTTTAAAAATATGTTATTTTATTTTAATTCACAAGTATCGAATAATTGATTTGATAAAATAAAAAATAAAATTTTAAATTTTAGAAAATAAGATAATCGATTTTTTATAAAATTAAACAAAAATAATTTGATCTTTTTATATAAAATTTAATTAAAATATAATATTTTAATTAAGACCATTTTTAGTAAATATATAATATTAAGAAAAATAATTATTTTACTACTAATAATAAGATATATAATTATTAAAAAAGGTGATTTTTTTTTTCTTAATTTTTTTTTTAGAAAAATTAAAATGCGTTTCAAAATTGAGCTCGACAATTCAACGGGGAAAATGCGTTTCAAAAGAGCATTAAGACGCGGGAAAATGACAAAAACGGTCGGTTTTGGTCGAAATCAATTCGGAATCGTGGAAGCGAATGTCTGTCCGTACTTGGCCCGCCGAGCGAGCGGGCGTCCATCAATTGAGCTCGACAATTCAACTTTGTAGGAGATGACACGTACATTTCCATTGAAAATTCAACTTTGTAGGAAATATCAAGATTCGAGACAAAACCAAGGAATCCGCGAGTCGTTGCACGCATCCACGTCCTCCGGTCAAACCATTTTATTTTCGTGGAAAAATCAAGAGTTGTTGGAGAAATTTAAGGCGCCGCTTCATTCGCAATTACGGTCAAGATTAAAATTAATAATTTTTTTATAAATTAATAATAACTTAAAATAAATATTATTAATTTTATAAAAAATTTGAAACCAATTGATGATTTCAAATCAAACGGGTAGTTAAAATTCTGCTCAAATTAGGTCAAAATAATCTCGCAAAAATAATAGCAAATCAGACAATCCCGAGATATTATACAGCTCGACTTAGTTTAGCTTCTTTGTTGTTGGGTTCATAATTAGAGAGACGACAACAATTGCGATTTATGACTCACGCAAACACAAAGAAAAATTTGAACTGTAATAAATACTTAAAAAAATTATATACTTTTATGAATCATACATCTAAAAATTTGGGAGTAATATAGAATTTGTGAGTCATCAAAGCAACTCATATAAGTACTTCAATCAACTCATCAAGCAACAACAAAATAGAGGTCGAGGTCTCGGGCAATGCAGGCGGAGGTCGACGGAGGAGTTCAAACATATTATAATGTCGAATATGATAAATTAGTCTTACATATTAAATAAATAAAATTCAATATATATAATGAAAAAATCTATATTTTAGAATTTAAGTTTTTGGGATAGTTTGATATCCGACTAACTATATTGATCTGATTTCACACTCTTACGATTTCCTAACAAGTGGTATCAAAATTTTAAGTTCGAAACTGTACAAACTTTTAAAACCGAAAGTATCGTAATAATGAGACTGAATTAAATCGCATGTTAATCTCTTTCCGTTAATATTGATCAAACGGTGAAATTGATCGAGTAAAAAAATTATTGATTAAAAATATTAAATTAATGATTTAGTATCTGATCTATTATATTGATTCGGTTTAATACGCTTGCGACTCCCCCAACACAAACAACGCAACACTTAGATATTTGTTGATGGGGACATGGCTAGCTTCCCTCCTCCTCTCCGCTTGCTTTCCTCCCATTTTGCAATTTTGAGGGTGTCCAGACCAAGGGGAATGGAGAGGAAGGAGACATGACGACTAAGGAGAAGGCATGAATAACACCGAAGCTTTGCCTCGGAGACTAGGAAGGGA
The DNA here is from genome assembly GCA_005019695.1 of Trichopus zeylanicus subsp. travancoricus. Taxonomy (NCBI): domain Eukaryota; kingdom Viridiplantae; phylum Streptophyta; class Magnoliopsida; order Dioscoreales; family Dioscoreaceae; genus Trichopus; species Trichopus zeylanicus. The sequence goes on from RXID01021629.1 coordinate 62,465, forward strand.
TTCTTTGCAGATCAAAATTTGAAGATAAAACTGTATCAAACGCTGGTGATTACAGGTGGCTTTGAGACTTGTACGTATGAACACCTCTGTTCACTTTGCTATGAACACCATATTTTCCAACGTCTCCACCACTGCATACACAATAGCAACAGAATCCAATTAGAAAAGTATGATCAACATATTTCTTTTGAAATCTGAACATTAGCAACTTTTGTTTAGATAAATAAACCAATGCTGCACAGTAACTTTTGTGTTTCATCTGAGCATACATTTCATTCTATTAGATGCTGTTTGAGGGCTAGCTGATGAATCAATCCCATGAATACGATGGGTTAAAGTTGTATGAGTAAATTCATTTTAAATCCATATTTCCAGCGATATTATTTCTTAAGAACAGCAAATGAGTCAGAAATAACCTTATCAGGTCCTCTAGAGTTCTTTCATAATAGTAGTATGGTCCTTTCCTAATAGGTACAGAAACATCTCCTTTCTTGATTCTTCCTCTGGTTTTTCAGTAGAGTTTTTCCTCAATTTTTTTCACACCTGAAAGCAGAGGTTACAAAAGACCAAGGGAACCAAAAAAATTTGTGGGTATTTAAATGAGAAAAAATAAAACAACAAAAAAGTTGACTACAGTCAGAATCTAACTCAAGCAACAAAATCCATGATGAATATTTACATGGTGGATGCCAAATGTCCAGTGTATTTCTAAGGCCTACTAGATTCTGTCGCAGTTCAAATGCATTGAAAGCCATTCAAACATTAAGAAAGCACAACAAATTGTATAACATGCTGCTGAATTTTGTTACCTCTAAGTGTCATTTCTTTGTTTCTAACTGGTCAATTCATGGAGATTGGAAGGCTGCATCTTTCACTGAGAAGCTGTACACTTGGAACACTTAAATCTGTATTTTTGGCAGCTTCACACGTTTCCCTACACAGTGCTAACCAGTGACATGCAGGGAATTAACATTTTATACTGCCATGACAATAGGATTATAATCCACAACAACATTATGGAAATCAAAGCCATAAAACCATGAATGGTTCTTGATTGAGTAGGAGCCCTGAGCTCCTACTCTAGCAGCTTCATCACATTAACTGGAGAACTTTTAAAGGCATAAACTTTTAGTATTAGAATTGCTATAAATCAAGCACTTCATAAAGCTTAAACCAGAATGAATGGTTGCAGAACGAAATGTATGAAATATAGGAATTCAAATATGAGTGGAAACCTTGGTGATAAGGTCAACTGCTTCCATGCTGAACGTCTGGGGAACTGTTAGCTGTCCTTCGGCAATCTTTTAAGGTTTCCAGTTCACTTTCTCTCCATGACCCAAAGGGCATCTCTCCATGTCCTTTGGCAATCTTAGCAAAATCACAAAAAGGTTAATGCCAAGCTGGAACACCATCGTATCTAAACAGCAATAGTGTTTCAAATCGCCACAAATAGCTTCCAGGCCAAATATTCCAACAGAAAAACAGAGCACAAAATCCCAGCATCACCTCTGATAGAAAACCCTATTTTGAATTCCAAAACGAAAAACAACTGCCCTCCACTGAGATCACTGAGATCTACCACTGCATCCTAATATTCAGACATAGTCACTTCTTAAAATGTTTTTGAATCTATTCTGAAGCAATTAATAGATCTAACAAAGGCCCAGTAACATATTAATAGAAGAAGCTCTGGAATTGAGCAGCCAAGAATGATGAAGTGAAGATTGCAGTGATTGAACCAGGGATCATGACACCTCCCAAAGAAGCCAGCAGTGAAGAGGCTGTCAAGCAAACAGGGGATGCTGCTGCTCCAAAAGTTGAAAGATGCTCAATCTCTGAAAATCGACTCGCATGGCTTAAATCCCCACCTCTAGCAAGTACAGACGATCAGTAAACAGAAGCAAGACTCAATTCTTGGAGCTAAAGGCCAACACCCAGAAAAACCCTAGAACCAGGAATCTCCACGAAACGACAGCGAAAAGAGCAGAAAACCCATACCTGCGGCGCAAGAACAAGCCCAAGAGCGAGAGGACCGGATCTCACCAAGAAGGGCCCTTGTTTCCAGTGAATACGAAAAGCTAGCGGTGGGCGGCGGGCGGCGGGCGGCGGGCGGGGCCGGCGGGAGGGCGGGAGCTGAAACTATTGCTTTAGACAAACAATTTTGAACCGTGGGAGAATAATACATCAATCTTGAAATCTTTTGCACTTCCGTTTCACAGTGGTAAACCACCTTCTTTGACTTGTCAGTGACGGAGGCTGAAACCAACTCCTTGACTTGTCACTGATATCGGACGCTCAAACCACATGATTCTGGAAGAAGAGACGCAACTGATGTCCTGTCAGGTCCCTTCGTCGTGACCCGGCCTCCACGCCTTGCTCTACAAAGCGCATCCTAAACACCGTCTTCTTCTCTCCCAGTCAATGGTCTCGATGCAGAAACAAGAAGGAGCTGCAGCAGTAGAGGCAGAAATCCATGAGCTCCAACCAAGGAAAAGCTACTGGAGATGCAGCAAGGAAGACCTGTTCCCGGAAAACTCCTTCCTCTCCTGTTCCTCCTACCTCTCCGCCCTCTCTCAGAGCCCCCACCGCATCCGCGACCGCCTCGGCGGGCGCTCCGACGACGCCGCGGAGCTCGGCGACGTCCGCCGCCGCAGCCAGCACGATATGAAGCGCTGCCTCACCTGGTGGGACCTTACCTGGTTCGGCTTCGGTGCCGTCATCGGCGCCGGTATCTTCGTCCTCACTGGACAGGAGGCTCACGTCCACGCCGGCCCTGCCATTGTCCTCTCCTACGTCATCTCCGGCTTCTCCGCCATGCTCTCCGTCTTCTGCTACGCCGAGTTTGCTGTTGAGATTCCTGTCGCCGGCGGCTCCTTCGCCTACCTCCGCGTTGAGCTTGGCGACTTTATCGCATTTATAGCGGCCGCTAATCTTATTCTAGAGAGCGTCATTGGCGGCGCCGCAGTTGCCAGAGCTTGGACTTCGTACTTGGCGACGCTGCTCAACCGAGCTCCGAACTCGCTGAGGATTCACACGAATCTTGCTGAGGACTTCAACCTCTTGGACCCAATCGCTGTTCTTATCCTCATCGTCACGGCGACCTTCGCCGTGTTCAGCACCAAGAAGACATCTCACTTCAACTGGATAGCGTCCACCATTCATGTTCTCGTCATAGCTTTCATCATCGTCGCTGGATTTGCTCACGCCGACACTAGCAATCTCACTCCCTTCCTCCCCTTCGGCGTGCAAGGCGTGTTCCGCGCCGCCGCCATCGTCTACTTTGCCTACGGCGGCTACGACAACATCGCCACCATGGCTGAGGAGACCAAGAACCCCGCCAAAGACATCCCACTCGGCCTCATCGGCTCCATGTCCATCGTCACCATGATATACTGTTTGATGGCGTTCTCTCTCAGCATGTTACAGAGCTACACCGACATCGATCCGAACGCCGCCTACTCTGTCGCCTTCCGCCGCGCCGGGATGAAATGGGCTGAGTACCTCGTGGCTCTCGGCGCGCTGAAGGGGATGACTACGGTGCTGCTCGTCGGCGCGCTGGGTCACGCTCGGTACATCACTCACATTGCAAGAAGCCACATAGTCCCGCCACTGTTCGCTCTAGTTCATCCAAAAACAGGGACGCCCATATACGCCACCCTCTTGCTCACGGTGGCGCGCGCCTGCATCGCCTTCTTCTCCAACCTAAACGTCCTGGCGAGCTTGCTGTCAATAAGCACGCTCTTCATGTTCATGATGATTTCTGTGGCGTTGCTCGTTCGGCGATACTACGTTTCCGGCGTGTCCTCGAGCTCGGAGCGAGTGAAGCTGGTGAGCTTCTTGTTGCTAATCATAGCTTCGTCGGCGGCGACTTCAGCGTACTGGGCGTTGAGGCCCGATGGGTGGATTGGATACACAGTGACCGTGCCGATGTGGGTAGCGGGCACATCAGGGATTGCCGTGTTTCTGCCGCAGCGGCGCAGCCCGAAGGTGTGGGGCGTGCCGTTGGTGCCGTGGCTGCCGTCGTTGTCGATTGCCACCAATCTGTTCCTGACGGGCTCTCTTGGCTCCCAAGCATTCATCCGGTTTGGCATCTGCACCGTGGCAATGCTGTTGTATTATGTGTTTGTTGGAGTTCATGCTACTTATGATATGGCTCACGGGCTGTGTGGCGAGCCAGAGAAGAATGGGAATGTGATGGAAGAAGCAGCAGGAGGGCCTTCATCTTGAGGATTATTGATAAATATTTCCTATTTTATTTGTCCAAATAAAAATACAGTATGCAATGCCACCATTGTTTCAACAAGAAATTTACTAGAAATTCATTTAGAAAAAGCAAATACATAATGCGAATATCTCACATTTTATTTGTCTAATTAAAAAATATGAATTAAGAATCGGGCATGACCCATTGAATGCCAGAACAGAGGGGATTCTTCCAACGGACGGCGATGGCTTGATACTTGCATCATCCAAACAGAGGATGCCTGCTACTCGTCGGAGCTGAAAAACTAGATGCAATTTCCCCTGAAAGTATTAAATAATTAAATTTAGTTTGAATTATGACATCTAAAGTTTAAATAATTGAAGAGTTATGATGGTTGGAGGTATGAAATTTAAAGATAAATATATGAAGGGTTTTAATAATTGAAAATAGAAATTTTAATAGACAATTAATAATTTATGAAAAATCACTTATTTTATTACTATTTGTAAAAGTTATTCATCTTATATTATAAATTCATAAAAAATCACAACAATTAAAATATTTAAAAAATATTTTATTTTAATTCAATTTTTTTAATTAAAATTAATGAAAAATAAATTATTTCCATTTGATTTTGACTCAAAAATTTATTAAATTAATAAAAATATTTTATTTTATTTTAATTTTTATGAAAGATTAGTTGTTTGGTATTATAAAATCGAAATTTTAAATTTTGGTTTTATTTGACCGATTGTTGATGATTGTGGACTACTAGTTATTCGAAACAAAATCAAAATGAAAATAATTTAATTTTTATAAAATTAATTTAATCGGTAAAATTGACTTAAAATAATTTTTTTGAAAATTATTTTAATTGAGGTTATTTTTTTTTGTAAATTTAGAGATAAAATGAGCAATTTTTTATTAATAGTAATAAAATAAATATTTTTTTGTAAATTCTGTAGTTGTTGTTTTCTAGAAAATCTTAAAATTATAGGCCCCGTTTGTTTTGGGATTAGGATCGGGATCATCTCATTTCAGAATTTTTTCTTATAAAATTAATATTTTTTATTTTACGCTATTATTAAATTAAATTATTATAAAAAATTAAATAATTTTTTGAGCTTTAAATTATTAAAGCGTTAATTTTGATAAAAAATATTAGTTTACAAAAGTGGTTCACTAATCTTAATTCCGATCCTAACCTTGACTCTAACCAAACGGTCCCATAAAGTTTAAGACTCGAATATACTTAAAAAATGTGATGGTTGGAATTCCTAAATATAAATTAAAAGGTTAATCTCGAATTAAGAATATGACTCTTTGACAGAATACATGACAACCTAACATTTAGGGAAAATTGCGATGTTGAAAATTTTCTCTAAAAACTTATATACATCTAAGAGTTTATTTTAATAATATAAAGAATATTATATTATCGGTAATTTATCACGAAGAACAATTCAAGACCATGTGATTAAGTATCTGTGATTAGCTTTTGAAACTTGCCTGCTGCAAATTTATCAGGAAGAATAATTGGAACTGATGGTTCCTCTGTTCTGAGATAAGTAAATGATCTTTTTTAAATGAATAAATGGCGAAATATTTGCGAATATCACATTTTATTTGTCCGAATAAAAGCATAAACGAAGCCTCCGTCATGAACTACCGTGAGGACGAAGGTGTTCTGTCGAAATCTGCGAGATACTCACAAAGGGTGCGTTTGGTATGGACAGGGCTAAGCTAGTCCGTCCAGATCAGATTATCTTTCAAATATCAAAAATTTTACACTAATATTATTTTATTTATTTAAATTTTAATCATGTTTTGACTAAAATATCCTCATTTGATCTGAATCGTCGGATCTCGATCCAACGGCTCAAATCGGGGAACAGCTTTTCTCCCGTCACTTGATCTGAATCGTCGGATCGCGATCCAACGGCTCAGATCGGGTAACAGCCGAATATCGTCACTTGTTCTGAACCGTTGGATCTCGATCCGACGGCTCAGATCTATGAACAGTAAAACCCTAAGATACAATTACGCCCGCAACGCCTCCCCCCCACCCGACAGCGGCCCAACACACATCAGAGCTCCCACCAACGCCGCCGACAACGCAGCAGTCGCCGCCCTCCTTCCCCCCCGCCGACGCATCAGACAACGCACGATTCTTCCCCTTCCCCGCCGACGACGCAGGAGTCGGCGCACACGTTTGCTCCTTCCCAGGAGACTCGACGCAGCTGACGCCAGACGAGTCTCCTCCTCCGGGGGCGAGCTCTCGCGGCGGGCTCCGCGGGCGAGCTCGGGCGGCGGGCTCTGCGGGTGACCTCGGGCGAGCTCGGGCGCCCAGCCTTCGGGGGCAAGCTCTCGCGGCGGGCGAGCTCGGGCGCCCGGGCTCCTCGGCCGAGCTCGGGCGGTCGGCTCCGCGCGCGAGCTCGGGGGGCCGGCTTCGTGCGCGATCTCCGCCGGAGAGGAAGAGGAACAGTAATATATACAATTCTGGCATTTTTTGTTGCCATCTGTTAACCAGATTAACAGATCAGACACCAAACGAAATTTACTTAATCGAATTAGCGTTTTATATTTTACCTTTTTTGTTAATTTTGAGCTTGACTTGATTTCGTATCAAACGGCCCCAAATGGCTGGTGAACCAGAGCTCGATTTGGTCAGCTGCGGTCCAATTTGAGGAACTCAGGTGAAGAAATTTTGTGGTTCGCTGAGGCGTCGACGCCGGCGAATGTCCGCCAATTAGGGAAAACGTAAGTTGCGGACAATTGAACTCGTCAGACGACTTTTCTCGTAGACTCTTCCCGGTGGCAAAAGCCCACGACGAGGCCGTTCTACCCGTGACCCGGCCTGGCTCCACAAGGCACCGTCAATTTTTCTTTTAAAAAAAATTTAAAATAACGTAATACACACATACAAAGTTAAGAATTTTAAAAACCGTCAAATTTCTAATTTTTGTGATTTTTTTTTTCTAAATTTTTTGGGTTCAAATTTTTTTAATAAAAATTAAATCAGGCCTCCTGGTGTAGCCTGGAACGATCCACATCACGTGAGCCTCGCGACTCCCTGCCCGGGGAATTTTCTTCCGGGCCGGCAGGGCCCGTTTTACATCAGTTCTTTCTCCGGTCTTTGCCTACAGTTCTATAAAATCAGATGTTTTCGCTATCTTTCTCGGCAACCAGCAGCAAATGGCGATGAGCTTCCCTCCTCTTCTGCTCGCCTCCCTCCTGGCTGTGGCTTCCATTCGAGCCACAAAGGCCGTCGATTACCAGGCCTCCAACAACGCGGTCGGCACAACCGGCGGCACACGTTTTGAGAATGAAATCGGGCTAGATTACAGCCGGCAAGTGCTCTCCTCCGCCTCTTCCTTTTCATGGAATACGTTCCAGCAAGACGAGACCAGCAGGAAGGACGTCCAACTCATCACCTTGATCATCGAGAGCATGAGCGGGGTGGCTTACACCAGTGCCGACAAAATTCACGTGAGTGCCGACTACATCGCCGGCTACTCCGGCGACGTGAAGACCGAGATCACCGGCGTGTTGTACCACGAGGTGACGCACGTCTGGCAGTGGAACGGGAAGGGCGGTGCCCCCGGAGGGCTGATAGAAGGGATAGCCGACTACGTGAGGTTGAAGGCCGGGTATGCGCCCGGCCACTGGGTCAAGCCCGGACAGGGAGATAAATGGGACCATGGCTACGATGTGACGGCTCGATTTCTTGACTACCTCAATGGGCTCAAGGATGGCTTCGTTGCAATTCTTAATGCCAAGATGAAGGATGGCTACAGCGATGATTTTTTTGTCCAAATTCTCGGCAAGAGTGTTGATGAGCTCTGGAAGGATTACAAGGCAAAATATGGAGGCTGATGATCTTTAATTTTTCTTATTAGTAATTTATCACGAAGGATAAGTCGAATCGTCGTGCTGCTGTATCTGTCCATTGATGGTTCGATAATAATAAGTTAAAAAAATCTGAACTTGTCATATATTATTATCAAAAATAAATAACTAAACAAATAAGGAGATAGATACGGTTCATTGATTCGCCGTCTGTGCAGGCTCACAACTTAAAAGTCCTATGTTGCCAGGCAGCAGTTCAATGCACCTGCCACAAGAATTTACATTACAGCGTACCTGAACGAGAGTTGAACATCTCGACAGTCAAAACTTCAGCTTCAAAATCACAAGCCTCTCGTTATCCATCTCATCAAGCAGCTGTAGTGATGGCGATGAGCTCGCCTGCTCTTCTGCTGGCTTTTCTCCTTGCTATGGCTTCTAGGCGAGCCACCGTGGCCGTCAAGTTTCAGGCCACCAACAACGCTGTCGGCACCGCCGGCGGCACGTGCTTAGCGCTGGAAATTGGGCTGGACTACTGCCAACGACTCCTCTCAACCATCTTTCTTCGTATGGACCACATTTCATCAAGACGAGGCGAGTAGGAAGGACGAGGCGAGTAAAATTTTTATAATATTTTTTAAAAATATTCTTAATTATTAACGTTTTGAAGATTAATTTATTAATTTTTTTTATAGTTTTGATAATGACTGAGTTTATATTTTTTAATTTTTGAGCATATATATCTTATAAATAAGTCGAGTTTAAAATGAAATTTAAATCTGTTCAAAAGACTTAAACGTAAATGGATATGCGATGTAATAGTAGATCAACTAATGAAACTTAAAAAATTATAAATAGCTTGCAAATTGCTTACAAATTTGAATCAATTAAATTTAGATTTTCATTTGTTTTAATTGATTTAAAAATTTATCGTGAAATTAATAGTTTAGAGTTTTTTAAATATTATTTAAACTCATATTAGAATATCTTTATTGGTCTACTATTTTATCCAAAATAAATTATGAGAAAATGTCAAATTAGGAGACTGAAGTTGTAGTGAATCAATGTATTTTTTATTAGCTTCGGATGTCCGAACATAAAAGAAATAAATCTAAAATTACTAATAGCTTTAGACGCTTGAATCTCATGATCGGATACTTGAAGATTTAGAAATTTTAACTTCTGGACTTTTTATGTTCGGAGTTTCGATGTCCGATACAATCAACACTGCTATTTGGGCCTTCAAACCAAACTGGTGGACATCTGAACCCATGACATCTACTTAACGGTTAGTTATATTTTGTTCATTAGAGCAAGATTAGTTGCGAAATGTCACCCCCAACAACTAGTTTGAGCCATAAGATATAAATAAGTATAATTGAACTTTTCTAAATAAATTTTTACAACTTCATACTCATTTGAGAGAAGAGATCAAATCTCTCACAAGCTTATTAGTCTAAGAATAATCTTAAAACAAATCTTCAATATCCTTATTATTATCTTGAGAAAACTTGTAATAAGCTTAAATTGTGTCATTTTTATTTATTTTCACATATAAACACTCCTAAGTTGTTAAAAGTATGAGCGTACAAAATTTTCATTGTAGAATAAATCTTTTTACTAGGAGTAAGATTATTTGTACGAACGTGAATTCACCCCAACGAAGCGATGTGCTTGGCTTTATCTAAAATAAGCAATTCTTCGATTTAGAGTTTGATGTAAAAGTTCAATTTCATCCCAAAAAACGACATTACTAGTGGAATAATTAAAGTTCTTAAGGATTAAGATAATGGTCATGAAGCAAAAACAGTTAGTTTCTAAATCACATAAGTCACGGTGTATTCATTTTTTATCTTGCTTTACATTATTATACTTGTAATTAATTGAAATTTGCGTGATTTACTCAAATTCCAGAAGTAATTATCTTGGTATATCTTATTAGGATTTGATCTTTTTCTAAATGACCTAGATGACATGAAAAGATTTTCTTCCCTTTTTTTTTCCAATTTTTCAGAGATTAAAGTTTTTTAAATCAAAGATTTTGTTTTCTGAAAAATTCATAATTTCCTGTGTTGTGCTACATTAACTGTAGATGACTTCTCAAAAATTAGTCTAATCGAATTATCCCTCGCTTTCCTCGTACTTACATATAACTCATCAGTTTTTTTTGTCATTAATATATAAAACTTGCTTTTGTGTATATTTACTTGAAAATTAAATATAAATTAAATTATTAAGACTTAATACTATTCTCATATTTATCATATTGTGTTGCTCACAATATATTTTTTTTCGGTCGCACAAAGAGTGGAAGCATAAAAACACCATGAAATAATATTGTAAGAAAAAAGGAAAAATATTCGAGGTCATTTCACCTCATCATTAACGCTAATGTGCAGAATATTTGGAGTTAATTATGATTGGAGAATGATTTTCACCCATCACATAAAATTCAATAAATTATATGTAAATATGATGGAGGTGAAAAATAACTCGTAATTTTTTATATTTATTTACAATCCTTTCTTTTTTAATTTTATAACTATAATTTTTGGCTAAATTTTAATTAAACTTCAAGTAAAAAATTTCTTATTTTCCCTCATTCGATTTTCACGTAAGCTCTCAATTTTCAATTTATATTATAATACTATTGTGATTTATAGAAATTGTCTTTTAAACCATTTGCAAACACCTCGTTTTATTAAAAATTTGTGAAAAGTCCTATTTTTATTAAAAATTTACAAAAAAATAATTTATTTCTTAAAATTTTCCAAAAAAGCGACCTATTTTTTAAAAAATTTGCATAAAAAGATCTGTAAAAGATTCACGGTTTCCCTAAAAAATTATAAAAAAAACTCTTGTCTCTTAGGAATTTTTTAACAACTTATTTCTTCCAAAGATTTCACAAAAAATCCTCATTTTACTTACTATTATTTTAGGGCCACCAATTATTTCCATTAAAATTTGCAAAAAAGTGCTTCTTTTTATAAAAATTTACAAACAACTCCTCATTTCCTAAAATATGCTAGATCCTTATCTTCTAAAGAATTCCCGACACCACCTCTTTTGCTAAAAAATTTGATAAAACCCTTAGTTTTGAAAATTTATAGAATTCTCATTTAACAAAATTTATAGAAAACCCTTTTATTCTTAGAAATTTATTAATTTTTCTTAAAAATTTGTAAAAGCCGTTTTTTAAAATATTTATAAAAAAAGCTAGTTTTCTTAAAAATTTCCCGAGAAGTTCTCATTTTTTATTTGTAGTACACATATTTCACTTGTAATGTATTTTTAATTTTTTTTACATAAATAAGGAAGTATTACATATAACCCCCAGATATTTATTGAAATAATTCATTAATTTTGAAGGAAAATTTTTTGTTATATTTTGTTTTAAAGGATATGAAAATACAAATATTTTTAAATAACACTTGAAAAATTAATATTTGTAAACTTTTTAAGAAAATGAAGGCTCTTCTTTAGATTTTCAGAAAAATGGGAATTTTTTATACTTTTTTAAAAAGAGTGCTTTTTTACAAGTTTTTAAGAAAATGAGGGTTTTATATAAATTTTAAGAAAATATGGATTTTTCTCCTATTTTTAAGAAATTGAAGTTTTTTCTATATTTTTTATAGGAAAGCAAGGTTTTTTTTATAAATTTTTAAGAAAACGGGAAATTTTGTGCAAATTTTGAAGAGAAATAAGGCTTTTTCATAAATCTTTAAGAAAATGAGAGCTTACTTTAGTTTGTAAGAAAAATAAGAACTTCTGTAAACAAATTTTTCTGCAAATTTTATAAAATGAAAAATTTCTTAATAATAACTTTTCTGTGAATATATTTTAAAAATTAGGATTTTTTTTGTAATTTTTAAAATTTTTTCTGCAAATTTTGATTAAATTAAGTGTTGTTTTGTAAATTTTTAAATAAAATTTGGCTTTTCGGTAAATTTTCAATAAAATGAAAAGTTTTTGGTAATATTTTAATTAAACAATAGTTTTTTGGTAATTTTTTTGAAAATCGAGTGGTTATCTAAAAGTAACATATTGATAAGAAGAACATTTTTGTCTTAAAAGTTTTTATTAAAATTCAATCAATTATTATAAATTAAAAAATGTGAAGCAAATAATAAAATTAAGATTTTGATTTATTAATCCATCCACATAGGTAAATCAAGCAAGATAATTTTTTGCCTTCTATTCTTTTCCTTTATTTCGCATATATAAATTTATATTTAATAGAGTAATAAATGAAAATGTTATCATGAGGAGTATTTTGATTTTTGGCCAAATTATTTAAATTCTTGAAATTGCTTTATTTATTGTCAAGTTTTTTAACGGTTATACAAGGACAATTTGATCATTTACACCCCACTTGATTTGAGACTACGATTAGAGATAGTCTAATTAAAAACTTAGTTTTTTAATAAAAAATTAAAATAAATTATTTAATTTACTATTTAATTAAATAATTATAAAATTAAATTAGTTTTTTAATATTAAATTATTATAGTGTTAATTTTGAAAAAAATACTAGTATACAAAAGTGTTTCACTATCTCCTAATCAAACCATCCTAAATCATCTCAAATCAACTGCACCCTTAATTATAACTATTGAAAAATATACCAAATATATTATTCGTAAAAATTATTTTTTTAATCCAAATACTTGAAATCTCTCTTTTTTTTTAGCAATTTGGGATTTATCATTGAATAATCTTGCCTAACAATAAAGAATAAGATACCATTATAACAGTTTATATCAATTATAAAACAACAAAAGCAAAGATAAAAAGATACCCCAATACATCCCAGAAATCTCATATTAACAAAATACAAATTTGAAATTGTTTCATCTATATGAATATATTCAGTTTATCCACAACAGAAGAGGAGATTTGATCAACTATGGGTAACTGCATCAGATCTTCTCCTCTTCGGTTTAGACTCATCTATATCAAATAAAAAAGATGTTATAAAGTGTTCAACTTAGCCCATGCCTGAATTAAATCTGATTTCTTATTATGTGAATATGCCAAAGCACAATTGTTGAGATGATGCATGATGGATTGAGCTAAGGACTAAGATTAGCTATGTGGTTCTAAAAAACACATTTGTTTCTTTGATTTCAAATTGCCCCCATAAAAGCAATTGAAAATAGATCTACTTGCACCTTGTTTTTACTTGTTGTTCTTTAAATTGTCGACTTCTCTAATAAGTAGTATTAAATTGATGTGGTCAAATCACTTATGAAGGAGGATATTATTATAATGTTAGATACGATGAATTAGTCCCATATCGAATATTGGATAGATAATGTCTAATATATATAGGGAAAAAGGATCATATTTTATGAGCTTAAATTTTTTAGGATGGTTCGGTGTCTGGCTCACTATATTAATTCGGTTTGACATTCTTGCGGCTCTCCAATAAGTAGTATCAGAGTTTAAGATTCGAAGTTGTGCAAACTCTTAAGAGCGAAATTACCGTGATGATGCGACTGAATTGAGTCACGTATTAGTCTCTTTTAAAAAAAAATAAAAAAAAAGAGACAAAAATCGGTTAGTACGATAAAACCGGTCAAGTAAAAAAATTCATGATTAAAAGTGTTAAAATTGACAGGGTCAAATTATACATGAAGAAAAAAATTGTTATAATATCTGGTGTGATGAATTAGTTTCACATCAGATATTGGATAGATAGAGTTTAATATATATAATAAAAAAAACTCATATTTCATGGACTTAAGTTTTTACAATGATTTGATATTTAATCATTATATTAATATAATTTAATATTTTTTTCGGCCTTTCTGGACATGGGCGTTTACGCGAGGTACGACAACGACCATGAGAAGCAGCAGCGGGAAAAAGACGACGGTGGGAAGATTGAGATCGCGTACGCTAATGACGGCGGTTCCGTGGAGCAGTGCTCGTGACACGTGATTTCTCTTTTTTTTTTTGGCCGATTATTTGTTTTTATAGAGGAATTAGTAAGTTTTTTTAAAACTTTTCTCAAAAGATGGGGAATTAGTAAGCTCGGTAAATTTTTGTTTTTTCTAAAGAAAAATTATGTGCTTATTTTTTGGCCTGTTTGTTTTATTCTTTGTTTTATGTAGAATGTTCAAATTTTAATAATAATAAAAATGTAACATTTATTATTCAGAATTTTACAATTTTAAAATTTTAAATTTTCAATAATTTTAGGATTATTGATTCTAAAATTGTTGAACTTTCCAGTATCTCATTATATTTTATTTGATCTCTACAAATTTAGTTTTATTTTTTAAAATTTTTAGAACAAACATTTGTTGTTAATAAACTATTATCATTTTTAATCTCAAAAAATACTATATTTTACTGCTTATATATTTGAAAATTATCAAATAAGAAATGTTACAGTCCCAAATTCGCGAAAATGTTCGTTTTCTGACCCCAATAATGGATATTTCGCAGCCAGTCGTCTTGTATATGTGATTGCTAATTATTGTTACATATTTTACGAAATATGTTGTTATTTTTGTGATGTCCCTTATCAATCTTTTATTCTCTTTTTATTCAAATATTTGTTTTAATCAAATACCTTATTTTCATGATTACTTCTAAAAGTGTTTAAATATCATATAGTTTATTTTCATGAGCTTATAATCTGACGGTTTTTATTTGTTTAAATTTTATAATATTTTAGTGAACTTTTTTTTTTGGTATCATAAATAACAAAATTAACGTATTAATTTTTATGACATTTTATTCTATGTGGTTATTTAAATTATGATATTTATTTTACATATCTTTTATTAGAAAATTTATAATTTCTGCACAATGACAATATTATATAATTTTAAAATTAATATATATAGTTACAAGTTATAGTAAAAATAACTCATGTTTTTTTGTATATTTGTAGATACAAACTGTGGTATCATTATTTAAATTAAACTCTTTTACTTTATTAATTAAAAATTCAATCTATTATTGAGATATCAAAATTTAGTACGATTTAATACAACAATTTATTTATTAATATCATATAAAAAAATATTAAAATATTATTAAAATAAAAAGGTAAAATGAATTTGATGTGGGGTAATTTCACTATATAAATTTTATGGCGAGTATATCATAAAATTTCAATGAAACGAATGAAGAACTTATAAATTTAAAATTTATAAAATTAATAAAATAAATGGAAAGATTTTAAAATTTTGAATTTACATATCTTATAAAATAAATACATTATCGTAATTTTTACCTTTTTTTATTTTTTTTATTATTTCTTTATATTTGTCAAAATCGTGTGGCGTGTGGAGGCAGTGGCTTGGCATCGGACAGACACTCAACAGCCGAGAAACAAAAACAAATCAAAAACCAGAAAAACAAAACCCATCCATCCAGGCATGCTCCTATAAATCCAACTCCCCAAAAAAAATAAAAAAGAAAACAGAAAAAAAAAATCCCGCTGCCCAGAGATAGAGGAGAGCGAGAGAGAGAGAGAGAGAGAGAGAGAGAGAGAGAGGAGAGAGAGAGAAGTGGGTCTGCGTGGGCAAGCAAAGCACGGTTCTGATCGAAGGGAAACTTCTCCAAATCTCATATTGTCTTCTCGGCATCGATCATTCCTCTTATCTCTCTTTCCTCCCCATCACCAGCTGGAGAAGTAGAGGTAGAAGATGGACTCTTGGCCATCTCGCTGGCTTTTTCGGGTAATTTCTAGTTGATTTTGTTCTCTTTTTTACAGATTTGGGCGGGTTATTGATGCCGATCTGAGGGATTCTTGTTGTGGATTTGATCTGGGATTGATGGGGAACAAGATCGGGAGGAGGAGGCATTTGGTCGACGAGCGGTACACGCGCCCGCAGGGGTTGTATCAGCACTGGGACGTCGACCACAAGAAGCTCAAGAAGCTCATCCTCGACTCCAAGCTGGCGCCTTGCTACCCCGGCGACGAGGAGTGCGCCATCGATCTCGAGGAGTGCCCCATTTGCTTCTTGGTAGTTGTCGTCTTTGATTTCTGGAGTAAATTTGTTTCCTTGTTGTTTGTTGTTGGATGTCTGGATTATTTTAGTGCGATTGCAGTACGTAATTTTCGTTGTGGGATTTTTTTTTAATTGTTTCTAGTACTATCCGAGTTTGAATCGCTCTAGATGTTGCATGAAAGGCATATGCACAGGTGACTTTTCTTCTTCTCCTTCTCCTTCTTCGGGTTGTGTTTGTTTTCCTTGGATTGTCATTTTTTGGTTTGACCTCAGTAGATTCTTTTATTCAGAGTGTTTCCTACAAATGAAGCCACCGCATTCCACTCGTCCGACACAGTATCCTTTACACTGTTTTCTGAATTCTTCAATCTGCCTTACGAATTTCGATGTTTCGGCTTGTATACTTATTGCATAACATGGGATTATGAAAGAAAATGGTAAAGGAAACTGTTCTTAACCATGTAAGATGCCCTTTCTGCAAAACGCCCAACTATGCGGTGGAATATAGAGGCATGAGGACAAAGGAGGAAAAGGGCATGGAGCAAATTGTAAGTTCTTTGTGGTTCGCTGTTAGATGTTTTCATCCTGTGGATAGTATCAATCCTCTGCTGTAACCAATGATGTGATTGGAACTTGCTGACCCATCTGATTTCTGTGAACGTGTAGGAAGAACAGAGGGTTATAGAAGCGCAAATACGAATAAGGCAGGAGGAGCTTCAAGATGAAGAGGAAAGAATGCAGAAGCGGCATCAAATGAATTCATCTAGTAGGATCCAGACACAGGTGGAAGTCGAATGTCGGGATATTTCAAGTACTTCATTTTCAGGTGCTTCATTTATATTTTGTCTAGCGTTGTAGCTGTTTGCTTCCTTATGATCTTGGTATCCTAATATATGACTGTATGTTTTCATAGCAGTGCCATCTGTGGATTGCCCAGCACAGTCTACAGAGGTTCTTTCTTCTCAGGGCACTTGTACTATGCCAACAAGCAAAAGAACTTTCTTCACTAGGCATAACAGGTTTGGCATATAACATCTGCTTCTTTATTTGATGTGTTTTTTTACCTACCTACTTTAAAAGTAGAAGTAACTAACGAATTATCTTCAGCTGTCAAATGTTACTAACTAACTTTAAAAAGTATCACCTACCTTATACCTTTGTACTGGGCCTTTTGGCCAAAATTTTGAGCTAATTCAATATTTGTCAGAAACTATGAATGTTCTCCTTAATTTGCCTTCTGCAATATATTTTGTCCTTCAAATTTTATTTTCTGATCTATGCTTCTATTTAGTTCATAAAAACAACTCGATGGCACCTAGATAGAATGCTTTTTTGTGTTTGTATCTGTTAGATGCATAATAATCAATGCTTTAATGATAAAGACATGCTTATTTTCAATGTTTCAATACAACTGTATCATATTTGTCTCAGGTAAATGATCTTCAAACACATTATTATTTACTTATCGTATTGTCATCCTCTCTGCGACTTGGTGAGTACTAGTGGTTATGTAGTCTATGCTGATGATGTCTTATTTGTTGTTGACTTGCTTTGATTTTGAGCACCTTTTTATTTAGTGAATCTCCATGAATTCAGGGAGGACAATTTTGACTTGGACCTTGAAGACATAATGGTCATGGAAGCAATTTGGCTTTCTATTCAGGTGAACACGATCATACCATTCACACTTGAAGCATTGATTTTGTTTCCAGTGTTGAGTATGAGTACTGACACATCAGCTGAAATGTGGTAATCATTCATAAATATGGTACCTCCTTATCCAATCATCAGTCAAGGCAGTTCATGGCACTGAATTTTAGCTATGTTTTGCACTTGTACTAAAGGAAGCCGATGTTGAGCTTCTTTAACTTTTCAGAATAGTTCTAGGTCTTGCTTGCTGGTTGACCATGTTTGCAAAACTGTGCATAAACTTCCCAGTATACCTGAGTGCTCATCATTGTGGTTCAACAAACTGTTGGAGAGCTTGTATTGTTTGTGAAGAATAGAGATAAGATTGAATTATTTTTTGCATTTTAACATTGTTGCACCTTATCCCATATGGCCAGCAATGTATCCTTATTATTTTTTCCCTTTGACCATTCACTGTCTGTAGCCAGCTCATTGTTGTACTCCACTTCATTGCCATCTAGAATGGTTCTTTGGTCTTACTTGTTGAGGAAGGTTGTACAACTGAACCTTCCATAAGGGTTGCTCCTGAGAGTGATAATATGAATGATACAGGAAGATGTGACAATGGTGGACTAGCTGTATTGATATGATGGACATGTGCCTAAGTTCACTCCCTTAAAATTTGCTCCCTTAAACTTTGGTTGGTTGGAAAGCCATTTAATGATGATCAAAATAAAACAGATATAGGGCTATGACTTAGCGAGGAACAGTGTATCGGCAGTTGTCTTTTTCAGATCCCTTCTAACTTTGACATGTTGGTTACTGGGGCTGTGTAATGGCACCTATATTGCAAATTTCCAGGATTATTGATTGGTGTGAATTGTTGTGCATAACGATGCCATGACTGATGGAATACAATGTGACAAGATAGTAACAGATCAAGGGAATGGAAGTACAGTGTTTTATTTTTTTTTGTGGAATCTCTATCAGAATGCTCTATGTTCCTTAGGATTGATTCGTGAAATAGCTAATCAAACACAAACTTGACTGCAGTTGAATATTATAGATTCATGCATAATGGATGCTTAATCGATTACAGCCCAAATGATACACAGCATATGCAATCTTTATATTCTTTGCTTGTGGCTTTTTATTCAGAATTTCAACAGGTTGAAAAATGGTATTCTCAAAGCACTTTCATATCAGACCAAACATGTCTTCTATGTCAAATCCATTTTGAACCCTCATCATAGTTGGGAAAAAGGGAATTAAGTTGTTTCTTGGCAACAGATATCATGGATTCTTGATGAAAACTAGTTGGTGCTTCCAACAGGAGAACATTTCATGTGCATATCATAGTTGTAGAGATGGGCATAAAGTATGGTTACCTGCATTTGCTTCCCACCACAATACAGCCTTTGTGATTGATATGAATTGGCTGTTTTGTGGTTTGTCTTATGTTTCCTTCCACTTTTGTTTAGATTTTGATACTGCAGCTGTATTAGAATATTGCTATTTGATCTTAGTCCATGCTTGATCCCTTTATCCACCTCTGGCTGACCTTCTACCCAGTTGCTCTTAATATCATCAAAATCAGAATCAGTTACAGGAAATTGGGTTGGTAGTATCACATTGAATTATTCAAGATTCAATCTTGTTCCAGAAAATAATATAAAATTAAAAAATTTTATTTGCTGGTTAGTTTTTTAAATATAGCCTCCTTAGATAATCAACTAATATTCTTATAAAATGTTGGATAAAGTAGTTTTGAGTGGAAAGGTGGATGTTGTATTCCCACTTATTATTCTTACATTAGTTCAAAAATCTACTTCATAATTGAAAGTGCAAGAGTTAAAAAGTATGGAAGATGGTTTAGAGGTGATGGTAAAGCTTGAAACCTTTTTCCTTTGGATTGGGTTGTGGATTAAATAACCTACCATTTTCGGAATTATATCATAAATCAGAAGATCCTGGCAAGAACGGATTGTTTTGTCCTAGTCAGACTCAGTAGATGGAAGGGCTGCTAATGGGGTAAAAGAGGAATTAGTTAAAGAGAATTTGTATCTTATCTCTTTTCAGAATGTTAAGTAAATTTGGTGTTGACTTGTATGTCTAAAGTTGGCTATGACCTTGTTAACTGAACCTTTTGTTTGGCGAGGATCGGTTTAGTTGAGAACTTGTGTTTTATCCTGTCAATTGAAACTGATAGTGTTCGATGTAAAGAATACTATTTTAAATGTCTGTGTCCTATTCTTCAATGACCTTGTTCCCTTTGTCTGAATGCCATTTTGAAATTGATATACCAGCCTGGAATGATCTACTTAAGAGCTTTGTGCTTTCTTATTTATGAGAAATTGAAAGATTGTATTTTTTCTGGTCTGATGATTCTACCTTCAACAGGAGCCTGGTGCTCAGAGAAATCCTGGTTGTGGTACTAGTGCGTTGCCTGAATTGTCAGTTCCAGAAGATTGTTACAGCTCCGATGCATTGGTTCCCATGGAAGCATCAGCTTCTGGTGGGCTTGCTTGCACAGTTGCGGCCCTTGCCGAGTGCCAGCATATGAGAGGTGACCTGACTTATGCGACCGGCACAAGTGCCCCAGTCTCTGCCATGCTTCAGACTCCAGGCAGCCTACCTGTGGAGGATGGACAAGTGTTGGAAAATTACCCTTTAGAGAACTGGCTTGAGGTATCACCAGGCACCGGAAGGGCAAGGGTGCCTAGGGAGGAGACTGAATGGGCGTTGGACAATGGATCAGTGGTGGCAGAGGCTGGTACCGGCTATGCCGGTTCGGAAGTCACATTAGATACAGCACCTGGTGCGCTATTGCTTCCAGAAGGTGTCAACGCAGGAGCGGGTCACATTCTGCCCGATAGCTTTGAGGAACAAATGATGCTAGCCATGGCTGTTTCATTAGCAGAGGCTCGAGCAAGGACAAGCCCCCAGGGACTTACATGGATGTAGTTAGTGCCAGAATGATCAAGACAAGGAATTCACTTCCTCTATTCGAGGTTTTTCTCTCTTAAGAAGCTTCCTTTTTTCTTTAATCCATCCTATAGATGTATTTGTTATTTGCTCATTGTGGCCTTGCTACATATGTAAAAAGGGGAAGGGGAAAAAAAGAGGTGGGAGAAGGTTTTAGTAGCTTGACATTGTCGGATGGGTATATGGACAGGAAGGAAATATGGAGGGATTAGTAGAATAATTTTGTTGTTTTTTTTCATGAATGAGCGCTTTGTAGGCACGGATAATATCATCAGAAAATTGATGATTGATAGTTGAGTGCTGGAGCCCATTTTGAAGCATCGTGAATTCATCATGGTTGGGATGAAGGTCGTGCCCATTGCTCTCCTGGATTTTTGACAGCAGACAGCAGCCAGCGGGTATATTTCATCATGGTTGGTGTCACACCCGTTGTGAGTGGTAGGTGCCACCACAACGAGATCATGTAACGGATCTCATGATCAAACGAGGCGACGGATTGTCTCGAACATATGTGTGCGCGGGCAGCACACATAGCAGCAAGTGACGGTCACGACATGTTTGGATGGAGACCCAAACAGCCCAAAATCATCCTGCAGACCGAGCAGCAGGTCAAGATGGCTAAAGGGAGCTGCAGAAAGCTGCAGTTGAACTGCAGGGCAGCAGTTGAACTGCAGGAAGCAGTTGCTGAACTGTTGGGCAGCAGTTGAACTGAAAGAAGCAGTTGCTGAACTGCAGGGCAGCAGTGGAACTGCAGGAGGCAGTTGCTGAACTGCTGGACAGCAGTGGAACTGCAGGAGACAGTTGCTGAACTGCTGGACAACAGTCAAAACTGCAGGAAGCAGTTGAGGAACTGCAAGGCAGCGGTTGAAACTGCAGGGAGAATATTGTGGAGCATGTTCTCCATGATCTCCAGCAGTTGCTCACAGCCAAACGTGTACTATAAATAGACTAGGGGGTCTATTGAGTTGGGACACACAAGTAGAGAGACTTGTAGTGTCACTCCGTGTTAAGAGTTGTATTTCCTTTTATGTGAGCAATAAAAGGGTGGCAAGATTGCTGTACTTCTCTTCTCCTCTATACTCTTGTGGGCTTGTGCGAGTTTGGCGGGCTGAGGTGGGCGAACCTTGGCGCCATCACGGGCAAAATTTCAGGGTAGAAATTCGCCGGTGTGACAAGTGGTATTAGAGCCCGGTTTGGTGAGAAACCGGTTCAGCGAAAGCCAAAGCCATGGTGACGCAAGTAGAGCTTCGGGATCGGTTGATTCGCATCGAGGAGATGCTGGGAAATCCTCCAACCGAAGATGCGGGCGGCATATGGGCGCGGTTGGCTTGGCAAGAGAGCCAGAATGCTGCTCTCAAGGAGGCCCTTGCGAGTGAGGTGAAAGATGCGGAGGAAAGGTACGCTGCGATCATGGACTCCATGAGATCAAGTCTAAAGTCCTTGGAGCAGGACTTGATGGTGGTGAAGAGAGCGGTGGCTAACTCCATTGCTGAAGGCGGAGCTCCTTCAAAGGTAAGAGTTCCGGAGCCCCATTCCTTTAATGGCTGCAGGAATGCAAAGGAGTTGGAGAACTTCTTATGGGATATGGAGCAGTACTTCAAGGCTGCTCACATTCCGGAACGGGAGAAAGTCACCATCACCAGCATGTACTTGAGTGGAGATGCCAAATTATGGTGGCGTACCAGAGCATCGGAGAATGCTCAAGCTGGGAGAGCTCAGCTGGAGGATTGGGAGATCCTCAAGAAGGAACTAAAGGAGCAGTTCCTTCCGTGCAACACAGGGTGGATTGCGTGGGAATCCCTGAAGAAGCTGTGTCATTCGGGGACCATAAGGGAGTATGTGAGGGAATTCAGCTCCCTCATGCTCGACATCAACAACATGTCCGAGGAGGACAAGTTGTACAACTTTCTTTCTGGCTTGCAGCAGTGGGCTCAAGCTGAACTCCGACGGTAAGGAGTGAAGGATCTTTCTTCGGCCATTGCTTCTGCGGAAGGCTTGGTGGATTTCAAGCTGACGACAACCACCAAAACGGCCATGGAAGGAAGGAAGATGGGGCGTGCACATAAGGATGGCAAGAAGCCCGAGGGAAAGGGCAAGAAGGTTGCGGAACCAAGCCAGTCCAAACTGCAGCCCACCAACAGAGAGCAGGGCTGTTTCATATGCAATGGTCCTCATCGGGCAAGGGAGTGTCCAAGGAGGGAAAAGCTATCTGCTCTAACTCTCAGGGAATCTGAGGACGAAGGACGTGGTGCGGCCACACCACGTATGAATCCATTGCAGCTACTCAACTCAATGACGGCAGAAAGGCAGCCGCCTTGCAAAGGGTTGATGTATGCATCGGTACTACTAAATGGGAGGCCTGTTTTGACTATGCTGGACACAGGAGCGACCAGCAACTTCTTCTCCCATAAATTGGTAAGTGAATTTGGTTTGCAGGTGCAACCAAGTTCATGGAAAGTGAAGGCGGTAAACTTTGGGCCGACTTCGATTCATGGAATGGCCAGCGCAACCCTCAAAGTTGGAGCTTGGGAGGGAGAGATCAGTGTGATAGTCTCGGCGCTCGATGAGTTTGAGTTTATCCTGGGGATAGACTTCTTTGTCCAAGCTAAGGCTAGCTTGGCGCCTCACCTATCAGGTATGCTGATTTCTACGGAGGAATCACCATGCTTTATACATGCAGCGTATGGAGGGAAAACTGCAACAGCGGGTATGCAGTCTCCCCAACAGCTGAAAGCTGGTCTCAAGAGGGGCGAGACCACATATGTTGCAGCATTGATCGAGATACAACCGGATCAGGTCGTGGAGGTACCTGATGTTGTTGCAACTATCCTGGTGGATTACGCGGACGTGATGCCACCAAATCTGCCCAATGAACTTCCCCCTCGGAGGGCAGTTGACCACAAGATCGAGCTGGAGCCAGGTGCGAAGCCTCCTGCTCAGGCCCCTTACCAAGTAGCGGATGCACTGAGCCGAAAGGAAGTGCGATGCTACGTAACTGCGCTGTCCACAGTGCAGTCAACCCTGCTAGAGAGGGTTAAAGAACAAGCTGACGCGGACCCAGAATACGTCCAACTCAGGGGAGAGGTACGTGAAGGGGTAATTAAGCGTTATTGGCTTGAAGATAACTTATTGTATGCTAGAGGCAACAGGTTGTACATCCCAAAGGCGGGAGGGCTGAGGCGTGAGCTGCTGCGAGAGACTCACGATCCTCAATGGGCAGGACATCCTGGAGGGCAAAGGATGATGACACTCTTGTCCAGGTCATATTATTGGCCAAAAATGGGGGAAGACGTCGAGATGTACGTCAAGACTTGTCTTGTGTGCCAGCTTGACAAGACGGAGAGGAAGAAACAGGCAGGGCTGCTGCAACCCCTGCCTATTCCGGAGAAGCCGTGGCAGTCCATTTCCATGGACTTTGTTTCGGGCTTTCCCAAAGTAGATGGGATGAGCTCAGTGCTGGTCGTCGTCGATCGACTCTCGAAGTATGCGGTGTTCATACCGACACCACACGCATGTCCAGCAGAGGTAGCAGCTGGGCTATTCTTTAAGAATGTGGTGAAGCACTTCGGTGTCCCGAAAGACATCGTGAGTGATCGAGATTCTCGATTCACGGGCAGGTTCTGGACAGCACTCTTCAACTCGATGGGTTCAGAGTTGAAGTTCGCTACGGCTAATCACCCGCAGACGAATGGCCAAACGGAGCGCATCAATGCCTTGGTGGAGGAATACTTAAGACATTATGTGACGGCCAGCCAGCAAAATTGGTTGGAGCTGTTGGACACAGCCCAATTTTGCTATAACATCCACAGGTCGTCGGCTACAGAAATGAGTCCTGCAGAGCTTGTCATGGGACAGCAGCCTCTCACTCCTCTCGAGTTGGCTCAATCGACAGATCAAGGAAAGTGCCCTGCTGCATATCGCTTCGCTAAGGAGAAGGAGGAGCTGATAGAACAAGCTCGAGACAGCTTGCGCAAGGCAGCAAAACGCATGAAGAAGCATGCGGATGAACGAAGGCGTTCATTGGAATTCCAGGTTGGAGATATGGTGCTGCTGAAACTCACTCCACAGATATGGAAGAAAATCAGCAGTAAAACCGTACATCGAGGGTTGGTACCAAGATATGACGGCCCCTTCGAGGTGATGAAGAGAGTCGGGCAGGTTGCTTACCGGTTGAAGCTACCCGACAGGCTGAAGGTACACCCAACATTCCATGTAAGTTTTCTCAAACCTTTCAACAGGGACTTGCTTGGAGATAGACAGCAAGTAAAGAGAGCTCCACCGGTAGTTCGGAAGCAGTTCGACAAGGAGGTCGAGAAGATCCTTGCACACCGGACTATGGGGCAAAGCAAGAAGAATCGACGGACTGATTTTCTTGTGAAGTGGAAAGGCGGCAGCGAGGCCGATGCTACGTGGGAGCGGGACTCTACACTATGGCAATTTGAGAAACAAATTAAGGAATACATGGACTCTACTCCGACGAGGACGTCGGACTCTCTTGGTGGGGGAGGTTTGTCACACCCGTTGTGAGTGGTAGGTGCCACCACAACGAGATCATGTAACGGATCTCATGATCAAACGAGGCGACGGACTGCCTCGAACATATGTGTGCGCGGGCAGCACACATAGCAGCAAGTGACGGTCACGACATGTTTGGATGGAGACCCAAACAGCCCAAAACCATCCTGCAGACCGAGCAGCAGGTCAAGATGGCTAAAAAGGGAGCTGCTGCAGTTGAACTGCAGGAAGCAGTTGCTGAACTGCTGGGCAGCAGTTGAACTGAAAGAAGCAGTTGCTGAACTGCAGGGCAGCAGTGGAACTGCAGGAGGCAGTTGCTGAACTGCTGGACAGCAGTGGAACTGCAGGAGGCAGTTGCTGAACTGCTGGACAGCAGTCTGCAGGAAGCAGTTGAGGAACTGCAAGGCAGCGGTTGAAACTGCAGGGAGAATATTGTGGAGCATGTTCTCCATGATCTCCAGCAGTTGCTCACAGCCAAACGTGTACTATAAATAGACTAGGGGGTCTATTGAGTTGGATACACACAGGTAGAGAGACTTGTAGTGTCACTCCGTGTTAAGAGTTGTATTTCCTTTTATGTGAGCAATAAAAGGGTGGCAAGATTGCTGTACTTCTCTTCTCCTCTATACTCTTGTGGGCTTGTGCGAGTTTGGCGGGCTGAGGTGGGCGAATCTTGGCGCCATCACGGGCAAAATTTCAGGGTAGAAATTCGCCGATGTGACAGTTGGGATGAAGGTCGTGCCCATTGCTCTCCTGGATTTTTGACAGCAGACAGCAGCCAGCGGGTATATTTCTAACGCGAGCAATAGCTCTTTAAGGTGTATGATTGCTAGTGTTTTGAAGATTTTTTTAATTATTTAATGATCAAATTTTCCTAGAATGGTTTTGCCAATTTTTATTTATTTTTATGTGACTTTCGAATGTGTGTTTTGACAAAAATGCCCTTCTTTATTTTTTAAAATAAAAATTGCATCATTGAATGGTAACTTTGATCTCAATTAGGCTGTAAGCGGGTATAATATACAATATAATGTTATATATTATATTCATATTCATGTGCTTCAAATATATAATATTTATCTCCACTTCTTAAAGGATTTTCTACTATTTTATTTCTAGTTATGTTCTTATCAATTTATTTTATTATATTAAATGATATACTTAATTACCAACCCAAGTGATTTTTACATTTGCATTTTTATCTCATTTAAACTATTAGCCCAAACAAACGTGATATTAATTTTTAATAATAAAAGACATATAATTTTGTTTTTCAATTACGATATCTAATGTATTTTTATTCTGAAAATGCAAGAGTCGATGCATAAATAAATATAAAAGAATATATGAAGTTAAAGAAAAAAATTGACTCGTATGTTAACCCCTGAGATTCTCAATTCAAATGTAGCCAAAGTTCTCTGAATCAAACATGACGGTGATGGTACAAAACGTACTGCATGCCATTGGTCACTCAACTCTAATAAATCTCAGTCATTAGTCAGTGTGATCATCCATCTCCCACAAAATATTTGAATTTCAGCCTAACTTGCAACATTTTCGATTTTAATTTTAATATTATATATTATTTTATATGATATGTTGAAGTTAGAGGAGTTAATTAAAAACTTTAGCCCGGATCAAAGTGATCTGAACTCCAACCTTCGCTTTTATATATTTTGTTATGCGGTAAAATCGGAACTTAAAATCTTACCGTATACAACGCTAAAGCTTTTAAGTTTCAGTTAAAATTTTTTCGGTTTTAATTTAACTTGCAACATCTCAATTTAAAATTTGATTTTAAAATTTATATTATATTATATTTAATTTTATATATTATTTTCGTATCATCGGTTGAAGGTAGAAGAAGAGCTTTTTGCGGTTTTTAGTCCAAATCAAAGCGATTTAGATTTGAACTTTCACTTTTATAGTTTATATTTTAATATTTTCAGTAATTATTTGTTCAGAAATTTTATTTATTTAAAATTTTTAAAGAATATATAGATATAAATATTATTCGTATTTTTTAGAATTTAAAATTGAAGTATAGTTGAAAATTTTAAAATATTTTGATAGAAATCAAAATTTAAAATCTTAATTTTTAACTCGAAAGTTTTTATTTATTTATTTTCTGATAATTAAAAAAATAAAATAAAATCCAAAAACGATTTTTATATACGGCACCTGTCCCACAACCTCGAATGAAGAAGACGTCATGGAGCGGAGCGGAAAAGCTGCTGCACGTTTGTATTCGTTGGGCTTCGGTTCCGCGCTCGTCACGCAATGCCCATCTCATTCAATACGAACGACGGAGCAGGCCTTCTTCCTTCCACGGCCGATTCAGTCGGTACCACGTTTTCCTGGCCGCAGCCGTCCGATCAGCGACGGACTGGACCGCTCACCCACCCCATCCCGGCCCCGGTCTCCTCCGACGCGGTCCCGCTCCAAACCGGTTCGGTTCTGGGCCCGCTTTCGGCTCGATTTCTTTTGGAGCAAATGCGCGAGAAACGAAAGTATCGAGTTTTGTTTTCTTTCGACGGTGTCGATGGTCGACGAGTGACAAAAATAATTATTGTTCGACATCTTGGCATTTATCTTTACAAATAAGACGGAATTACGGTTTAATGATGGTACCTAATCACGTTTAATGGCGGGCGGTGGTGTTCCACTTTTGGAAGGAAGTCCAATGAACAAGTCGAGATTTCAACGTCCTAACTTCCCCTTTTAAAATTTGATGGGATGCTGCATACAGATATTATTCTATATCATCTCCACTGAATTTTTTTTTTTTTACTTATAATTCATTGAAAAATAGTTAAATTATGTATAATTTTATGATTTTTTTCGTAATTATGTATAATTTATTTCTTTAATTTTCAATGAAGTTTCGCATTCCTTGGTTAGAAAAAGTTGTTTTTTTTTATATAAAATATGCCCAGTATATTTCTCAATAAATATAATTAAAAGAACAAAATATTTCTACTATAGCATTTGAAAAATTCTCTAAAATACATTAAATTTTTTTAAAATAAATTTCAGCAACAACTATAGTTAAAATAGAAATTTCAAATTTAAAGCCTTAATAAGAAATTATATATTTTTAGCATGTGAATTATCGCTTTTAACATTAGGAGAAGTATATTGAGTTATATTTTACTTCTTAATTCAATTATAATTGATTTTGTTTGGATTAATTGGGTTCGAAAGATCTAAAACCTCGTTGAAAATTAAAAAGAAGTTATATAAAAATAAAAAAAATTATATATACTTAATTTATAACTAAAAAAACAAGTACATTCCGACTAATAAAATTAATGAAAAATCAAGTAAATTGCAACAAATGAACTGTCACAATCTCACAGTTAAAAGATAGATGACAGGCATGAAGGGAAAGACCATGGGATACATACATGTATGGTCCATCCCGTTGTTCTTATTGGCGGGGGACGCTAAATAGACCCGGAACGTGGTCTGCCATGCCTGGCTACAAACAATGACAAGGGCACACGTCCTACTATGAAATCATGCTGCCCTAAGTATCCAACGAAAACTGCGACATTTCTAGCTTTTTGGGTCGAATCCCGCTTTGCAAACTCTATGATCATATACTTCTTTTTCGTGCTATCGAGAATATTTTTTTACATCTTTCTTAATGATTTATTATTATGACCTAACCATTGAGAAATAACACAATTAGTCTTTCGTCACAAGCTAACCAGGGTGATTTTGCTCTAATTCAAATAAAGATTAACGCGACCTAATGATAAGTATATCTATGCAATTATGAATGTTTTAAGGGGCATACAAGCAAAAAATAAAAAATAAAAATAAAAATAAAAATGTGTAGTTGATTAAAGGATTAAACCCCACCGACGAAATCTAATAGGGCAGGACAAGCAGCCTCAAAACTCCTGGGTTGTCTATTTATAGCCCCAAAGTTGTCTATCGGCGTTAAATCCCATTTCAATATCTCCCCCGCAAACCCAAATGGCAACTAACTCATCTGCAGGTTGTTGAACCTAAACCATACATACGTCTTCATGCTTCTTCGGAAGTTCCTCTGACAACTTCTTCTTGGTGTTTGATCACATGAACTCGCCATTGCCCGAAAATGTCTACAGCTGAGCACCCCAAGGGAGAGATGGCAGCAGCAGGTAGGGGGACGAGGCATCCGGTGTACAGAGGAGTGAGGAAGCGGCGGTGGGGCCGGTGGGTGTCGGAGATCCGGGAGCCCCGCAAGAAGTCGAGGATCTGGCTCGGTTCGTTCCCGACCCCCGAGATGGCAGCCAGGGCTTACGACGCAGCCGCCAGGTGCCTCAAGGGAGGCTCTGCCCTACTCAACTTCCCAGACCAGGCTCATTTGCTGCCTAGTCCTTCCACTCCTACGCCCCGGGACATCCAGGCGGCTGCAACTGCTGCAGCCAGGCTTCGGCCGCAGTCAAGCCCTTCGTCGCCGCAGAAGGTTGGGAAGGAAGAGGAGGAGGTAGATGACTTCTGGGAGGAGATTGAGTTGTCTGTGCTGATGAATGGTAGTGTGTCTCCCGCCGCCGCGGCCAGCGATACATGGTGGCGGAGCAGCTGGGGATGCTCTGATGATTCACTGTGGATGGATGGACAGTGTGTGCCTCCTATTTGAATGAGATTTCAAATGTTAGAGTGTGACACCTAAATCAGAATCAAATATTTGAAGGGTGTTCTCAATGTTACCTCTTCTTCTCAATGTTTTTGCAATGCATCCGAGCTCTTGCTCATTTCGAACAGGGATTGGGTTGGGTTCTGCATTCAGTCACCATCGACACCATCTCCGCCACTCGTTTGGCCCCAACTACCGCTCATTATCCCAGTCATTCGCCGCCATCACTACTATCACTCGCTGGCGATGAAAACCAGCTAAAATGCCATGGTCCGGTACTCACTTTGGTCCCTCCCTCCCTCCAGACCCAACCCCAAATCAGAATTCTAAACTTTGATAAACATGCAAAAAAAAAAATACTGAGTTTTTAGCGTATAAAGGCAAACAGCAGAGGCAAACATGACCTTTGTTAAGTGTCAGTTCATCATCCTAGATAGAAATTGAAGGTAGACTTACTATCAGATGAATCATATATAGCAAAGGTCCAATAAGTAACTCTCATGTCAAAGTGTAAACCAGAAGCTATATCAGAAACAGAATAGTATGGCACAGTTCTGCCAACGGCAAATGAATGCATGCTTCCCAATGCCAGCATAGGAAGCAGAAAAATAATTGGAAAAATGAGTCCAATTCTTGAGTTTGTCCCCTGTTTTCAGTGCAAATAAAGGATTAAGATACAGAATCACTTTGGCAATTATATACAAACTAAAAGAACTTGAAGGAAAAGAAAGAGTTGGCATTTTATGACATCACTGAAAATTAACTAACCTGTGAAGATCCGGACAGTTGAATAATAGTTTATGAGATGGTACTGACAAAGAAGTACTGGAAATGAGGTAGCCAGCACCTCCTTTAGTAGGCAGAATACTTGCCGGCTCAATTTCAAGACATAAACCAACCAAGAAAACAGAGTGCGAAGATAAGGTAACTGAAATCAATTGTCTTCCAAAATATGTTGAAGCTCTTTCAAAAGTCAGGCTAGCCATGGAGTAATCTCAACCTATCCAGATACACGTATGAATGAAGTGATAACCATGAAGAACAAATTGATGAGATTAACTTATACCAATCATCAAAGCATCTGCCATTAGGAGGGGGGTATACATGTGAGTTGAAAGTGTGATATGATATGGACAGAAATATAACATTTACTGGAGCATATGCACAATGAGACAACTCTTCAGGGTAAAAGCATATGCAAAAGCCTCAAACCATGCACCAAACTGTTCACAAGGTAATTCAGCTGTAAAAGGACTGAGGTCTAAAATGAGGCTTAAACTTGTAATTTTGGAGAGACACAAGAGCAAAGATGCAAACCTAAGTTCTCAGTATTTGGCTTTCCTGATTCATACAAAGCTGAAAATTAGGATGGAAATATGATCCAGGAGGTTCTCAGATTGGATAAGTATAAGAAAGTTTAATGGGCTTAAAGGGGATTAAATCAAGTTGGTTAGTATGATTCCTTTACATGTACAGAAATAATGTACATTGATGACCTAATTTGCACAGGACAGGGTCTTCACAGGCTGGCTCTTTCAAGATACTTCTATCAGATCAAAGACAACAATAAATCTTTCACCAATTCATGTTCCTAAACAATAATGGCTTCTTGTTGAGTATTGCTATTTCTGCAGGCAATGTAGCAATTCTTTCACCACATTCTTCAGCTGATTACTCCATTCACTTGAAATATCGTTATTCCATAATGACCACTGGAATCACTCTTATGAATCTAGATGAATGAAAATCAGAAGGATATCACCAGACAATCAAATGAAGGATTGGTTTCTAGACATGCCTTTATGATGTCTCGATAAATGACATTAGGAAAATCCTCGCTCCACATGAAAACAAAGAAAAGAAGCTAATATGTGAAAGAAAAATGAAAAGATAAAAAGCAAGAATAATTAAAATTTTCCTCCTGTATTGGCATTATGGATTCCTAGAGCCCATAAAACTCTGGTTCTTTGACCTATAAAACACCAGAATTGGATGCTATATACCAAATTAACATCATTTCACCAGAGGAAAATAAATGAAATTAATGACTTCAGTCAGTCAACTTAAATCTTACTTCTATTCTCAGTGATCTAGAATTTTCTTTTTCTTTCTTCAGGATATCTTACTGGATATGGATTACAGATTGTCTAGGATATAACCTGTTACAAAAATAATTGATCTATACAATGTGTGACCTATACAAAAATATTTGATCACATTTTCATTACTCTTGAAAGTGAGAAATTGCATGGAAGGTTTTTGACAACATTCTCTTGAACTCCATTCTTTTCCTTTTGCTTTGATTTAGAGACAAATGCTTAAAAAAGCCACTAAAAGGTGGATAAGTAAAACCACCAATCTATAATTTTTTGATATGTTAGCAAATCATATATTAAATTTATGAAAACAAGCCACAGTCTTACTTTTGGGCAACATTGTATTGATAAAGATTCAGGGCTGGCTGTTCCTAATACAACATCAGAGCTTGTTGGAGAATAACAAGAGCAAGGATGTTGGTTCAAAATTCAAGGCAGATTCAAGAAGATGAAAGGATTCACTAATAGATCGAAAGTCATTTATGGAGAATGCCAAAGAGACCATTTTGGCATTTACGAGTTACAACCCATCACTGATTCCAAAAGGTATGCAATACCTTTCAATACTTCAAACATTCAAGGTCTATCATGTGGCTTCAGCAAATTCTGAGACCAACTCTTCAGCCTCTTTACATCAGATGGTATTTCATAACTTTTAAGTCCAAGTTGGAATTGCATACCCTAACGTTCTTCTTAGAGTTGCTTTCAATAATGTATAAGTTGGGTGGAGGGTCCGGAAAATGACGGAGACAATTGCAACCAGTCACTTGATTGCAAACATTATAGTTCACCAACAAAGAGGGAAGAATTAATGCATGCTGATGGTTCTGTACCTTCCAAGCATTTGTTACTAAGTTTACACATCTATCAGACCCCTTGACCTAGTGGTGTTTTAGATTCCAAATACTCTCTTCTATGCAGATTGATATTCTCAATTTAACCAAGAGACCAACCAATAGAAGATAACAAATGTTGCTCTCCCCTGGCTATAATTTTCCTGATTACAGACTTGTAGCCCTTATCACCATTGATCTACACAAATGCTCTAACATATACTCTCATAAAATCAAGTTCAAAACTAGTTTTTTCTAATTATTGCATTTGTTGACGGGAAAATTACCCCATTAATCCCTGATCCACTTTGCAGACAACACCATATTTAGTAGATATCTATTTCCCATCTTCTCTTACATAGCAAATACCACGAACGTTGGCGTCGTTCCAAATATGGCCCTTTTGAAAATGCAGACGCCGACAAACAATTTTATCATAATTTATTTTACCCAAAACCAACAAAAGTACCAATAAGACTCGATCATTTAAGACAGCCACACTTGCTAAAGTACAATAACTGAAATCATATATCTACCACACAAAACTAGAATCATAAATTGTGGCTTACCAATTTGGTTTAGATGAATAACTGTGATGTGCTCACTGCTAACAACTACAATAAATTTCTGCAGGTATAACACAGATGGATACAATGACACCCAGATGCTTCAAGTAATGCACACCTTTTCATTGAAAATACAAAGAAATTACAGGAAAAGGCCAGAAATTTACGTGATTGAGCACTTATATAGATCACATTGGCAGCAAAGACATTGGAAACATACAAATTGACAATTATATTGCATCTGTAACTTGTAATTCAATTTTACAGGAGTATACACACACGTGCTCGAAAAAACGGAATGGCATGATAGGAAATGAATTAGATCCAAATGCATATACTACGCTGTGATACATCACCTCGACGAGAAGAAGCAGAAATCACCGCCAGCCCCAGAGAATCTCCCTGCTCAACGTCTCCTCCCCTCAAAGTTCTAGGCTTTCAACGTGCGCCTCCCACAACAACCAAGCAGAAAATCAAGTGGCCATGCATTGGAATCCTCGGCAAACCAAGAGCCAAATCCCAAACAGCAAGCTGCAAACCACCAGATCCACCGTCAACACCACCCTCACCTGCCTCCTCCACACCCTCGTCGCATGCTTCCGCCTCCCAACGCCGGCACACGCATCATCTTCATCTCCATTCCCATCATCCGCCACCATTATCATCGTATTCTTCTTCTTCTTCCTGCTCTCCTGGTTCCCCCTGGCCTCCGGCGAAGCAGGCCGCGAGAGCCTCTCCTCCACCACGAAGGACATCACCAGATCTCGCATTACGGGGAGGAACTCGGTCTGGAGGCAGCGCGGCGCGGGGGGATCGGGAACGTCGAGGGAGGAGAAGGCATCGCGGAGGCGGTGGAGGAAGAGGAGGGCCTGGGATCGAGGGAGGGAGTCCTCGGCGATGGCAAAGAAGACGAAGGGGTAGACCATGAGGAACGCATGGATGCGGCCGCCGGCGGTGTGGGTGTAGAGGCGGTGGTAACTGGGAGCCGCGGCGAGGCAGCGGGCGGCGAGGGAGGGGATGTCGTCGGAGTCGGAGGCAGAGGAGGCAGCGCTGGCCGAGGAGTAGGAGGAGGAGGGGAGGAGAAGGTCGGCGAGGACGGTGGAGCCGAGGGCGACGGCGGCGTAGAGGACGGGGAATGCGGGATCGGAGGACATCCGCGCCGGACGGGTCGCCGCTTCCCGGCCAGAATCTTTTTGAGGTTTTCTTTTTTCTTTTTGACTTTTTCTATTTTTCGGAGAAATATTCGAGGAATTGGTTGAGGGAGAACGGTGGCTGTCGGGGTCGAAACACGGTTGACAGCTGTTACGTTCTGTTAAGGGAGCGCCATTCGTTGTTTGCATGGGGCCCACAGGAATCTTCTGTCCACGTGTACATCCAGGAACAGGTTAGTTGACGGAGGGTCGTGCAGGTAGAGTTCTTCTGGTCACACACTATGCTCGTCAGGCGCCACGTGAAAAATCAGATCTCTAGAAAAAATTGAATTGCCTCGAGATCTGTTTTTATGATACTGCATTTGAGGAATCTGGTGTGCGACCATATGAGTTCTACCCATGCGTGAGCGAAAACGAACGTAGGTGGCGTTGCCGTGTCGTTTTTTTCATGCTATTAATTAAGTTCGTTAAAACGACTGCAAAATATTTTGTAATTAACTGATCGTGTCATTAGGATTACACAAAAAGTATTATGAATAATGTATTATATATGAATTGTTTTTTTAACTTATATTGGTACTCAGTCTTTTTCATCTTAAATTTTGATAAAAAAATAAAATTACACTCGTGGCTCATTAAAATTAAAAATTATAATTATTCTTATATTTGGGAAATTTCAATCTTTTTTTATGTAAATACATTTGTCGTTAATTTTCATTAATGTTCGTTTAAACTATTTTTTACTAATTTTTTTTATTAAAAATAGTTAATTTTGAGATCACTATTCTTCCATGGTCTAATATTGGTTTTACCTTAATCCGAATAAACACTAATGAAAGCTAACAAAAAAATATTTCCCCAAACAAATTAAAATTTATAAATATAAAATTAATTATTATTTTTTGAAAGGAATGGGTGCAATTTATATATTTTGTAAGAATATACATAAAAGAAAAATCTCAATTTTAATTTTATGCCACAAACATATCGGGTCGCACGTAGTTTATGTCGTCCACCTTTAAGCATTTGTACTGCCATATGATGCGTGAAATGTGAATTTTGATCGTTTCTATGCTATTTGCTCGCATTTTTCGCTAAGTAAAAGTTGATTCGAGAAAATAAAATAAAATAAAATAATTCACATGAAAATACACATGAGATGTAATATTCGCGGAATTTACCTATTATTTAATCGGATTGAGACGCGATTATGGTAAATAATACAGTAGCTGCTCAAAAACATTCAATTAATTAATATAGAAATGACCATGTAACCATGCCAGAGAGACATATCGTTGCCAATAATCCAAATTTCATTTCCTTAACTGTAATTTTCTTCGGTTGAGTCCATGCACAATATACATATTCTGACTTCATGAGAAGGCTTCTCTCTCTTGCATTTTGGGTCTTCAAATCACAATATTAATTTTTTTTAATGTCAATTTCTGCCCAACCTCGACTGTAAATTAAAGTAATTAGAAGGACACAAACCCCAAATTTTTTTTTTGAAACGAGATTATGAAAGCTCTCGCTTGATTTAAAACTTAAAAGGTGATAGAGTCATTGCCATAGCATCTTGATAATATATCTCTTTCTTCTTCTTCTTCTTCTCCTTCTCGTTCTCTTTTTCTCTCTCTTTTTGTGTGATCTTCTCTTTCTCCTTGTGTGGGATATTCTCCTTCTTCTTCTTGCTCTTCTTATCGGCTTTGTCCTCCAGCAGAGAAGGCGGCAGCAGGAGCTTCTCCTCTTGGGATAGCGTTCTGCTGATCAACACGCCGAGCGTGGAGAAGTTCTTCTCTTCATGAGAACGAGAGTGCCCCAAGATGTTAGAGAAGCTCTTCTCGTCGCTAGAACGAGAATGAGAGTGGCTCAAAATGTGGGAGAAAATTTTCTCCTCTTGAGAACGAGAGTGGCTCAAAGTGTTCTTCTCCTCCTGAGCGCGAGATGGCGACACCACACGGCGGAGCACCGGGAGGAGCTCGTTCTGGAGGCAATGCGGCGACGAGATTCCGCTCATCCGTAGCCTCTTCAGCGCCGGAGAGAAGGAGAATGCGTCGCGAAGGCGGCTGAGGAGCTGGATCGT
Source organism: Trichopus zeylanicus subsp. travancoricus (assembly GCA_005019695.1). Taxonomy (NCBI): domain Eukaryota; kingdom Viridiplantae; phylum Streptophyta; class Magnoliopsida; order Dioscoreales; family Dioscoreaceae; genus Trichopus; species Trichopus zeylanicus. The sequence continues at coordinate 98,973 of RXID01021629.1, forward strand.
GGCCTGCCGGCCGTGTGCTTCGTCGGCGATGGCAAAGAAGACGAAGGGATGCACCACGACGAAGCCCCGGATGCGGCCCTCGGCGGTGTGGGTGTAGAGGGCATGGTTCTGGGGAGGGGCAGCGATGAAGGAGGCGGCGAGGGAGGAGAGCTCCGAGTCGGGGCCGGATGGGCGGAAGTCCGCGATGACGGTGGCGACGTGGGAGACGGCCGCGTAGAGGATTGGGTTGGGGGCCTCGTCGGCAGGGGCGATGGAGGAGACGGAGGAGGAGGAGGAAATGTAGGAGGACAAGGAAGACATATTGGTTGAGATCTTCTGCGTGGTTCCTCCTTCTTCCCGCAGACGTAGGTTCGAGCGGAAGAGAGAGGAAATAAATGGAGGAAAAAGGAGGATGGATTTTCTGTTCCTATTTTTTGGAGATTTAAAATAGTGCTTTCGGTTTCGGGTTAGCTCGAATAGAAGCTGAGAGGTGGCATGCTCAGCGGATCAAGATGCCTTTCGGTTGCAGTGGCTTTTAATTTTTTAAAATGAAAAAAGAAAAGGAACATTGATATAATGATTTTTTTAAAAAAAATTGAGAATCATAATCATATTAATTCGGGTTAAAATCTATCTTTTTTATTTCAATTTTAAATCAAATATAAAATTAGTATATCATTTTTTAAATTATTGATTTTCAAATATCATATTTTACATTATAGCCCTATGAGAATTTAATTTTAAATATATTAACATATATATAATATAAACAAAATTTATATTAAAATTTTATATTATATATATATATAATTTGGACAGTGTTGGTTTATTGGTTTTGCATAAAATATACAATCAAATCAAAATTGAAATCGTATTTCTGATTCTATCAAAATTTAAAATTGAAACGATATCAATTTATTTTGAGGATCGATTTTCTGATATAATTCTCAATTAATACGATTAGGTATATCTTTTTTTTCACCTGTATTCAATCCATTAGAGGTGAGTAAAATCATTTTACTATACTCATTTTATATATTTTAAAACCAAAATTAAATTATAGTTCTTAAAAATTGAGAAACAGAATCTTGTCAATTTGAGTTAAAAATTGATTTTTCGATTTTGGTTATAAACCAGTTCTAAATCGATTTTATAATCAGTATATTAATTTTTAAACCTTATATTTTACATTATAATTCTATAAAAATTTAATTTTAAATACACTAGTATACAAATAACATAAAAAATATATTTTAAAATTTTATATTATATATATATATTAATAATTGGTAGGTTACAATTTATCTATTTTTTATAAAATATAAAAATGAAATCGAAATCGAAATTTTAATTTTATTAAAATTAAGGGATAATTACTGGTGACCCCTGTAATTATCTCTAATTACAGTTAACCCCCGTAATTTCCGTAATTACCTCCTCAAATTCGTCCATATTTAACCACAGCCCCTGATTGTTATTTAATCAAAATTTTATCAAAAAATTCCGATTTTACCCCATTATTTTTACACATACACCCCTAAAAACTTATTTTTTATAGTTAACCTCCCGGATTTCGGAATTTTACAAATAACACCCCGAAAGAACTCAGATTTACAAAAACGTCCTCCAAATTGGAATTTTTGCAAATAAACCCTCGGAAATTATTTCGATATACAGAAAAGTCCGCGAAATTCGGATTTTTGCAAAT
>RXID01021630.1:0-25562 GCA_005019695.1 Trichopus zeylanicus subsp. travancoricus
GGTAGTAGTATTAGTAGCAATAGTAGTAGTATTAGTAGTCGTAGTCGTAGTGGTAGTAGTAGTCAGAGTTGAATTAGTAGTAGTAGTAGTAGTAGTAGTAGTAGTAGTAGTAGTGGTAGTAGTAGTAGTAGTAGTAGTACAAGCAGTAGTAGTTGAGTATTAGTTGTATTAGTCATGCTGATATTAGGAGTAGCAACAGAAGTACCAATAGTAGCAGTCACATTCAAAGTAATAGTAGTAGCAGTAGTAGTAATAGTGTCAGTTATAGTTCGAGTATTAGGAGTAGTAGTAGTTGTTGTTGTAGTAGCAGTTGTAGCAAAAGTAGTAGTAGTAGTTGCAGTAGCAGTAGTACCAGAAGTAGTAGTCGCAATCGTAGTAATAGTAGTTGTAGTAGTAGTAGTGGATGTTGTCGTTGGAGTATTAGGAGTAGTAAGTGTAGTAGTATAGCAGTTGTAGCAGTAGTAGTAGTAGTAGTAGTTGCAGTAGTAGTTGCAGCAGTAGTAATAGTAGGAATGGTAGTTGCAGTAGTAGTAGTAGTTGTAGTAGTAGTAGTAGTAGTAGGAGTAGTAATAGTAGTAGTAGTAGTAGTAGTAGTAGTAGTAGGAGTAGTAGTAGTAGTAGTAGTAGTAGTAGTAGTAATAACATTAGTAGTAGTAGTATTAGTAGTACTGGTAGTAGCAGTTGTTGTGTTACCAACAACCACAGTAGCAGCAGCAGCAGCAGTAGTAGAAGTAGCTGAATTAGTTTCAGTAGTAATAGGAGTAGTAGTAGCAATAGGTGTAGTAGTAGCAGGAGTAGTAGTAGAAATAGCAGTAGTAGTGGTAATAATAGTTGTAGGATTAGTAGTAGTAGTTGTAGTAGTAGTAATAGGTGTATTATTTGTAGAGCTAGTAGCAGAAGTAATGGTAGGAGTAGCAGAAGTAGAAGGAGTAGTAGTTGTAGTTGTTGTAGTAGTAGTAGTAGCAGTAACGGCAGTAGTATTAGTAGTAGTTGAGAGAGTAGTAGCAGTGGTAGAAGTAATAATAGTTGTAGTAGTAGTTGTAGTAGTAGTAGTGGTAGTACAAGTGTTAGGAGTAGTAGTTGTTGCAGTAGTAGTCAGAGATGTAGGAGTCGTAGTAGTAATAGCAGCAGCGGTATGAGGAGTACTAGTAGTAGTAGTACAAGTAGTAGTAATAGTAGCAGTAGTAGTAGTAGTTTGAGAAGTAGTAGTGGTAGTGGTACTCGCAGCAGTAGCAATAGTAGCGATGGCAAAGGCAACAACAACTACTGTAGTAGCGACAGTAGCAGTTGTACTAGAAATAGTAGTAGTTGCAATAGTAGTAGAAGAAGTATTAGTTGCAGTACTGGCAGCAGTAGTAGTATTGGTAGTTGTAGTAAAAGCAACTGAAGTAGCAGTAGTAGTAGAAGAAGTAGTAGTTATAGTTATTGTAGCAGTCATAGTAGAAGCAGTACTAGTAGTAGTAGTAGCTGTTGTAGTAGAAGTAGTAGTAGCAACAGTAGTAGTGGAGGTAGCAATAGCTCTTGCAGTAGTATTAGTGGTAGCAGCAACACAAATAGCAGGAGTACTTTTAGTACTAATAGTATCAGTAGCAGCAGCAGCAGTAGTGGTATTAGGAGCAGTAGTAGTGGTAGTAGTAACAATAGTAGTAGCCATAGTAGTAGCAGTTGCAGCATTAGTAGTAGTAGTAGTATCTGATGTACAAGTAGTAGCGATAGTAGCAGTAGTAGTAATACTAGTGGCGGTAGTGGTTGTAGAGCTAGAAGTAGTCGCAGTAGTAGTAATTGTAGTGGTAGTCATAGTTGTGTTAGTTGTTGTAATAGTAGTAGCAGAAGTAGTAGCAGTAGTTCTAGCAACAGTAGCAGTAGTAGAAGCAGTAGTAGAAGTAGTAGGAGTAGTTGTTGTTGTTGTTATTGTTGTTGTTGTTGTTGTTGTTCTTGTTGTTGTAGTAGTAGCAATAGTTGTAGTAGCAGAAATAGTAGTTGTAGTAGTAGTAGCAGTAGTAGTAATAGTAGTAGTAGTAGTAATAATGTTAGTAGTTGTAGTAGTAGTACTTGTAGTAGCATAACTAGTAGCAGACACTATTGCAGAACTAGAAGTAGTAGTTGTAGAGGTAGTAGCAAAAGTGGCAGTAGTAGTAGTAGAAATTATAGCAGGAGTAGTAAGAGTAGTAGAAGCAGTAGCAGTGATAGTCGTAGCACTAGTGCAAGTAGTTTAGCAGTTGTAGTAATATTTATATTAGTTGCAACAGAAGTAATAGTAGTCGTAGTAGTAGTGGTAGTAGCTGCAACAGCAATAGTGGTAATAGTAATAGTAGTTGTAGCAGTTGTAGTAGCAGTAGTTGCAGCAGCAGTACTAGTAGTAACAGTAGCAATTGTGGAAGTAGTAGCAGTAGTACCTGCATAAGTGGTAGTTGTAGAAGTAGTAGTAGTAGGAACAATAAAAATAGCAATAGCAGTAGTATTAGTGGTAGTAGTAGTACCAGCAGTATTGGTTGCAGTAGTAGTAGCAAAGTAGTAGTAGAAGCAGTAGTTATAGCAGTAATAGCAACATCCACATTAGTAGTAGTGGTAGTAGCAGTTGTAGTAGTAGTAGTTGTTGTTGTTGTAGCAGCAGTAGAAATAGTAGTAGTAGTTGCCATAGTAGTAATAGTAGTAGCATTAGCAGCAGTAGTAGCAACAGCAGCAGAAGTAGTAGTAGTAGTAGTAGTAGTAATAGTAGTAGTAATAGCAGTAGAAGTACTTGTTGTACTAGTAGTAGTAGTAGTAGCGGTAGTAGTAGTAATAATAGTTGTTGTAGTGGTAGTAGTAATAGTAGCTGTAGTAGTAGTAGTAGCTGTAGCGGTAGTAGCTGCTGCAGCAGCAGTGGCAATAGTAGTGATGGTAGTAGTAGTAGTAGTACAAGTTGCAGAAGAAGTACTAGTAGTAGCAATAGCAATTGTAGTATTAGCAGTAGTAGTTCCATCAAAAGTAGTAGTTGTAGTAGCCTAACAGTAGTAGTAGTAGTAATAGGAGTAATAATAGCAACAGCAATAGTAGTAGTATTAGTAGTAGTAGTAGTAGTATTAGAGTAGTGACTGCGGTAGTAGCAGCAGTAGTTGCAGTAGAAGCAATAGTCGTAGCAGCAATAGCAAAAGTCGGAGAAGTAATTATAGTGATAGTTCTAGTAGCAGCAACAGTATTAGTCGTTGTAATAGTAGTAGATGTACTATTCGTAGCAGTAGTAGTAGTCGTAGTAGTTGTTGTTCTCGTTGTTGTTGTACGAGCTGAAATAGGAGAAGTAGTAGCACAAGATGTAGTAGTATTTGGAGTAGTAGAAGTAGGAGTAGTTGTACTGGTAGTCGTAGGAGTAGTTGTACGTGTAGGAGTACTACTACTACTACTACTACTACTATTACTAGTACTACTAGTACTACTACTACTACTAATAGTACTACTACAACAACCACCACTACTACTACTACTACTACGACTACTATTACTACTACCACAACAACAACAACGACAACAACAACAACAACAACAACAACAACTACTACTACAAGTACTACTAGTACAACAACAACTACTACTACTACTATTACTACTACTACTAGTACTTCACTACTAATACTACAACAATAACAACAACAACAATTACTACTACTACCACTACTATTGCTGCTGCTGCTGCTGCTACTTCTACAACTACTAGTACTACAACTTTTAGTACGACTACTACTACTGCTGCTACTCCTACTACTATTACTACTACAGCTACTACTACTACTACTACTACTATTACTACTACTACTACTACTACTACTACTACTACTACTACTACTACTGCTTTGACTGCTACTGCTACTACTATTACTATTATTACTAGTACTACTACTACTACTACTACTACTATTACTACTCCTACTACTACTACTACTACTAGTAGTATTATTACTGCTACTGCTGCTACCACTATGACTGCTACTGCTACTACTACTACTACTACTACTACTACTACTACTACTACTACTAATACTACTATTACTAACACTATAACTATTGCTACTCCTACTACTGCAACAACCACAACTACTACTACTGCTACTAATACTACAACAACAACTACTACTATTACAACAACAACTACTACTACTACTACAACTACTCCTACTACTACTAGTACTACAACTAGTACTAGTACTACTACTACTACTACTACTACTACTGCTGCTACTACTACTATAATTACTACTACTACGATGGCTACTACTACTACAGCAACTACTCTAACTACTACAACTACTAGTACTACAACTACTGTTGCTGCTACTACTACTACAATGATTACTGCTACTACTAGTACTACAACTACTGCTGCTGCTACTATTACTACTACTACTACTACTACTACTACTATTACTAATACTACTACTACTAATACTAATACTAATACTACTATTACTCCTAATACTATTAATTCTACAACTACTACTACTACTCCTCCTCCTCCTCCTCCTCCTACTTCTGCTACTACTACTATTGCAACTACTACTACTCCTCCTATTACTTCTACAACTACCACTGCTACTACTACTACTACTACTAGCACTACTACTACTACAACGAATGCTATGCAAACTGCTATTCCTAGTACAACTCCAACCACCACTTCTACTACGACAACTACTTCTACAACTATGACTTTTACCACAACTATTACTACTACTATTGTTACTACTACTAGTAGTACCGCTACAACTACTAAGACTACTACACCAATTACTATTACTACTGTTGTTGCTCCTACTGCTCTTCCTACTCTTACACCTACTGCGACTATAACTACTATTACAATTACTACTACTACTGCTACTACTACTGCTGCTGCTACTACTACTGCAATTACTATTACTTCCACTACTACAACTACAAGTCTGATTCGTCCTACTCCAACACAAACTCCTACGAAAACTACTACTACAGCTGCTACTCCTACTACAACTACTAGTAGTACTACTTTAACTATTACTAGTACTTCTGCTACTATTGCTACAACTAGTACTACTGCGATAATTACAACAACTGCTGCTGCTGTTGCTTCTCGTACTACTTCTACTACTACTGCTACAACTGGTACTACTGTGGCAGTTACTACTACTGCTACTGTTGTTGCCTCTCGTACTACAACTAGTACTACCACTACAACTACTCCTACTACTACTACTTCTACTATACTACTACTACTACTACTACTACTTCTACTACTAATACTAATACTACTACTACTACTACTACTACTACTACTACTACTACTACTACTACTACTACTACTACTACTATGACTACTACTATTACTATTACTACTACTACTACTACTATTACGGTAGTACTACTCCTAATACTTCTCCTCCATACACTCCTACTACTTCTACTACTATGCTTACTGCTCTAACTATTACTACTACTGCTATTACTCCTACTACTCGTACTACTCTGACTACTACTGCTACTACTGTTGCTACTGCTACTACTACTACTACTCTTACTACCACTACCACTCTTGCAACAACAATGACACTACTACTGCAACTACTACTGCTGCAATTACTACTACTGCTATTACTACTACTACTACTACTACTCCTCCTCCTACTACTACTCCTATTCCAACTCCAACTCCAACCAGTGCTCCAACTGCTGCAACTCCTACTACAACTACAACAACTACTACAACTACAACTACTACAGCTTCTAGTATGACTGTTGCTACTACTAGAACAACTACTACTACAACTGCTACTACTACTACTATTATTATTGTTACTTCTAATACTATTACTACTCCTCTTACTACTACTACTGCTACTACTACTGCTACTATTGCATCTGCTGAAGTTTCTATAACGACTAGTACTAGAACTACTTCTACTACTCCAACTCCCACTCCTACTACTACAACAACAACTACTACTACTAGTACCACCACTACTACTCTCGCTACTCCAACTATTACGACTCCTACAACCACTCCTACTTGTACTTCTACTCCCACTCCCACTATTGCTACTACGACTCCTACTACCACTAATACTACTACTACAACAGCAACAGCAACAACAACTACTACTCCTCGTACTTCTACTCCTACTCCTACTCCTACTACAACTAGTACTACTACTACTACTGATACAGCTATTACTACTATTATAACTACAACTATTACAACTACTACTTCTACTACTGCTACTACTACTACTACTTCTATCACTACTTCAACAAGTACTACAACTACTATTAAAACTACGACTACAACTACTACTGCTATTGCCTCTTACTGCTACTATTACAACAACAACAACTACTACAACAACTGCTACTACTACTACTAGAACTACAACAACTACTACTACTACAACTACTGCTAATAATAATAACAATAATAATAATAATACTTCTACTAATACAATTACTACTACTTCTACTATAGCTACTACTACAATGACCACTGCTACCACCACTACTAGTTCTACTATGACCACCAGCACTACTACTTCTACTACTACTATGGAAGTATAGCTACCACTGTCCCGTAGTAGGTGGAGCGTAGTGGAAAGTATAGAAGCTAATACAGGAAAGTAGAATCCTGTTGTACAGTACCGTAGCAGCTAGAGCTATGAAATAAGAAGTCAAAGCCTAGCAAGAGGACGAGCCTAGCCAAAGGACAAGCTACCAGCCTATGAAAGCGACGTCTTTTGGAGTCTTCTGTAAAGGCTATGCCTTAGGATATAAAGGCTATGCCTTAGGATAAGATCTCTTTTGGAGTCTTTTGTAAAGGCTACGCCTTAGGATAAGAGGGCTACGCTAGGACAAGACTTCCCTTGGAGTCTTATGTAAAGGCTATAGGCTACTCTAGTATAGGTAACTATTATGCTGATGTAAGCGCTTAGCTCATACACCCAGCTATGTGGAGCGCTTAGCTCATACCACCAGCTCATTGTAACTATCCTAACGCCGGCGATGCTCGCCGAACTGTTCAAGGTCTCGGAAGCTCTTTTCAAGAACGAAAGTAGCAATAAGAAATAAGGAGAAGATATGGAGAAACTCTCGGATTCTTATTGCTATTTCTGGATTTCTAAGATACTTGGTTACTTGGATGATCATTTACAATGGAGGCGTGCCCCTTATATAGAGGGCACGGTGATGTAAGCGCTCACATCAGCTGGTGGAATGAGCTAAGTGCTTACATCAGCATAATAGTAGCCTATACTAGAGTAGGCCTATAGCCTTTACATAAGACTCTAAGGGAAGTCTTGTCCTAGGCATAGCCTTTATATCCTAAGGCGTAGCCTTTACAAAAGACTCCAAAAGAAATCTTATCCTAAGGCGTAGCCTTTATATCCTAAGGCATAGCCTTTACAGAAGACTCCAAAAGACGTCGCTGTCATAGGCTGGTAGCTCGTCCTTTGGCTAGGCTCGTCCTCTTGCTTAGGCTTTGACTTCTTATTCCGTAGCTATAGCTGTTACGTACTGTACAACAGGAACCTACTTTCCTGTATTAGCTACTATACTTCCCACCACGCTCCGCCTGCTACGGGACAGTGGTAGCAGTACTTCCCACCACGCTCCGCTTGCTACAGGTTAGTGGCGTTGTACAGTGGGGTGTCGTCTGCTAGTACTAGGGCCTCTTCCAGATTGTCCACAGCTGTGGCTTTCTCCGCTTGCACAGGGGTAGTATGAAAGGTAACCGTATTACCTTGTATACGTACTCCCCCATGCATAGTTCGCATGAAGTTGCATCCAATAATGAATTGGATTCCATTCCCTGGCTTCATTTGGAAACTGTACGTGCAGGGGATTTGGAAGCTGCTATCTCTGATGTACATCTTTCCCTGCTTGAGTCTCCTGTTCGTCATTTGTTGAGAGTTGACTCCGTTGACCTGTACGATACAATTACTTGGCTCCAATGCTTCAGGTGGTACCGATGCTTCATCAATACAGCACGTGGTAGCTCCTGTGTCTAGTATTGCTTGTACTTGGAACCTGGGAAGATTTGGTATTTCAAGTACAATAAGCATACCGTAGAGCATCTTGTTTACCATTCTTGGTTCTGAGTTGGGTTGGGTTGCTCTGTCTATTGCACTTGCTTGGAATAGAACATTGGTATGTTCTGGTTCTTCCGCTGGTCCTGCTGCCGATTTTTCTTCCTTTTCATTATAGTGTTTGTGCAGGTCTGCTTCTCACTCCAGTGCTCTCCCTTCGACTCCTTTCATCAGTCGCTCAATTTCTCCCTCGCACCATGCAATATAATATCGTTTCTCCTATATAAGCTTGCATTTGGGGCAATGGATTTTCACCTTTTGCATTGTTTGGTGCATGCAGTATGTACCCCTTTGTGGGCGGTTTTCTTCTCCTGTGCTGCTGATCTTTTCGCTTGCTGTTGCGTTGGAGTGTACATGATTAGCCTTGGTGTTGTGAGTGTTTTGCAAGCTGCTAGCCGGATTGGTGAAGGCTTCTGGACTGGTGAAGGCTTCTGGGTGTTTGCCCAGAAGTGCTGCTGTCCTTTCCATCAGGAGCCCAATTTCACATTGCTTTTTCATGTCATAGTCATTGGACACTAGATCCTTTAGAATGTTTTGAGTGTGGTCATAAATTTCCTGCATAATGAATCCAGGATGCTTTGTGCGGAGTGGCAGCTTCTTGTTTCGTGGGATGTAATGAACTACACATTTGTGCATGATAGATTCTATAGGGATTATATCAGTGTGGAAACTATAAAAGAGTTCCCTAGTATCCCTGAGTCTCCTTGTACTCCCATCAATCAGGCGTGCTTCTTCCGGGCGGTATAACCAATGCCCAGTAAAGCATATTTTGCTATCCTTGTCTTGGAAAATCTTCTTAATAATCATGACATAAGGCTTTTCATTCTTTGCGTTAGGGAAAAGCATTACCTCATCAGCCAAATTGTAGGTTTCTTCATTTAAGTTGAAGCAATGCAGTACTTTCTTTTTCCTCTGCTTCTTGTGGTCGAAGGTGATATGCCTCCTTGTTTTGAAGGACTTTAGTTTGTGAAGATTTGCTTGGGGGATTGGTGCTTTTGGCAGGCAACAGTATCTGAGGTTGATATCCCTCTTTGACCTCTCCGTGGATGACTTCCTCCAGACGGAGTCTTTCAGCTTCTGTTGCTGTATCGTCCTGCGGGGCATTTGCTTCATTGTTTATAGAGGAGTTGGCAGGTTTCTTTCCTTCAGCCGAACCTTCATCATCGTTCCAGCCAGTAGCTTCGCTGGCCTTGGGAAAAGGCAAGTAGAATGATGGGGGTGGTGAGTATCGGACATAATAATCAAACTTACCACTGGGTTCCCCAAGGGTATCCCATTCCTCCTTCTTGCCAAAGGCATGGATGCCTCCTTTATCTGGAAGGGGGTTAAACACAACCCCTTCTGGAATGTCGGATTCTGTGACCTTTCTCGGTCCTCCTGGTTTTTGATTCGTCATAGCAGGTGTAGGAGTATCTCTCTTCTTTTTCCTGGCCTTTTTCAGCTTTGCAGTGTCCGGATCTTGCGGTGTTTCTTGTAGCCGGGCGATCTCCTCTTCGCACCATGAGATGTAGCCGTGCTGCTCTTTAATCATCTGTTTGCACTGCCTGCAGTGGGGTTGCCGTAGTGATTCCCTTTCGTAGCGAGGGTAGCTTTGGTGCTTGTCTTCAATTTCTAGCATAAAGAGCGTAATCATTTGACTTAGCATACCACGGGGGTTTGTTACCTCTTCAGAGTTGGTCATGCTTGGTGCTTCCCTTCTTAGCTTCGCTTGTGGTGGCTCCTTTTCACCTAGAGGTTCCGTCTCTTCATTTGGCAGGTTATGCTCTTCACTATCTTTTGAAGAAGGTACAGATTCCTTGTTCACTTCTGACTCTTCTTTATCATCCCGTGAGGGATGGAGGCCAAGTTGCTGAGGGAGCAGATTTGTCTCCTTCGTGAGATAGTTATCTCTTTTCTGGATAGGACAGGTGGTGCTGTTTTGTGCTTCTTCGTCCTGAAGTATCATCTCGTGCTGCAGTAACCGTTCCTCTTGGGTCTTCCACCTGATCATGCCAGTCATCACTTTCATCCGATAAGAAGTCCATGGACCGAGGTACAGAGGCCCCTGGGCATGTATCCCCTGCATGGATTCCCTTAGGATGGATTCCATTAGGATTTCCATGGTGCTGCTTAGACTTCTGGCAGCCTTTAGTCTTCTGAGGGCTTGATGCAGTTCTAAGAGTTGTTTTAAGTTCTTTAAGTTAATTCTTGATGCAATACAGGTTTTGTAGTAAATAACAGACAAATTATGAGCTAGTTGGTTGGTGGAAACTTTTGTTACTAAAGCAAGGTCAAGATACTCAAGGCTAGAGGTTCGGGAACGTTCATACCCCTCCTGAATGGATTTTTCCCATGCTTCAGACATATGGGCTAAAAGTTCACAGTTACCACAATTTCCCAAGGATAAATTCCAGTATTAGGTTAAACATGGCAATTCCTCACTAGATTAAAGCAATGCTTCAGGATCATACAGGTGTGCCCTTGGGCTTACTCACGGCCACTCGCCTTCACTGCCAAGTTAGGACCTGTCCTTTTTCCTTAGACAAAGCTCTTCACCCAGTCAGTAAAAACCATGCTTAATTCTAATTTGTAACATACCACAAAGGAAAAGATAACACTTATGAAATCTTAACACAAAATCTGAACACAGTAGTGTAAATCAGGATTTGGGTAATTACGACCCTTACCTCGCACTCTTGGCACCTTGACCTCTTGGGGGTTCTACTCCGCCATATCTTTAGCTAGCTCTGATACCATGAAATCGACCTTCCTCACGCCGGCGATGCTCGCCGAAGTGTTCGAGGTCTCGGAAGCTCTTTTTCAAAAATGAAAGTAGCAACAAGAAATAAGGAGAAGATATGGAGAAACTCTCGGATTCTTATTGCTATTTCTGGATTTCTGCGATTTTCTAAGATGATAGTTACAATGGAGGCGTGCCCCTTATATAGAGGGCACGCTGATGTAAGCACTCACATCAGCTGGTGGTATGAGCTAAGCGCTTACATCATCATAATAGTTACCTATACTAGAGTAGGCCTATAGCCTTTACATAAGACTCCAAGGGAAGTCTTGTCCTAGGCATAGCCTTCTTATCCTAAGGTGTAGCCTTTACAAAAGACTCCAAAAGAGATCTTATCCTAAGGCATAGCCTTTACAGAAGACTCCAAAAGGCGTCGCTTTCATAGGCTAGTAGCTTCTCCTTTGGCTAGGCTCGTCCTCTTGCTAGGCTTTGACTTCTTATTTCGTAGCTCTAGCTGCTACGGTACTGTACAATAGGATTCTACTTTCCTGTATTAGCTTCTATACTTCCTGAAGTATAGCTACCACTGTCCCGTAGCAGGCGGAGCGTGGTGGGAAGTATAGAAGCTAATACAGGAAAGTAGAATCCTGTTGTACATGATCATCTTAGAAATCAATATCGAAGTTGCAATAAGAATCCGAGAGTTTCTCCATATCTTCTCCTTATTTCTTATTGCTACTTTCGTTCTTAAGAAAATGCTTCCGAGACCTCCAACAGTTCGGCGAGCATCACCGGCGTTAGGAAGGTCAATTTCATGGTATCAGAGCTAGCTAAAGATATGGCGGAGTAGAACCCCCAAGAGGTCAAGGTGCCAAGAGTGCGAGGTAAGGGTCGTAATTACCTAAATCCTGATCTTCACTACTGTGTTCAGATTTTGTGTTAAGAATTCATAAGTGCTATCTTTTTCCTTTGTGGTAATTTGCGGATTAGAATTAAGCATGGTTTTTACTGACTGGGTGAAGAGCTTTGCCTAAGGAAAAAGGACAGGTCCTAACTTGGCAGTGAAGGCGAGTGGCCGTGAGTAAGCCCAAGGGCACACCTGTATGATCCTGAAGCATTGCTTTAATCTAGTAAGGAATTGCCATGTTTAACCTAATACTGGGATTTATCCTTGGGAAAATTATGGTAACTGTGAACTTTTAGCCCATATGTCTGAAGCATGGGAAAAATCCATTCAGGAGGGGTATGAACGTTCCCGAACCTCTAGCCTTGAGTATCTTGACCTTGCTTTAGTAACAAAAGTTTCCACCAACCAACTAGCTCACAACCTGTCTGTTTTTTATGACAAAACTTGTATTGCATCAAGAGTTAACTTAAAGAATTTAAAACAACTCTTTGAACTGCATTAAGCTTGCACACAAGAGATCTCGAGGCTCGAGATTTCACTAAGGACTTTAACAACTGCAGTCCTAGACAGCAGGCCCCTTTCAAAACAGGAGGCCCGAGAACTAGTACTTGAGGCGTTCAGGCAACAACCCCAGCAAAAAGAACCAGGCGACAGTCTTGAACGGCTAGACAAGCTTCTCCAACAGCAGGAGAGGCGCACGCGAAGGCCTCAGGAGGCACGAGGCAAACTAAGGGTTTTTCGAGATCCTTATCAGATACTTGCTGAGGAGGTGCAAAAGCTTGAAGGTTGATGGCTTACTACCTGCCTACCCCACGAGACGACTACTACAATTGGTGTGATCAGGCCCAGCAAAGCTACCAACAAGCTTATGAGTACGAAGCTCTGGAGGAGGGGTACTTCACAAGAGGAGACAATTACCCTCTAACCTCTTCTTATTACAGGCCTTCTTACAACACCAACTATGTAGAGATCCCTTTTAATGCACAGTATCTACAAAAAGCCATTCTTGATAATGGCTGCGGCTCTACATCCTCTGATGAGTACAACGCCGACGCCAACTCCAACTCATCAGATTCATCAACTGACCCACCTGAGCAGGAGGGAGCAGTTTATGTTCTGGGAGAACTAGAAGGAGGGTATCACCCTCAGGTAACGCTGCCTTACTTCCAAGGAAAATGTTCTCCTTCTTGGCAGCATAACGACTTCGTGCAGCCACAAGAAGAAAAGTGCATGTGTTGCAAGATCCAAACAATGCAGTGGGCAAGGATTCATTGCCCCAAATGCAAGGTTACTGCCTGTAACCTATGTGGACCCTATTACTTTAAAACAGCGGTCCCAGTTACACGAGCTCCACCAGAACCATTCCCCAACCAGAGGCTGATGCAAGAAGGTGTGAAGGGGAAATTGAACGGCTGGAGAAGGAGGTGGGCTACTACAAAGGAAGAGTCAAGGCATTAGAGCTAGGCCCAAGCCTGCAAAAAGACTCTGAGAAGCTTAAAGAAAAGGAAGCAGAAGCAAGCGAGGAACTGGAATACACCAGTATCCTACCACAGGAAAGTGTCTGCAAGACAACAGCTGAAGGAAAGGCTCAACCAAAGCCCGAACCAACTGGATGGGGAGACGAAGATAACGAGAAAGAGCCTGATGAGGAAGAACCAGCCAGCATACCTTCTAAAAGGCATGAGGAAGAAGGTAACACTTGTCCCCCTCATAGTGCTACTATTGCAGCAGGCATCGAAGAGGAAGTACCGGAGAAGGAGTGCCCTGTCCTGCAAAAACTAGCCGAAAGGCTATCTGAGAGGATGTACACAAGTACATCAACCACGGCAACATCTCCGAGCAAGCCATACATGCCCCCCACAGATGCTTCAATGGAACCAGGACCACCAGGTTACCCGCCAGCGGCCAACACGACTCCAGCAATATCTAGAACAACAACGGAGCCTGGGCAGCGGAACAAAGGAAGTTTCCAAAGAGGCTTCCTCAATAAAATGTGGACCCTACCATCCGCACAGCAGAACAAAGGAGCCCTCTTGATAAAACCCGAACAGCTCGGGCTATTTGAGGAGACTTTTGCAAGAAAGGAAACCATCACGAGGAACCATGTTGCTGCGCAGGGATTCACTGATGTTATAAGTACTACTCCTACAGCATCGGTGGCCGCCGCCGTAGAAGAGTTAGAGCTGGAGGAAGAAGAGATTATTAATATCCAGTAATCAGGGCTCAGCAGGGAGTCCTCCCTCCAAAAATTTCAACCAGTAATGCCAAGAAGATCCTGCTACCTCCCAAGAGATGAGGAGGCATCTAATGACAAAAAGAACGAAAACAGGGTTGCTATCTTCGAGCAACTAAATGTTCCAGATAATTATGACTTAATATCTGTGCAGGAAGGAGAGGACCAGAGTAATACAATATGCAACATCTCAGAAGGGGAGGATCTTCAGAACCTCCACAACTCCCTCTGCCCACTCATATAAAATGAAGTCATAAATGTTCTACAGGACCTCGAAGAAGGATGCCAATAGCAAAAGGAAGGGTGCACTAGGCATACCAACGGGCAAAGCTCCATTACCCCAACAACAAGTACATCTCCCCTGGCACAAGAGGAGTACCCAGCAAAGCCCGTAGGAGAGGCGATCCTAACCTCCGTAAGGGGCCCAGAGGAGAAACCACACTACCTCGCATTCAGGCTAGATGGAGAAACCTACCATCTTCATGATGAGGTACTACTGGCACCCGAATCGATATATGCCAATCCCTATGTAATTATCATCAAGGGGATTTTCCAAGACAAAGGCGGACAGGTGTCCCTCAAAGGACAATGGCTGTACCGCCCAAAAGAAGCACTCACAGAAGATGGGAGTCCAAGAGAATCCAGGGATACAAGGAAACTTTTCTATAGTTTCCATACTAAGGTAGTCCCTGCAGAAAGCATCATGCACAACTGTGTGGTTCACTACATCCCACAGGGTGAGCGAATACCAAGGCGTACAGAGTACCCGGGATTCATCATACAAGAACTCTACGACCACACCAACAGAATTCTCAAGGACATAGCATGTGCAGACTATGACAAGGAGCAGCAATCTGAAATTAAGCTGCTTATCAAAGGAGCATCTGACAGGCCCCCTAGAAAGTAGCAAACACTGGACCTGACTTGGGCGCTACGACTACATGGACCAATCTCTGAAGCCAACATCCACAAATGGTTCATAAACAAGAGAGCGTGAGTCAAGCAGAAGCAGGCAGAGCGTGGTGGGCAGTATAGCTACCACTGTCCCGTAGCAGGCGGAGCGTGGTGGGAAGTATAGTAGCTAATACAGGAAAGTAGGTTCCTGTTGTACAGTACGTAGCAGCTATAGCTACGCAATAAGAAGTCAAAGCCTAGCAAGAGGACGAGCCTAGCCAAAGGACGAGCTACCAGCCTATGACAGCGACGTCTTTTGGAGTCTTCTGTAAAGGCTATGCCTTAGGATATAAAGGCTACGCCTTAGGATAAGATCTCTTATATCTCCTCTGCAGAAAGTGCAATTGCCTGTACGCAGCGGAAGCGTGGTGGGAAGTATAGTAGCTAATACAGGAAAGTAGAATCCTGTTGTACAGTACAGTAGTAGCTAGAGCTACGAAATAAGAAGTCAAAGCCTAGCAAGAGGACGAGCCTAGCCAAAGGACGAGCTGCCAGCCTATGACAGCGACGTCTTTTGGAGTCTTCTGTAAAGGCTATGCCTTAGGATATAAAGACTACGCCTTAGGATAAGATCTCTTTTGGAGTCTTTTGTAAAGGCTACGCCTTAGATAAGAGGGCTATGCCTAGGACAAGACTTCCCTTGGAGTCTTATGTAAAGGCTATAGGCCTACTCTAGTATAGGCTACTATTATGCTGATGTAAGCGCTTAGCTCATACCACCAGCTGATGTGAGCGCTTACATCACCGTGCCCTCTATATAAGGGGCACGCCTCTATTGTAAATGATCATCCAAGTATCCAAGTATCTTAGAAATCAATATCGAAATTGCAATAAGAATCCGAGAGTTTCTCCATATCTTCTCCTTATTTCTTGTTGCTACTTTCGTTCTGAAGAAAATGCTTCCGAGACCTCGAACACTTCGGCGAGCAACGCCAGCGTTAGGAAGGTCGATTTCATGGTATCAGAGCTAGCTAAAGATATGGCGGAGTAGAACCCCCAAGAGGTCAAGGTGCCAAGAGTGCGAGGTAAGGGTCGTAATTACCCAAATCCTGATTTACACTACTGTGTTCAAATTTTGTGTTAAGATTTCATAAGTGCTATCTTTTCCTTTGTGGTATGTTACGAATTAGAATTAAGCATGGTTTTTAGTGACTGGGTGAAGAGCTTTGTCTAAGGAAAAAGGACAGGTCCTAACTTGGCAGTGAAGGCGAGTGGCCGTGATTAAGCCCAAGGGCACACCTGTATGATCCTGAAGCATTGCTTTAATCTAGTGAGGAATTGCCATGTTTAACCTAATACTGGAAGTTATCCTTTGGAAATTGTGGTAACTGTGAACTTTTAGCCCATATGTCTGAAGCATGGGAAAAATCCATTCAGGAGGGGTATGAACGTTCCCGAACCTCTAGCCTTGAGTATCTTGACCTTGCTTTAGTAACAAAAGTTTCCACCAACCAACTAGCTCACAATTTGTCTGTTATTTATGACAAAACCTGTATTGCATCAAGAGTTAACTTAAAGAATTTAAAACAACTCTTTGAACTGCATCAAGCTTGCACACAAGAGATCTCGAGGCTCGAGATTTCTCTGAAGACTTTAACAACTGCAGTCCTAGACAGCAGGCCCCTTTCAAAACAAGAGGCCCGAGGACTAGTACTTGAGGCGTTCAGGCAACAAGCCCAGCAAAGAGAACCAGGAGACAGCCTTGAACGGCTAGACAAGCTTCTCCAATAGCATGAGAGGCGCACGCGAAGGCATCAGGAGGCACGAGGCAAACTAAGGGTCTTTCGGGATCCTTACCAGATACTTGCTGAGGAAGTGGAAAAGCTTGAAGGCTGATGGCTTACTACCTGCCTACCCCACGGGAAGACTACCACAATTGGTGTTATCAGGACCACCAAAGCTACCAACAATCGTACAATAATTATTATGAGAACGAGGCTCCGGAGGAGGAGGACTTCACCAGAGGAGACAATTACCCTCTAACCTCTTCTTATTACAGGCCTTCTTACAACACCAACTATGTAGAGATCCCTTTTAATGCGTAGTATCTACAAGGGCTTCAAGAAGCACAACGCAAAAAGGACCGTCACTCCTCTTTATCAACCCAAAGTCTGCACAGCTCCCTCGACCCACCTGAGCAGGAGAAAGCAGTTTGTGTTCTGGGAGAACTAGAAGGAGGGTATCGCCCTTAGGTAACGCTGCCTTACTTCCAAGGAAAATGTTCTCATTCTTGGCAGCATAACGACTTCGTGCAGCCACAAAAAGAAAAGTGTGTGTGCTGCAAGATCCAAACAATGCAGCGGGCAAGGATTCATTGCCCCAAATGCAAGGTTATTGCCTGTAGCCTATGTGGACCCTATTACTTTAAAACAGCGGTCCCAGTTACACCAGCTCCACCAGAATCGTTCCCTAACCAGAGGCTGATGCAAGAAAGGTGTGAAGGGGAAATTGAACGGCTGGAGAAGGAGGTGGGCTACTACAAAGAAAGAGTCAAGGAATTAGAGCTAGGCGCAAGCCTGCAAAAAGACTCTGAGAAGTTTAAAGAAAAGGAAGCAGAAGCAAGCGAGGAACTGGAGTGCACCAGTATCCTACTACAGGAAAGTGTCTACAAGACAACAGCTGAAGGAGAGGTTCAACCTAAGCCCGGGCCAAAAATAGTAAAGAATATGCTCTATAATATGAATGTTGAACTTGAAATACCTAACATTCCCAGGTTCCAAGTCAGAGCCATACTAGACACAGGAGCAACAACCTGCTGTATTGATGAAGCCTCAGTACCACCCGAAGCAATGGAGAGAAATAGCTTCGTGGTACAATTCAGCGAGATAAACTCAAAGCAATCGGCGGACAAAAAGCTAAAGGGTGGAAGGATGCACATTGAGGATAACAGCTTCAAGATCCCCTACACTTACAGCTTCAAAATGGAGCTAGGTGATGGCATCCAGATGATAATTGGATGCAACTTTATAAAAGCCATGCAAGGAGGAGTTCGGATAGAAGGTAACATCGTAACCTTCTATAAAAATTTAACTGTTATCAGTACTACGCCCACAGCATCGGTGGCCGCCGCCGTAGAAGAATTGGAGCTGGAGGAAGAAGAGTATATTGATATCCAGCAATCAGTATACTACAATACAGGGCTCAGCAGGGAGTCCTTCCTCCAAAAGTTTCAACCAGTAATAACAAGGCTGAAGGAAGCAGGGTTTATTGGCGAAAACCCGTTAAAGCACTGGGCAAAGAACAAAATGGTGTGCCATCTGGATATCAAAAATCCAGACTTTGTTATAGAAGATCGTCCTATGAAACATGTCACCCCACAACTACAGGACACCTTCAAAAGGAACGTAGAAGCCCTACTGACCATGGGAGTCATCCGGCCAAGTAAAAGTTGGCACAGAACAACGGCCTTCATCATAAGGTCAGGAACAATCGTCGACCCGACTACAGGCAAAGAGGAGAAGGGAAAAGAGAGAATGGTCTTCAACTACAAGCGTCTTAATGACCTTACAAACAAAGACCAATACAGCCTCCCAGGGATCAATACTATCCTAAGGAGGGTTAGCCACAGTAAGGTCTACTCCAAGTTTGACCTGAAAAGTGGTTTCCATCAGGTGGCCATGCACCCAGATTCTATTGAATGGACCGCATTCTGGGTCCCCTCTGGCCTATACGAATGGTTGGTCATGCCGTTCGGCCTGAAGAACGCCCCAGTCGTATTCCAACGAAAAATGGACCATTGCTTCAAAGGTACAGAAAGCTTTATTGCCGTCTACATTGATGATATTCTTGTTTTCTCACAGACAGAAGCAGAGCATGCCAAGCACCTGAACATCATGCTCGATATTTGTGAGGAGCATGGGCTCATCCTGAGTCCTACAAAAATGAAGGTAGCGGTAACAGAAGTGGAGTTCCTAGGAGCCATCATCGGGAACCAAAGGATCCGGCTGCAGCCTCACGTGATCAAGAAAATCACGGAGGTACGAAATAAATCACTCATGCCAAGAAGGGGCTTCGTTCCTGGTTAGGCGTCCTCAATTATGCCAGGAATTACATTCCCAACTTGGGAAGGCTCCTAAGCCCACTGTATGCAAAAACTAGCCCAACTGGAGAAAAGAAAATGAACCAACAGGATTGGGCTCTAGTGGGCCAGATTAAAAAATTAGTCCAGCAACTACCGGACTTGGAAGTACCCCCTACAGAGAGCTACATCCTTCTAGAAACAGATGGCTGCATGGAAGGATTGGGGGGCATCTGCAAATGGAAGCCGCAAAAATATGATCCGAAATCCACAGAACATGTGTGTGCTTACGCAAGCGGGAAGTTTAACCCCATCAAATCCACTATTGATGCGGAGATCTATGCGGTGATGAACTCACTGGAAGCAATAAAGATCTACTACTTGGATAGAAAGGAACTAACGATTCGGACCGACTGCCAAGCTATAATTAGCTTCTTCAACAAGTCTCTGAATCACAAGCCTTCCAGGATACGCTGGATCGCCTTCACGGACTATATTACTGTGATAGGGATCCCGGTACACTTCGAACACATCGAGGGCAAGGATAATCAGCTCGCTGACTCCTTGTCATGTTTACTTTCTTCTCTAGTCTGTGCAGGATGGCCAGCAGAAGAAGACCTTGGAACTCTGGAGCTCGTGGCCACAGCAATTCAAGAAGTCCAAGCAGCCCCAGCACACAAGGAGTGGCAGCACCTAGCCGAGATGCTACTACAACTACAGGGTTCCCTGCAAATGAGTAGGATATCCGTGCAGCAGCAGCAACAGCAATCACAGCACTTCAGCAACTGTGTAATCTCCACACCAGCAAGCTATGGGAGTGCGAACGACTCAGCTACCAGGATCACTTTTGGGCCACCTGGTACCCGACAATGGCCCAGATAGACCAGCAGCTCCAGAATACCCTCCGACTAGTCCAAGACGCCGTTTCCAGGACCAGCCTCTTTTCCCTCTCCCAGACGCACACGGAGCGTGGTGGGAAACGTAACTGGCCAAAGAAGACGGCAGCCCACTGTACAAAGCCATTGTCCCGTAGCAGGCGGAGATGTTGGGTAAGTCTAGTTACTACTACAGAAAGTGATCGAAATCCTGTTGTAACAGACAATAGCCAGCTAGAGCTATGAAATAGAAGTCAAAGCCTAGCAAGAGGACGAGCTAGCAACGGGACGAGCTACCACCTATTGACCGCGCCTTCTTTTGGATGGAGTCTTCTGTAAAGGCTATGCCCTTTAGGATATAAAGGATACGCCTTAGGATAAGATCTCTTTTGGGTCTTTTGTAAAGGCTACGCCTTAGGATAAGAGGGCTATGGCCTAGGACAAGACTTCCCTTGGAGTCTTATGTAAAGGCTATAGGCCTACTCAGTATAGGCTACTATTATGCTGATGTAAGCGCTTAGCTCATACCACCAGCTGATGTGAGCGCTTACATCACCGTGCCCCCTATATAAGGGGCACGCCTCTATTGTAAACGATCATCCAAGTATCCAAGTATCTTAGAAATCAATATCGAAGTTGCAATAAGAATCTGAGAGTTTCTCCATATCTTCTCCTTATTTCTTGTTGCTACTTTCGTTCTTAAGAAAATGCTTCCGAGACCTCGAACACTTCGGCGAGCATCGCCGGCGTTAGGAAGGTCGATTTTAGAAGTATAGTAGCTAATACAGGAAAGTAGGTTCCTGTTGGACAGTACGTAGCAGCTATAGCTACGGAATAAGAAGTCAAAGCCTAAGCAAGAGGACGAGCCTAGCCAAAGGACGAGCTACCAGCCTATGACAGTGACGTCTTTTGGAGTCTTCTGTAAAGGCTATGCCTTAGGATATAAAGGCTACGCCTTAGGATAAGATTTCTTTTGGAGTCTTTTATAAAGGCTACGCCTTAGGATAAGAGGGCTATGCCTAGGACAAGACTTCCTTTGGAGTCTTATGTAAAGGCTATAGGCCTACTCTAGTATAGGCTACTATTATGCTGATGTAAGCGCTTAGCTCATACCACCAGCTGATGTGAGCGCTTACATCACTGTGCCCTCTATATAAGGGGCACGCCTCCATTGTAAATGATTATCCAAGTATCCAAGTATCTTAGAAATCTGAGAAATTGCAGAAACTTGAGAAATAGCAATAAGAATCCTAGAGTTTCTCCATATCTTCTCCTTATTTCTTGTTGCTACTTTCTTTCTTGAAAAGAGCTTCCGAAACCTCGAACAGCTCGGCGAGCATCGCCGGCGTTAGGAAGGTCAATTTCAAGAAAGAAAGTAGCAACAAGAAATAAGGAGAAGATATGGAGAAACTCTCGGATTCTTATTGCTATTTCTCAAGTTTCTGCGATTTCTCAAATTTCTCAGATACTTGGATACTTGGATGATCATTTATAATGGAGGCGTGCCCCTTTTATAGAGGGCACGGTGATGTAAGGGCTCACATCAGCTGTAGCAACAAGATGTCTTTTGGCTAGGCTCGTCCTCTTTCTTTCTGATACCAGGAAGTATAGTAGCTAATACAGGAAAGTAGGTTCCTGTTGTACAGTACGTAGCAGCTATAGCTACGCAATAAGAAGTCAAAGCCTAGCAAGAGGACGAGCCTAGCCAAAGGACGAGCTACCAGCCTATGACAACGACGTCTTTTGGAGTCTTCAGTAAAGGCTATGCCTTAGGATATAAAGGCTACGCCTTAGGATAAGATCTCTTTTGGAGTCTTTTGTAAAGGCTATGCCTTAGGATAAAAAGGCTACGCCTAGGACAAGACTTCCCTTGGAGTCTTATGTAAAGGCTATAAGCCTACTCTAGTATAGGTTACTATTCTGCTGATGTAAGCGCTTAGCTCATACCATCAGGTGATGTGAGCGCTTACATCACCGTGCCCTCTATATATGGGGCACGCCTCCATTGTAAATGATCATCTTAGAAATCAATATCGAAGTTGCAAGAAGAATCCGAGAGTTTCTCCATATCTTCTCCTTATTTCTTATTGCTACTTTCGTTCTTAAGAAAATGCTTCCGAGACCTCCAACAGTTCGGCGAGCATCGCCGGCGTTAGGAAGGTCGATTTCATGGTATTAGAGCTAGCTAAAGATATGGAGGAGTAGAACCCCCAAGAGGTCAAGGTGCCAAGAGTGCGAAGTAAGGGTCATAATTACCTAAATCCTGATCTTCACTACTGTGTTTAGATTTTGTGTTAAGAATTCATAAGTGCTATCTTTTTCCTTTGTGGTAATTTGCGGATTAGAATTAAGCATGGTTTTTACTGACTGGGTGAAGAGCTTTGCCTAAGGAAAAAGGACAGGTCCTAACTTGGCAGTGAAGGCGAGTGGCCGTGAGTAAGCCCAAGGGCACACCTGTATGATCCTGAAGCATTGCTTTAATCTAGTAAGAATTGACATGTTTAACCTAATACTAGGATTTATCCTTGGGAAAATTATGGTAACTGTGAACTTTTAGCCCATATGTCTGAAGCATGGGAAAAATCCATTCAGGAGGGGTATGAACGTTCCCGAACCTCTAGCCTTGAGTATGTTGACCTTGCTTTAGTAACAAAAGTTTCCACCAACCAACTAGCTCACAACCTGTCTGTTATTTATGATAAAACCTGTATTGCGTCAAGAGTTAACTTAAAGAATTTAAAACCACTCTTTGAACTGCATCAAGCTTGCACACAAGAGATCTCGAGGCTCGAGATTTCTCTGAGGACTTTAACAACTGTAGTCCTAGATAGCAGGCCCTTTCAAAACAGGAGGCCCGAGAACTAGTACTTGAGGCGTTCAGGCAACAACCCCAGCAAAGAGAACCAGGCGACAGCCTTGAACGGCTGGACAAGCTTCTCCAATAGCAGGAGAGGCGCACGCGAAGGCCTCAGGAGGCACGAGGCAAACTAAGTGTTTTTCGAGATCCTTATCAGATACTTGCTGAGGAGGTGCAAAAGCTTGAAGGCTGATGGCTTACTACCTGCCTATCCCACGAGACGACTACTACAATTGGTGTGATCAGGCCCAGCAAAGCTACCAACAAGCTTATGAGTACGAAGCTACGGAGGAGGGGTACTTCACAAGAGGAGACAATTACCCTCTAACCTCTTCTTATTACAGGCCTTCTTACAACACCAACTATGTAGAGATCCCTTTTAATGCGCAGTATCTACAAAAACTTCAAGAAGCACAACGCAAAGAGACCGAAACCATCAACCGGCAAAAAGCCATTCCTGATAATGGCTGCGGCTCTACATCCTATGTCGAGTACAACGCCGACGCCAACTCCAACTCGTCGGATTCATCAACTGACCCACCTGAGCAGGAGGGAGCAGTTTATGTTCTGGGAGAACTAGAAGGAGGGTATCACCCTCAGGTAACGCTGCCTTACTTCCAAGGAAAATATTCTCCTTCTTCGCTGCATAACGACTTTGTGCAGCCCCAAGAAGAAAAGTGCGTGTGCTGCAAGATCCAAACAATGCAGCGGGCAAGGATTCATTGCCCCAAATGCAAGGTTACTGCCTGTAACCTATGTGGACCCTATTACTTTAAAACAGCGGTCCCAGTTACACGAGCTCCACCAGAACCATTCCCCAACCAGAGGCTGATGCAAGAAAGGTGTGAAGGGGAAATTGAACGGCTGGAGAAGGAGGTGGGCTACTATAAAGGAAGAGTCAAGGCATTAGAGCTAGGCCCAAGCCTGCAAAACGACTCTGAGAAGCTTAAAGAAAAGGAAGCAGAAGCAAGCGAGGAACTGGAATACACCAGTATCCTACCACAGGAAAGTGTCTGCAAGACAACAGCTGAAGGAAAGGCTCAACCAAAGCCCGAACCAACTGGATGGGGAGACGAAGATACCGAGAAAGAGCCTGATGAGGAAGAACCCGCCAGCATACCTTCTAAAAGGCATGAGGAAGAAGGTAACACTTGTCCCCCTCATAGTGCTACTATTGCAGCAGGCATCGAAGAGGAAGTACCGGAGAAGGAGTGCCCTGTCCTGCAAAAACTAGCCGAAAGGCTATCTGAGAGGATGTACACAAGTACATCAACCGCGGCAACATCTCCGAGCGGGCCATACATGCCCCCCACAGATGCTTCAATGGAACAGGGACCACCAGGTTACCCGCTAGCGGCCAACACGATTCCAGCAATATCTAGAACAACAACGGAGTCTGGGCAGCGGAACAAAGGAAGTTTCCGAAGAGGCTTCCTCAATAAAATGTGGACCCTACCGTCCGCACAGCAGAACAAAGGAGCCCTCTTGATAAAACCCAAACAGCTCGGGCTATTTGAGGAGACTTTTGCAAGAAAGGAAACCATCACGAGCAACCATGTTGCTGCGCAGGGATTCACTGATGTTATCAGTACTACTCCTACAGCATCGGTGGCCGCCGCCGTAGAAGAGTTAGAGCTGGAGGAAGAAGAGAATATTGATATCCAGCAATCAGGGCTCAGCAGGGAGTCCTCCCTCCAAAAATTTCAACCAGTAACGCCAAGAAGATCCTGCTACCTCCCAAGAGATGAAGAGGCATCTAATGACAGAAAGAACGAAAACAGGGTTGCTATCTTCGAGCAACTAAATGTTCCAGATAATTATGACTTAATATCTGTGCAGGAAGGAGAGGACCAGAGTAATACAATATGAAACATCTCAGAAGGGGAGGATCTTCAGAACCTCCACAACTCCCTTCGCCCACTCATACAAAATGAAGTCATAAATGTTCTACAGGACCTCGAAGAAGGATGCCAACCGCAAAAGGAAGGGTGCACTAGGCATACCAACGGGCAAAGCTCCATTACCCCAACAACAAGTACTTCTCCCCTGGCACAAGAGGAGTACCCGCAAAGCCCATAGGAGAGGTGATCCTAACCTCCAGAAGGGGCCCAGAGGAGAAACTACACTACCTCGCATTCAGGCTAGATGGAGAAACCTACCATCTTCATGATGAGGTACTACTGGCGCCCGAATCGATATATGCCAATCCCTATGTAATTATCATCAAGGGGATTTTCCAAGACAAAGGCGGACAGGTGTCCCTCAAAGGACAATGGCTGTACCGCCCAAAAGAAGCACTCACAGAAGATGGGAGTCTAAGAGAATCCAGGGATACAAGGAAACTTTTCTATAGTTTCCATACTGAGGTAGTTCCTGCTGAAAGCGTCATGCACAACTGTGTGGTTCACTACATCCCGCAGGGTGAGCAAATACCAAGGCGTACAGAGTACCCGGGATTCATCATACAAGAACTCTACGACCACACCAACAGAATTCTCAAGGACATAGCATGTGTAGACTATGACAAGGAGCAGCAATCTGAAATTAAGCTGCTTATCAAAGGAGCATCTGACTGGCCCCCTAGAAAGAAGCAAACACTGGACCTGACTTGGGCGCTACTACTACATGGACCAATCTGTGAAGCCAACATCCACAAATGGTTCATAAACAAGAGAGCGCGAGTCAAGCAGAAGCAGGCAGAGCGTGGTGGGCAGTATAGCTACCACTGTCCGGTAGCAGGCGGAGCGTGCTGGGAAGTATAGTAGCTAATACAGGAAAGTAGGTTCCTGTTGTACAGTACGTAGCAGCTATAGCTACGTAATAAGAAGTCAAAGCCTAGCAAGAGGACGAGCCTAGCCAAAGGATGAGCTACCAGCCTATGACAGCGACGTCTTTTGGAGTCTTATGTAAAGGCTATGCCT
>RXID01021631.1:0-10896 GCA_005019695.1 Trichopus zeylanicus subsp. travancoricus
GGACATGATTTCATAGTCCTCAGGGAGATCAAGCTGTTCAAACATGGCGACGCGCTTGATATTGCGTCACTCATTAGGACATTCGCGGGCAAAATGCCCCTCCTCCCCACAAAGGAAGCATCGACACACGCCGATTGCGGATGAGATGCTTCTTATTCTCGATCCGTGCATGCGAGGGATGTGGTTTACCTTTGTAGGTAGTCGACCACCGAATTCCAACCTTCCGTCGGGGTCAATGATAATACCCAGGGATCGGAATATCATGACAGAAGGAGAGGTCTTTGAGTGCCCGGGTAAAGGCCGCCTCCTTGCAAGCTTCCTCCAAGTATTTATGATTCTCGGATAAACACCGATTGTGTTACCTGGGTGTTTAGCTTCAAATGCAGCTTTAATCTTCTTGCCAATAGTGCCAGGCATCTTGGACCATAGTTTCTCAGATAGCTCGGGGCCGGTGAACAGCCATCCCGTTTTTGATGCTACCTGCATATAGTCATAGAGGAAAGGGATTATATCCCGCAGATTCTGGCAGGACAACCTTTCCAAGTCCCGATAGGCCTCTTCTTGTATCGTGGTCGAGCCTTGGTACGGATCTTCGAGGGCAAAGATAGTCCGAATTTGTGAGAGGATGTTTTGAGTCCCATCAGCCCCATCAGCATGGTCTAGGAGGTGCTGATACTCCATTGGATATGCCATCCGCCACTGGATCCAGGCTAACTTCTCAGATTCCCCAAGCAGATTTTCAATAAATTTGGTTTTACGGCGGGGATCAGTAAAACCATGCAAGGCTACCGTATTTTTGGTAATGGATTCCAGCGCATGAAGACATCATTGAAGTGTCTGATCTGAGAAGGCATGACGAAGATAGCTCCCATCTGTTGCTGGGCAGAAGGGAGGTTCCACCATTCAGACGGGTCTCTGGCTTTGAATTTTAATCCTTTCGGATAGTAGCCTCCAGGTGCTGCTCCTTGGCTTGAACTGGGTTCCGTTGCCCTGGCGGCAGGAGGATAATTAACAGGACCCATGGTTGATTCTGCCGGGGGCCTGTACTCTGACATAATTGATGACGAGCATAGCCGTTCTGTTGGATTCGCTCATTGAGGTGCCCGCTAGGGATACTCCATTCCCCAGTCTTCTTCTAAGGTAGCAATGACCTCTGTGTCACCCAGACCAGTGTAATACTGCACATAATCACCATACTCATCTGGGTCATCTTCTGAGGTATGTAGTGTGGCTAGAAGATGTGTATTATCACCAGTGCCTTCTTGTGGAGGTTCCATGGACTGGAGTACAGAGGCCCCTGGGCGTGTAGCTCCTGCATGGTTTCCACAAGCGGGAGCTTGGTGTTCTTTGGTCTTTGGCTGCCACAACGAATGTTGCTTTACTGTGTTTTGGTGGAAACGGTGTCTCCACTATTTTGCTGGCATCACCTTTCGGGGAGCCGGAAACTGCTGGTTGGTGTTGCCAAGCACGGCCCTGCGGTGTCACTAGGGGGAACATCCCACCCCGTTGGTGTTGTTGGAACTTGTGCGAAGAAGGATGGGGGAGCGAAATAGCGGGCATAATAGTTGTACCATCCGCTAGGCTCACCCAAAGTGTCCCACACTTCGTCAGGAGCCTCAGCCTGCGTGAGGATAGCGACGATTTCATCATCTTCTGCGGTGTCAAGAAGGGAGGCATACTGGTTCAAGCTGAGTGAGATACGCCCATCCAGGATTGTATGGCTGGACACCTTGGTGGGTGTCAGGATAGGCAGGATTTGAGAGGGCTTAAGAAGCCAATCTATCCCACACAGTTGTGCTGTAGAGTACCGCTTCCTAGTGAGGGCATGGACACCGTGACTTGCCAGGTAATCAATGACCCTTGAGACTTCATAAGCAAAAGCCACGTTTGGAGTATTCGACAGTCTCCCAATTAGTCCTCCGGTCAGCAGCAAGTTGGCCTCACCATGGTGCCAGGTATCATATCCGCGAGTAAGGATAGAGATTTGAGTGGATAAGGGCAGGGCATCTGCTTTGCATCTACTTTACATCACATCTACTTTGCATCTACTTTACATCACATCTACTTTGCATCTGCTTTACATCACATCTACTTTACTTTACATCACAACATCACATCTCATTTACTTTACTTTATTCTCTTGCCTTTGCATCTTCTTTTCCAGTAATAATTATAGTAGTAGTAGTAGTAGTAGTAGTAGTAGTAGTAGTATTAGGAGTACTAGTTATAGTAGTAACATTAGTAGCAGTAGTAGCATTACTCGCAGTAGTAGTAGTAGTATTAGTAGCAATAACAACAAT
Organism: Trichopus zeylanicus subsp. travancoricus; assembly: GCA_005019695.1. Lineage (NCBI taxonomy): Eukaryota > Viridiplantae > Streptophyta > Magnoliopsida > Dioscoreales > Dioscoreaceae > Trichopus > Trichopus zeylanicus. The sequence continues at coordinate 2,301 of RXID01021631.1, forward strand.
AGTAGTTGTAGTAGTAGTAGTAGAAGTAGGAGTTGTAGTATATAAAGTAATATTAGTAGCAATAGAAGTAATAGTAGTAGTAGTTATGGTAGTAGTAGTAGTTGTTGTAGCATTAGTAGTGGTAGCAGTAGCTACAGTAGTAGTAGTAGTAGTAGTAGTAGTAGTAGTAGCATTAGTACTTGCAATAGTAGCAGCAACAACACCAACTGCAGTAGTAGTAGTAGTACTAGTATTAGGTGTATCACTAGTAGTAACAATAGTAGCAGTAGCAGCAGCAGTAGTATTAGTAGTAGTAGTCATAGTAGCAATAGTTGTAGTGGCAGTATTACTAGTTGTTGTCGTAGTAGTAGGTGACGTAGCTGTAGTAGCTGTAGTAGATGTATCAGTAGTAGTAGCAGCAGTAGTAGTAGTGTTAGTCGTAGGAGTAGCAGCAGTAGTTGTTGTAGCAGAAGTTGTAGCAATAGTAGCAGTAGTTGTAGTAGCAATAGTAGTGGTAGTGGTAGAAGTAGTAGTAGTAGTGATAGCATTGGAGCTTTAGTAGTGGTAGAAGTAGTAGTAGTAGTAGTAGCAGTAGTAGCAGTAGTAGCGGTTGCAGAAGTAGTAGTCCAAGTAATAGCAATAGTAGTATTCGTAGTAGCAGGAACAATAGTAGTAGCAGTAGTAGCTACGACAACAACAGTCGTAGTAATTGCCGCAATAGTAGTAGCAGTAGTTGCCGCAGTAGCTATAGTAGAAGTAGTGGTAATTGTTGCAGTTGTAGTATTTGTCATAGTAGTAGCAGCAGTAGTCGTAGTAGTTGTAGAGGTACTTCTAGTTGCATTAGAGTAGTAGTAGTTGTTGTTGTAGTAGTACTAGTAGTTGCAGTAGTAGTAGTAGTAGCAGTAATAACGGATGTAGAAGTAGTAGTAGAAGCAGTAGTTGTAGTAGTAGTAGTAGATGTAGTAGTAATAGCTGTAGTAATAGTGGTTGGTGAAGTAATAGTAGTAGTAGTAGTAGCAATAGTAGTAGTAGTAGTAGGAGGAGTAATAGTAGTAGTAGTTGTTGTTGTTGTTGTTATAGTAGAGTAGTAGTAGCAATTGCAGTAGTAGTAGTAGTGAAAGTAGAAGCAGTAGTAGAGCAACAGTAGCAGCAGTAGTAGTAGCAGTTGTAGTAGTAATAGTAGCAACAATAGTAGTAGTAGTAGCAGTGGTAGTTGTTGTGGTATTCGTAGCTGTAGTAGTAGTAGTAGTAGTAAGCGTTGTAGTAGTAGTAGCAGAAGTAGTAATAGTCAATGTTGTAGTAGCAATAGTAGTAGTAGTCATAGTTTTAGTAGTAGCTGAAGTCGTAGTGGTAGTTGTGGTGCTAGTAGTAATAGTATGATTAATAATAGTAGTCGTAGCAGGAGTAGTATTAGTACAGGTAATAGTAATACTAGTAGTAGGAGTACAACTAGTAATTGTAGCAGCGGTAGTAGCAATAATAGTAGCTATAGTTGTAGTAATAGTAGTACTTGGAGTAGCTGGAGAAACAGCAGCAACAATAGTAGTAGCAGTGGCCGTACTAGTAGCAGCAGTAGTAATAGTAATATTAACTGTTGTAACAGTTATAACAGTAGTAGTAGTAGTAATAGTAGTAGTAGTAGCAATAATAGTAGCAGTAGTTGAAGTAGGAACATTAGAAGTGGTTGTACTAATTGTGTTAGTAGTTGTAATAGTAGTAGTAGTAGTAGAAGTTGGGGTAGTTGTAGCAGTAGTTGTGGTAGTTGTTGTAGTAGTAGTAGAAGTAGTAGTAGAAGTAGTAGTAGTAATAGTAGTAGTAGTAGTAGCAGCAATAGGAGTAGTAGTTGTAGTAGCAGTAGCAGCAGTGGTATTAGTCATTATAGTTGAAATAGTAGTAGTAGAAGTAGTAGTAGTAGCAATGGTAGTGGTAGTAGTCGTAGTTGTTGTAGTAGTAGCAGTAGTAGGAGTAGCCGTGGTCGTAGCAGTAGTAGTAACAGCAGTAGTAGTCGTAGTAGGAGAAGTTTTCATTGTTGTAGTAGTAGTAGAAGCAACAACCACAACAACAGTTGCAGTAGTTGTGGTAACAATAGTAGTAGTATTAGCAGCCATAGTAATAGTAGTAGTAGTAGTAGTAGCAGCATTAGTTGTAGTAATAGTAGTAGTAGTTATAGTAGGAGGAATAGTTGTAGTAATATTAGTAGCAGCAGCAGCAATAGTAGTTATAGTCATGGTAGTTGCAATAGCTATAGCAGTATTAGTAGTAGTAGTAGCAGCAGCAACAGTAGTCGTAGTAGTCCTTGTAGCAGCTATTACTACTCCTATGGCTAATACTACTCCTACTACTATTACTACTTCTACTACTATCACTACTACTACTACTATAACTACTAATGCTACAATTAGTAGCAGCAGCAGCAATAGTAGCTATAGCCATGGTAGTTGCAATAGTTATAGCAGTATTAGTATCAGTAGTAGTAGCAGTAGTAGCAGTAGTAGCAGTAGTAGTAGCAGCAACAACAGTAGTAGTAGTACTTGTAGCAGCTATTACTACTCCTATGGCTAATATTAGTCCTACTACTATTACTACTTCTACTACTATCGCTACTACTACGACTACTACTACTACTACTATTACTACTAATGCTACAACTACTACTATTACAATAACTACTACTCCTACTACAACAACAACAACTACTACTACTAGTGCTGCTACTCCTACTACTACTGCTTCCCCTACTACTATTACAACTACTACAACTTCTACTTCTATTACTACTGCAACAACTACTACTACTATAACAACTACTGCTACAACTATTGTTGCTACTACTACTACTACTATTACTACTACCACTACTGCTATAACTTCTTCTTTTTCTTCTATTACTACTACAATTGCTACTATTACTACAACTATTACTACTTCTGCTACTATTTCTGCTGCTGCTACAACAACTAATACTACTATTACTACTATTACAACTAGAACTACTATGACTACTACTATTGTGGCAACTCCTGCTACTACTAGTAGTACTACATTCTACTCCTACCCCTACTCCTACTACTACTCCGACTACTACAATAACTTCTATTACTATAACTACCACTACTATTGCTCCTACAACTTCTGCTTCTGCAACTTCTACTACTGCTACTACAATTACGGCTGCTACTACTTTTATTTTTGCTACTACTACTATTACTACCAATACTACTACAGTGACAACTACTACTACAACTAGTACTGCTACTTCTACTACTAATACTAATACTACAACTCCTACTATCACCGCTCCAGCTACTATTGCTACTGCTACAATAACTACTACTAGTAGTGCTACTGCTACAACTATTGCTACTACTACAACTACTGCTACTACTACTACTACAATTGCAACAACTTCTGCTACTATTACTACTATTACTACTACTACTGCTGCTGCTAATACTACTAGTAATACTACTACTGCTGCTATTACTACTACTACTACTACTACTACTACTAGTCCTACTAGCTCACTTACAGCAACAACAACAACTACTACTGCTACAATTGCAACAACTTCTGCTACTATTACTACTATTACTACTGCTACTACTACTGCTAATACTACTAGTAATACTACTACAACTACACTACTACTACTACTTCTACTAGTCCTACTCGCTCACTTACAACAACAACAACTACTACTACTAGTCCTTCTAGCTCACTTACAACAACTACTACTACTATGACTATTCGTACTACTACAACAATAACTACTATTACTACTTCTGCTACTACTGCTACTACTACTCCAACTATCATTACTACTATTACTACTACTACTAATACTGCAGCTACTACTAGTACTACAACTATTGCTGACTACTACCACTACTACTACAATGGCCACTACTACTACCACTGCTGCTACTACTACTACTACTACTACTACTAATGCTACTACTCCTGCTACTACTACTACTGCTGCTGCTACTGCGGCTGCAACTACGACTGCTATAGCAACAACAACTACTATAGTACTACTACAACTGGTACTACTAAAACTACTGCTACTGCTGCCACTGCTATGACTACTCCTACAACTACTCATATTGCTGCTGCTACTAGTACTCCAACTTCTCCACCTCCTACTACATTTACTACTATGACTCCTACTGCTATTACATCTACCAATATGACTACTGCAGCTACTTCTCCTACTACTACTCAACAAACTACTACTACTTCAACTACTGCTACCACTATTGTTGTTGCTGCTGCCGCAACTGCTACTACAGCTACTACTGCTTCTACTGCTACTACTACTACAACTGCTACAATTGCTACTACTGCTGCAATTTTGGCTACTACTACTTCTACTGCTACTTCTGTTGTTATTACTACAACAACTACTACTACTACTACTAGTACTGCTACTACTACTACAACTACAACAGCAACTACTACTAATAGTACTTCCACTACTATGACACTACTACTACTACAGCTAGAGCTACTACTACTATTGCTACTACTACTGCTGCTGCTGCTGCTACAACTCCTACAACTTCTACTACTTCTACTACTGCTACTACTGCTATGCAGTGTCTACTACTTCTAGTAGTATTGCTACTGCTACATCTACTGCTACCAATGCTATTGTTGTTGTTGCTACAACTACTACTGCTACTGCTACAACTACTCCTACTACTACTGCTGCTGCTGCTGCTGCTGCTACTACTACTACTACTAGTTCTACGACTACTTCTACTACTTCTAGTACTACTATTACTACTACTACTAGTACTACTACAATTGCTACTATTACTACTACTGCTACTACTTTTGCTACTATTTCAGCAATTACTATAATAACTAATACTGCTATTGCTACTACTATTACAACTACAACAACTACTACAACTGTAACTACTCCTATATACTACCGCTACTCCTACTCCAACTCGTGCTCCTACTCCTATTGCTACAACAACTTCTACTACTACAACTACCATTATGATTGCTCCTGCAACTTCTACTTCTGCAATTTCTACAACTGCTACTACTACTACAACTACTACTAGGATTACTGCATCTACTACTATTACTACAAATACTACTACAGCGACAACTACTACTACTCCTACTGTTGCTAATACCTCTACTATTGCTACTATTACAACTAGTACTGCTACTTCTGCTACTACGACTTCTACTATTACTGCTACTGCTACTATTGCTATTGCTACAATAACTACTACTACTATTACTTCTATAACTACTGCTACTACTACAACTACAGCTACTACGACTGTAATAAATACTGCTACTATTAATACTTCTCCTGCTATTACTACTACTACTATTGCTACAACTATTGCTAATAATACTACTAATACTACTACAATGCTACAACAACAACTACTACTACTACTAGTACTACTACTACTACTAATACTACTTCCACTACTATGACACTACCACTACTGTTGCAACTCCTAATGCTGCTACTCTTGCCCCTACTGCTACTACTACAACTACTACCACTACTATTTCAACTACTCCTACTACTACAACTTGTACTACTACTACTACTACTACTAAGACTTCTCCAACTACTGCTACAATCACTACTACTGCTGTTGTTGTTGCTGCTATAATTCCACATCTATAGCTACTACTACAGTTGCTGCTACTCCCACTGCTACTACTAGTTCTACTACTATTGCTATTACTACCAATACTACAACTACTACTGCTACTACCGTTACCGCTATTATAACTACTACTTTTACTACTCCTGCTACAACTACTACTACTGCTACCACTACTACTATTGATACTACTACTGCTATGACAACTAGGAATACTCTGACTGCTACTTCCACTACTGCTACAACAACAACAAACTACTACTACTACTGCTACAACCCACTACTACTACTACTCCTACTACTCCTACTACTTCTCCAATAATTGCTACTTCTCATACTACTATGACAATGACCACTACTACTACTGCTCCCACTCCTACTGCTACAACTACCACCACCACTACTACTATTTCCACTACTACTGCTACTAATAATAGTAGTAGTAGTAGTAGTACTACTACTACTACTACTACTACTACTATTACTACTACTACTACTATTACTACTAGTACAATAACTACTACTTCTGCTATAACTACTGCAACTGCTACTATTATTACTGTTGCAACTACTACTGCTGCTACTGCTACTACTACTACTTCTACAACTACTACCATACTAGTACTACTACTGCCACTATTACAACAACAACTGCTGCTGCTACTACCATTCTTACTGCTTCCATTCCTACTACTAGTCATACTACGGTAGCTTCTAGTACTCCTAATAATCTTCTACTACTACTACTCCAACTATACTACTACTTCTAATACTACTACAGCTACCATGACTCATAATGCCTATCCTATAAGTACTACTACTACTACTGCTACTACTAATGTTGCTACTGCTACTACTACTACTACTATAATAACTACCACTGCTACTTCTACTACTACCCCTCCTTCGACTACTACTGCTAATACTCCACCTACTGCTGCTACTATTGATACCAATGCTGCTACAACTCCTATAGTTATTGCTTGCAGCAACAGTAGAAGAAGTCATAGCAGTGGTAGCAGTTGTCGCTGTAGTAGCAGTCATAGTAGTAGTAGCAAAAGTAGTAGTAGTAGTGTAGCTATAATAGTAGTAGAAGTAGTAGCAATAGTAGTAGTAGTAGTAGTAGTACTAGTACTAGCAGTAGCAGTGAGAGAGGAAGCAACAGTAGTGTTAGTAAGATTACAAGCAGTAGTAGTAATAGTAGTAGTAGTAGTAGTAGTAATAGTAGTGGGAGAAGTATTAGTAGTAGCAGTAGTATTAGTAGTAGTAGAAAAATTGTGTGGTGGTAGTAGTAGTACTAGCAAGAAGTAGTTGTAAAAATAGTAGTAGTACTAGAAGTCTGACTAGCACTAGAAGTTTGAGTAGTCATAGTAGTAGTAGTGCTTGTAGTAGTAGTAGAAGCAGTATGAGTAGTTGTAGTAGTAGTAATAGTCATCGTAGTAGTAGTAGTAATAGTAGCAATTGGAGTAGTAGTAATAGTCGCAAAAGCAGAAGTAGTTACAGTAACATAAGTAATAGAAGTAATAGTAGTAGCTGTAGAGTAGCAATAGTAGCAGTTGTAGTAGTAGTGGTGGTAGCTGTAGTAGTAGTCGTAGTAGTAGTAATTGTAGTAGTAGCAGTACCAGTTGCAGTAGTAATGGTCATAGTAGCAGAAGTATTAGAAGTAGAAGTAGTAGTAATAATAGTAGTAGAAGTAGTAGTTGTTGTTGTAGTAGTAGTAGTAGCAGTAGTAGTAGTATGACTAATTGTAGTACTAGTACTAGGATGAGGAGTAGTAGTAGTAGCAGCAGAAGGAGTAGTAGTACCAATAGCAGTAGTAGTAGTTGCTGTAGTAGTAGTAGTAGGCGGACTAGTAGTAGGAGTAGGAATGGTTGTAGGAGAAATTGTAGTTGTTGGTGTAGTATTAGGCATAACCAGATTAGTAGTAGTAGTATTAATAGTAGTAGCAACAATTATAGTGGTAGTAGCTATTATAGCAGCAATAGCATTCGTAGTAGTAGTAGTAGTAGTAGTAGTAGTAGCAGCAGCAGTAGTAGTAGTCATTGTAGCAGAAATAGTCGTAGTTTTAATCATAGAAGCGATAGTAGTAATGGTTGTAGCAAAAGTAGCAATAGTAGTAGCAGCATTAGCAGCAACAGTCATCACAGTAGTAGTAGCAGTATTAGTAGTAGTAGTAGTAGCAGTAGTAGTAGCAATAGCAGTAGCAAAATTAATAGTAGTTGTAGTATTCATAATAGTAGCAGTACTGTTACTATTAGTAACAGTCATATTGCAGTACTAGTATTAGTTTTAGTAGTATTTATAGTAGCAGAAGTAGTAGCAGTAACTATAGTAGTAGTAGCAGTAACAGCAGTATTAGCAGTAGAAGTAGTAGTAGTAGTTATAGTAGTAGTAGTATCAGGACGAGGAGTAGTAGTCGAAGTAGCAGAAGTAGAAGTAGTTGCAGTTATTGTTGTAGTAGTAGTAGTAGTAGTAGTAGTAGTAGTAGTAGTAGTAATAGTAGTCGTAGTGGTAGTGGTAGTAGCAGTAGCGATAGTAGCAGTAGTAGTAGGAGTAGTAGTTGTAGTAGTAGTAGTGGTAGGAGCAGCAGTAGCAGCAGGAGCCTCAGCAGCAGCAGTAGCGGCAATAGCAGCAGTGGTGGTAGTAGTAATAGTAGTAGTAGTAGAAGTAGAAGTCGTTGCAGTAGATGTAGTAGTAGTAGTTGTTGTTGTTACTATCGTAGTAATAGTAGTAGTTGTTGTTGTAGTAGTAGCAGCCGCAGTAGAGGCATCAATAGTAGCAGAAGATGTCATAGTAGAAGTAGTAATAGTAGTCATGGTAGCAGTAGGAGCAAGAATACTAGTAGTAGTAGTAGTAGTAGTAGTAGTAGTAGTAGTAGTAGTACTAGTAGTACTAGTAGTAGTAGTAGTACTAGTAGTAGTGGTAGTAAAAGTAGTAGTAGTAGTAGTAATAGTAGTAGCGGTGCTCAC
>RXID01021631.1:14481-29452 GCA_005019695.1 Trichopus zeylanicus subsp. travancoricus
GTACTAGTAGCTGCAGCAGTTGTAGTAGGAGTAGTAGTAGCAATAGTAGTAGTTGTTGTATTAGCAACAACAGCAACAATAGTAGTAGTATAAGTAGTATTAGAAATAGCAGCAGTAACGGTAGAAATGGTACTAGTAGTAGTAGTAGTACTAGTCATAGTAGTAGAAGAAGTGGCAGTATTATTAGCAGTAGAAGTAGTAGAGGGTGAAGTAGTAGTAGTAACAATACCAGTAGCCACAGTAGCAACAATAATAGCATTAGTAGTAGTATTAGTAGTGGTAGTAGCAATAGCAGCGGCGACACAGTAGTTGTAGTAGTAATAGAAGTAACTGTACTAGTAGTTGGAGTTGGAGCAGAAGTATTAGTAGTAGTAATACTAAAAGGAATACGAGTAGTAGTGATAGTAATAGAAGCAGTAGTACTAGGAGTAGCGGTAGTAGTAGTAGCTGTAGTAGTAGACGCAGACAGAGATTAGTATTAGTATATTTAGTCTCGTAGTAGTCGTAGTAGTAGTGTAGTAGCCGCAAGTCTAGCGAGTAGTGGTAGTAGTATTAATATAGTAGTATAGTAGTATTAGTAGTTTTAGTAGCAGTTGTTAGTAGTTGGAGTGGTGTAGGGGTTTTGTAATAGTAGTAGTAGTAGTAGTAGTAGTAGTAGTAGTAGTAGTAGTAGTAGTAGTAATAGCAGTAGCAGCACTAATAGTAGCAGTAGTAGTAGTAATGATAGTAATAGCAATTGCAGCGACAACAATAGTTATAGTAGGAGTGTAAGGATTGGTAGCAGTAATAGTAGTACTAGTAGGAGTATAAGGATTAGTAGTAGTATTGGTAGCAGTAGCAGTAATAGTGATAGTAGTAGTAGTGGTAGTGGTAGTAGCAACAGCTACAATAGTAGCAGTAATAGCAATAGTTAAAGTTGTAGTACTAGTATTAGTAGTATAAGTCGTGGTAGTGGGAGCAGCAATAGCAGTTGGTGCTGTTTTCGGATTAGTAGTAGGAGTAGTTGTAGTAGTAGTAGTAGTAGTACTTGTAGTATTCGTAGTAGTAGTACTAGTAATAGTATTAAGAGTAGTTGTAGTAGCTGTAGTAGCAGTAGTAGCCATAGTTGTATTAGTAATAGTAGCTACACAAGTAGTAGTAGTAGTAGGAGTTCGAATAGTAGTAGTAGTAGTTGTAATAGTAGCAGTTGTTGTTGTAGTAGTAGTACTTGCCATAGTAGCAGTAGTACTAGTAGAAGTAGCAGTAGTAGTAGTATTCGTAGTAGTAGTAGTAGCAGCAGCGGAAGAATTTGTAGTTGTACTAGTAATAATGTAGTAGTTGTCTTTGTAGTTGTGGTATTTGAAGTAGTATTGTAGTATTAGGAGTAGTAGTAGTTGTTGTTGTAGTAGCAGGAGTAGTAGTAGTACTAGTTGTAGTAGTAGTAGTAGTGGTAGTAGTAGTAGTAGTAGGAGAAGTATTATTAGCAATTGAAGTAGTCGTATTATTAGCACTTGAAGTAGTAGAAGTCTTTGTAGTAGTAGTAGTTGTAGCAGTAGTAGTCGTAGTTGTAGTAGTTGTAGCAACAGCAGTAGTAGTAGTAGTAGTAGTAGTAGTAATCGTAGCAGTTGTCGTAGTAGTAGTAGGAATTGGAATAATATTACGAATAGTAGAAGTTATAGTGGTAGTGGTAGTAGTAGCAGGAGTAGTAGTCACAGTTGGAGTTGTAGTAGGTGTAGTAGTAGCATTGGAAGTCATAGTAGTAGACTAATGGTAGTAAGAGTAGTAGTAGTAGCCATAGTGGTAGCAATAGTAATAGTAGCAGCCACACGAGTAGTTGTAGAGGTAGTAGTCATAGTAGTAGTAATATTAGTAAGATTGGTAATAGTAGTAGTAGTTGTAGTAGTAGTAGTAGTAGTAGTAGTAGTAGTAGTAGTACTGGTAGTAGTGATAGTAGTCGTACTAGTAGTGGTAGTAATAGCAGCAGCAGCCGTAGTAGCTTTACGTAGAAGAGTGTTAGGAGTAGTAGCAGTAGTAATAGTTGTACTAGAAGTAGTAGTAGTAGGAGTATTAGGATTAGTAGTAGTATTAGTATTAGTAGTAGTAGCAGTAATAGTAGCCGTAGTTGAAGTATTAGTTGTAGTAGCAGAGGAGGTAGTAGGAGTAGTAGTAGTTGTTGCTGTTTTGATAGTAGTAGTAACTGTCGTAGCAATAGTAGTAGAAGTTATTGTCGTAGTGGTAGCTGTTGTAGCAGTTGTAGTAGTAGTAGTAGCAGTAGGAGTAGTAGTAGGAGTAGAAGTTGGAGTGGGGGTAGAAGTAGTAGTAGTAGTAGTAAAAGAAGTAGCAGTAGTAGTAGTTGCGGTGGTAGCTTTTGCAGTGGTTATAGTAGTGTTGGTAGTATTAGTTGTAGCAGTAGTAGTTGTTGTAGTTATAGTCTTAGAAGTAGTATCAGTAGCGGTACTAGTTGTAGTAGTAGTATTTGAAATTGTGTTAGTAGTAGTAGTAGTAATTGTAGTCTTTGTGGTGGTGGTAGTAGTAGTGGTAGCAGTCGCAGTACCAATAGCAGTTGTAGTCATAGAAGTAATTGTAGTGGAGTAGGAATAGTAGAAATAGTAGTAGTAGTAGTATTAGTAATAGGAGTAGAAGCAGTAGTAGTAGTAGTTGTAGGACGAGGAGTAGTAGCAGTAGGAGGAGTAGCAATTGTTGTAGTAGTAGTAGTAGAAGTAGGATTAGTAGTTGTAGTAGTTGCTATTATTGTTGTTGTCGTCGTTGTAGTAGTAGTAGTAGTAGTAGTAGTAGTAGTAGTTGGAGTAGGAGTTGTAGGAGTAGTAGTTATACTCGTAGTAGTAGTAGTAGTCGTAGTAGTAGTAGTAGTAGTAGTAGTAGTAGTAGTAGTAGTAGTTGCAGTGATAGTAGTAGCGGTAGTTGTAGTGGTGGTGGTGGTATTAGTAGTAGTTGTTGTTGCTGTAGTTGTAGTAGTAGCAATAGTATTTGTAGCAGCAGTAGTAGTAATTGAAGTAGTAGCAGTAGTGGTACTAGTCGTAGGAGTAGTAGTAGTAGTAGTAGTAGAAGCTGCAGCAGCAGCAGCAGTTGTAGTAGTTGTAGTAGTTGTTGTAATAATAGTAGTATTCGCAGTAGTAGTAGTAGTAGTAGTACTACTACTACTAGTAGTAGTAAAAGTAGTAGTAGTAGTAGTAGTAGTTAATGTAGTTATAGTGGTAGGAGTGGCTGTAGCAGTAATAGTTGTTGTTGTTGTAGTAGTTGTAGTAGGAGTAGAAGTAGAAGTAGTAGCAGTTGTACTAGTAATAGAAGTTGTAGTAGTAGTGGTAGTAGCAGTAGTAGCAGTTGACCTAGTAGTAGTAGTAGTAGTAGTAAAAGGAATAGTAGTAGTTATAGTAGTAGTAGTAGTAGTACTAGTAGTAGCGTTCGTAGCAGTAGTCATTGTGGTTGTTAGAGTAGTAGTAGGGGTTGCAGTTGGAGCAACAGTAGCAGTAGGAGTTATAGTAGTAATAGTAGTGCTAGTAGTAGTCTAGTAGTAGAAGTTGGAGTAGGTGTGATTGTAGTAGTTGTATTAATGGTAGAAGTAGTAGTAGTTGTAGGAATAGCAGTACGAGTGGTACTAGAAGCAGTTGTAGTTGTTGTAGCAGTTGTAGGAGCAGCAGTAGTGGCAATAGTAGGCATATTCGTGGTAGGCATTGTAACAGTAGTTGTAATAGTAATAATAGTAGTAGTTGTAGTAGTGGTAGTAGCAGTTACAGTTGTAGCACTTGTAGTAGTAGCAGAAATAGGAGTAGCAGTTATAATTGTAGTAGTAGTAGAAGTAGGAGTGGTTGTCGCATTTGTAGCAACAATAGTAGTATAAATAGTAGTAGTAGTAGTAAAAGTAGAAATGAGAGTAGTAGCAGTAGCGATAGTAATAGTGGTAGTAGCAGCGTTAGCAGCTATAGTTGTAGTAGTAGTAGTGGTAGTAGCATTAGTAGTAGTAGTAGCAGTAGTGGTAGTAGTAGTTGGAGTAGTAGTAGGTGTAGGAGTTTGATTGGGAGTAGTAGCAGTAGTAGTAGTACTAGTAGTAGGATTAGTAATTGTAGTAGTAGTAATAGTAGTTGCAGTAGTAGTTGTAGTAGTAGGTGTAGCAATAGCAATATTAATAGTAGGAGTTTTAGTAGTAGTAGTAGTACTAGAAGAAGTAGTAGTAGTAGAATTTGCAGAAGTAGTCGGAGTCTTAGGGGTAGTGGTAGCAGTAGTCATAGCTGCAGCAATAGTGGTAGTAGTAGCAGCAGCAGCTGTAGTAGAAGCAGTAATAATTGTTGTAGCTGTAGTAGTAGTAGTTGTTGCAGTAGTAGTAGTTGGAGAGGGAGTAGTAGGAGTAGTGGGAGTAGGAGTTGGAGTAGTAGCAGTAGCAGCAGTTGGAGTCAAAGTAGGAGAAGTAGCAAAGTAGTAGTTGCAGTAGTAGTAGGAGTTTTAGGAGTAGTAGTAGTTGTTGCAATATTAATAGTTATAGTAGTGGTAGTAGTAGAAGTAGTAGTAGCAGGAATAGTAGTACTAGTTTTGGTTGTAGTAGCAGTAGTGGTAGGGGTATTAGTAGTAGTAGTAGCGATAGTTGCAGTAGTAGTAGGAGAAGCAACAACTGTAGCAGTTGTAGTAGTTGTAGTAGTAGTAATAGTAATAGTGATAGTACTAGCAGTAGTTGGAGGAGTAGTAGTAGTACAGGTAGTTGTAGTAGTGGTAGTAATAAGAGTAGCAGTAGTGATTGGAGTAGCAGTCATAGCAACAACAGTAATTGGAGCAGTTGTAGCAGTTCTAGTAGGAGTAAGAGCAGCAACAGCAACATCAGCAGTACTAGTAGGAGTGTTAGGAGTAGTAGGAGGAGGAGGAGTCGTAGAAGTTGTAATAGTAGTAGTAGTAGCAGCAGCAATAGTAGTATTAGTAACAGTAGAAGTAATACTAGTGGTAGGAGTAGTAGCAGCAGTCGGTGTAGGAGTAGTAGTAGTAGTAGGAGGAGGAGGAGGAGGAGTAGTAGTAGTAGTAGTAGTAATAGTAGTGTTAGTAGTTGTACTAGGAGTAGTAGTAGGAGTAGGAGTAGTAGTAGAAACAGTAGTGACAATACTACTAGTATTACTGCTACCGCTACTACTACTGCTACTACAACTATGACTAATATTACTGCTACTGCTAGTACTACAGCTACTAATGCTGCTACTACTACTATTGTTGCGGCTACTTCTATTGCTACCACCACAATTGCTGCAACTACTGCTACTACTACTGGTAGTAGTACTACTGACACTACGACTGCTACTACTACTATTGCTACGACTACTACTTCTTATACAACTATTGCTACTCCTACTAATGCAACTACGGCTACTACTACCTCTATTACTAGTATTACCACTGCTACCATTCTTACTACTCGTACGACTACTACTACTACTACTACTTTACTATCACTACTACTACGATTGCTGCAACTATTGCTATGACTACCACTACTACCACTACTGTTACTATGGCTACTACTCTCACTTCTACTATCACTTCTATGAATGCTACTATTGCTATTGCTACTACAACTATTATTACAACTATTGCTACAACTACGACAACTATTGCTATTACTACTATTGCTGCTATAACTACTACTATAGTGACAACTACTACTGTTGCTACTGATACTACGACCACCGCTACTACTACTACATTACGAATACTGCTTCTACTAGTATCACATCTATAACGACTACTACTACTACTACTACTACTACTACGACTACTATTACTGCTACTGCTATACTACTACTACTGCTGCTATTGCTACTACTACAATGACTAGTACGACCATAGCAACCACTACTCCTACTGCTACAACGATAACTGCTACCGCTACTACTACTGCTACTACTATTGCTACTACTGCTACTACACACCGCTACTAGAGTTGTTGCACCAACTACTACAATAACTACTACAGTTGTTGATACTACAACTACTATTACTGCTACTACTACTACTACAGCTGCTACTACTAATACTACTACTACGACAACAACTACAACTTCTCCTACTTTTATTAGTATTGCTACAGCTACTGCTACTGCTACTACTACTACTACTCCAACTATTATGACAGCCGCTACTGGTACTACTGCTACAACTAGTATTACTGGTACGGCTACTACTAGTACTACTACTACTACGACTACTATTACTACTACTACAAATATTGCTACAAATAATTCGATTAGTACTATTGCTACTACAATTACTACAATTAATACTACTACTACTACTACTACTACTACAGTGGCTACTACTACTACTGCCACAACAACAACTTTCTCTACTACTTTTACTACTGCTACTACTACTCCCACTACTACTACTGCTACTCCAACTAATACTACTGCTGTTGCTGCTACTACTGCTACTATTAGTATTACTTCTACTACTACTGCTGCTATAACTACTACAGCAACGAGTACTACTTCTACTACTATTACTACTTGTACTACTGCTTCTACTAGCTCTACTACTATTACTGCTACTACGACAACTACTACTTCAACTTCTGTTACTACTACTGCTGCTAATATAGCGACTACTACTACTACTGCTACCACTACTTCGACTGCTACAACTGCTACTACAACTAATACAATTACTACAACAACTACTACTACATCTACTACCATTGCTACTACTGCTACTATTGTTATAATGAATACTACTGCTACTACTACAACTACAATAATTACTATTGCTGCTATTGATACTACTGCTACTGCTACTACCATGACTACTACTACGACAACTGCTATCACAACTACTTCTACTACAAGTTCTACTAATGCTACAACAAATACTAATGCTACTACTACTACTACTCCTACAACAACAATAACTACTACAACTAAAACCTCTCCTATGACAATAACAACAACAACAACTACTACTACTAGTCCTACAACTACTGCAAATGCTACTACTACTATTACTACTGCTGCTACTGCTAATACTACTACTACCACGGCTATGATTACTACTGCCATTACTACTACTTCTCCTACGACCGTTAATACTGCTACCACTTAGACTACAACTATTGCCACTCCAACTAATACTACAGCTGCTATTACTACAACTGCTACTAATAGTATTACTCCTACTACATCTACTACTACTACTACAGCTACTACCATTACTTCTGCAACTATTACTGCTATTGCATATCCTGCTACCACTACTTCGATTGTTACTACTGCTACTACTGCTACTACAATTACCACTATTACTACAGCAATAACAACAACAACTACTACTACCACAACCACTACTACTACTGCTACTACTACTTCTACTACTACTACTCTGACTCCAACTAATACTACTGCTACTACTACCACTATTGTTGCAACGAGTATTACTACTACTACTTCTACTAGTACGACACCGCTACTACGACTACTTCTGCTGCTATTACTTCTTCTACTACTACTACTAGTTCTACTACTACTTCCACTTCTTCTACAACTATTACTATTACTACTACAATAATTACTACTACTTCTACTACTACTATTATTGCTACTACGGCTACTACTGCTACTACTGCGACCACTAATTCAATTGCTATAACTGCTTTTCTGCTATTGCAATTACTACTATAATTACTACTAGATCTACTGCTACTGCTACTACTGCTATTGCGGCTACAACAAATACTACTACTACTACAACAACTACAATTACTATTGCTGCTACTTCTACTTCTGATACTGCTACTACTACGACTACTGCTTCTACTACTACTATTACAACTACCGCTACTACTGGCACTACTAATACAATAACAAATACTACTGCTACTACTAGTACTACTACTACTACCTTTCCTATAACAACAATAACTACTACTGCAATCACTTCTTGTACAACAACTACTACTGCTACAACTACTGCTAATGGTATGACTACAACTACTACTCCTGCTGCTATTGTTACTACTACTACTACTACTACAACTATGGATACTACTACTCCTGCCACTACTGCTACTTCTACAACTATTACTATTGCTACTATAGTTGCTGCTACTACTGCTACTCAAACAAATACTACTGCTATCACTACTATTACAACAACAACTTCTACTACTACTACTTTAGCAACTACTACAACTTCTACTACTACTTCTAGTGCTCTTACTACTACTACAGCTCCGACTACTATTACTACAACTATTGCGACTACGGCTGCTATTGCTACTACCGCTAACACTAGTTAGACTGCTACAACTGCTGCTGCTGCTACTACAATTATTGCTAGTACTACTAATACATCTACTATTACTGCTACTTATGCTACTGTTGTTGCTACTGCTACTACTACTACTACTACTACTACTACTACTACTATTATGACTACTACTATTGCAGCTGCTACTACTACTACTACTACCACAACTACTACTACTTTCGCTACTATTGCTGCTACTAGTACTACTGCCGCTACTATTGCAACTCCTACTACTAGTCCTACTCCTAGTACAACAACTACTGCTACTACTACTACTGCTCCTACAACAACAACAACAATAACTACTACTACTACTGCTACTACGACTACTACTACTTCTACGATAACTACTACTTCTACTACTACTACTACTCCTCCTAATACTACTACAGCTACTTCAGCTGCTACAGCTATTAATACTACTTCTACTACTACTACTGCTGCTGCTAATACTAATACTGCTACTCCAGCTTCTACCGATACTACTACTCCCACTACTACTATGGCCACTACTACTACTACTATTGCTACAACTATTATAGCTACTACTGCAACTGATGCAACTGCTACTACTACAACTACAACCACTACTGCCGCTATTGCTACTATTGCTACTACGGTTGCTAATACTACTACTCAAACTACTATTGCTACTAATACTAATACTAATATTGCTGCGACTACTACTATAACTAATGCTAGAGCTACTATTATTTCTTTTCCTTCTACTACTCCGATTGCAACTACCACAGCTACTGCTGCTGCAGCAGCAACTACTACTACTACTACTACTACTACTACTACTACTACTACTACTACTACTACTACTACTACTATTGCTACCACTATTCGACTGCTACTACTTCTAATGCTACTACAGCTACTAATGCTACTACTACTGTTGCTACTACTCCTACTACTACTACTTCTCCTACTAGAATTAATACTGCTGCAACAACTGCTACTACCACTATTTCTACTCCAACTAATACTAGTGTTGCTACTACTACTACTCTTACTACTAGTTTTGCTACTACTACTACTACTTCTGCTACTACGACTATTACTACTACTGCTACTACTACTGCTTCTGCTACTGCGACTGTTGATACAGTTGCTATTGCTACTACTGCTACCACTACTTTGACTGCAACTACTGCTTCTACTACTAATACAATGACTACTTCTACTACTGCTACTTTTACTACTACTACTACTACTACTATTGCTATGAGAAAATCTACTGCTACTATTACCACCACTGACACAATTAGTACTACTACTACAACAACAAATACTACTACTACCACTACCACTATTGCTACTACTACTACTAGTACTATTGTCACTGCGGCTGCTACTACTACTACGTCTGCAACTGCTAGTACTACTACTACTAATATTGCTATAGTTGCTACAACTAACAAAGCTACTACTACTTCTATTGCTACTCCTACTACTACTACCACCACCACTACTACTGTTGCTACTACTACTAGTACTGCCAATACTTGTACTACTATAACTACAACTACTATAATTGCTACTACAAACAAGGCTAATACTACTTCTATTACTACTGCTACTACTGCTACTGCTGCTACTACTACGGCTGCTGCTACTACTATTACTACGACTAATACTACTACGACTACCAATTCTACAACTACTGATACTATTCCTACTATTATTACTGCTACTATTACTACAACAGCTACTACTGTTGCTGTTATGGCTACAACTGCTTCTACTACTACTATAACTACTAGTTCTGCTACTACTAAGACTACTCCTACTATTATTGCTACTGCCTCCACTTCTGCTACTGCTACTATTGCAACTACTGCTATTACTAATATAGCTTCTACTACTACTATTACAACTGCTACTACGATTGCTACAACTACTACTACTACTACTACTGCTACTACTACCATAACTACTGCCACTAATGCGTCTACTACTACTGCTACTAAGACTACTGATACTACTACTACTACTACTTTTATTACTACTGTTACTACTACTACTACTACTATAACTACTACTACCAAAGCTACGTCTACTACTACTACAACTATTATGGCTACCGCTTCTACTCCTACTACTATTACTTCTGGTAGTACTACTATTGCTACTTCTACTACTACTACAGATACTACTACTACAAGTTCTACTACCACTACCACTACACCTAATACCACTTTGCCTACTACAACTACAACTGGTACCACTACTACTACTACTACCGCTACTACCATAACTTTTGCAACAAGGACTACTACTACTGCTACTACTACTGCAACTTCTATGACTACTACTGCTACTGCTACTCCTACTACTACTACTACAATTGCCACTATTACCACTACTACCACTACTCCTATTGCTACAGCTACTCCAACTACTACCACCACCACTAGTAGTAGTAGTGGCAGTAGTAGTAGTACTACTACTACTAGTGTTACTATTATTGCTACTGCAACTACAAGTACTACAACTATTACTTTTATTACTACTACGATTGCTATGACTACTACAACGGCTACTACTACTACTACTACTACTACTACTACTACTACTACTACTACTACTACTACTACTACTACTACTACTACTACTACTACTACTACTAGTACTACTACTACTATTACTATTAATACTACTACTACTACTACTACTACTACTACTACTACTACTACTACTACTACTACTATAATACTACAACTAACACTACTACTACTACCACCACTACTACTCCTGATGCTGCTGCAACTATTGCTCCTGCTTCTACTACTACTAGCACATCCTCCACGACTGCTACTATTATTACTATTGCTACTACTGCTTCTACTACTAATACAATGACAACTTCTACTACTGCTACTTTTACTACTATTACTACTACTATTGCTATGACAAAATCTACTGCTACTATTACCACCACTGACACAATTAGTACTACTACTACAAGAACAAATACTACTACTATAACTACCACTATTGCTACTACTACTACTACTACTACTATTACTGCTGCTGCTACTACTACTACGTCTGCAACTGCTAGTACTACTACTACTACTACTATAGTTGCTACAAATAACATAGCTACTACTACTTATATTGCTACTCCTACTACTACTACTACTACCACTACTGCTATTGCTACTACTGCTAGTACTGCCAATACTTGTACTACTACAACTACAATTACTATAATTGCTACTACAAACAAGGCGAATACTACTTCTATTACTACTGCTACTGCTGCTGCTACTGCTGCTGCTGCTACTACTATTACTACGACTAATGCTACTATGACTACCACTTCTACAACTACTGATACATTCCTACTACTATTACTGCTACTATTACAACAACAACAACTACTGTTACTGTTATGGCTCCAACTGCTTCTACTACTACTATAACTACTAGTTCTGCTACTACTAAGACTACTCCTACTATTATTGCTACTGCTTCCACTACTGCTGCTACTACTACTGCTACTACTGCTATTACTAATATAGCTTCTACTACTACTATTACAATTGCTACTACGATTTCTACAACGACTACTACTTCAACTATTACTAGTAATACTACTGCTACTACTACTACTATTATTACAACTACTGCCACTAATGCATCTACTACTACTGCTACTAAGACTACTAATACTGCTACTTCTACTACTTTTATTACTACTGTTACTACTACTACTACTACTATAACTACTACTACCAAAGCTACGTCTACTACTACTACAACTATTATGGCTACCGCTGCTACTACTACTAATATTACTTATGATAGTACTACTATTGCTACTTCTACTACTACTACTACTACTACTACAACAAGTTCTACTACCACTACCACTACACCTAATACCACTATGCCTACTACAACTACAACTGGTACCACTACTACTACTACTACTTCTACTACTATTTCCGCTACTACTACAACTGTTGCTACAAGGACTACTACTACTACTACTACTATGACTACTACTGCTGTTGCAACTCCTACTACTCATACTACAATTGCACTATTACCACTAACTACCACTACTCCTATTGCTACAGCTACTCCAACTACTACCACCACCACTAGTAGTAGTAGTAGCAGTAGCACTACTACTACTACGACTAGTGTTACTATTGTTGCTACTGTGACTACAACCACTATAACTATTACTTTTATTAGGTTACTGATTGTTTGCTCCTGTTATACAACCACTATAACTATTACTTTTTATTAACTACTACGATTGCCTATACTACTAATCTACTGCTACTACTATACTACGACTATTTCTACTCTACTACAACGATCTACTTACGACGACTACTACGACGACGGACTAGCGACTACGACTCTACTAACTCCTACTACTACTTGTTGATACTAGTGACTACTGTCCACTACCAACCAACCACCACCACCACCACCACCACCACCACCACCACCACCACCACTACTACTACTACTATTGCCACGACCACCACCACTACTACTGCTACTACTACTGTTACTACCACTACTACTACTACTACTAATACTACTACTCCTAATACTCCAACCACAACAACAACAACAACTACTCCTATTGCTTCTACTACTACTTGTAGTACTACTACTACTCCTAATACTCGAACTACAACAACAACAACTACTACTACTACTTTATCTGCTACTACTACCACCACTACTACTACTACTCCTCCTAATACTCCAAATACAACAACAACAACTACTACTACTACTAGCATTAGTTGTAGTAGCAAAAATAAAAGCAATATTAGAAGTACCAATAGTAGTACTAGTAGCAGTCGTAGCATTAAGTGCAGTAGTAGTAGTAGTAGTCATAGTAGTCATGGAAGTAGTAGTAGTAGAAGTAGTAGTAGTAGTAGCAGTAGTCATGATAGTAGCAGCAGTAGTAATAGTAGCAGTAGTGGTAGTAGTGCTAGTAGTAGTAGTAGTTGTTGTACTAGTAGTAGTATTAGTTGCTAAAGTAGTAGTCATTGTTGTAGTAGTAGTAGAAGAAATAGTTGTAGTAGTAGTAGTAGTTAGTAGTAGTAGTAGTAGTTGTTGTTGTAGGAGAAGAAGTAGATGGGGTAGTAGTTGTAGTAGTTGTAGTAGCAGTTGTCGTCATAGTTCTGATACTAGCTATAGTAGTAGTAGCAGTAGTACTAGTAGCCGTAATAGTTGTTGTACTAACTGTAGTAGTAGTAGCTATAGTAGTTGTAGTAGCAGTAGTTGTAGTGGTTATTGTACTTGCTATAGTAGTAGTAGTAGCAGTAATGGTAGTAGCAATAGAAGTTATAACAGAAGTAGTAGTAGTAGTAGTAGTAGTCGTAGTTGAAGAAGCACTTGTAGGAGTAGAAGGACTAGGAGTAATAGATGTAGCAGTTGTAGCTAGCACAGTAGCAACATTCACAGAAGGAGAAGTGGCAGTAGCGCTAGTAGCAATAATAGTGGCATTAGTTGAAGTAGTAGTACTAGTAGCAATATCTATGGTAGCAATAGCTATATTAGTAGTAGCATAGTAGTAGTAGCAGTAGCGGTAGTAGTAGTGATAGTAGTAGTAGTAGTTATAGCAAAAGTCATAGTAGTGCGAGATGTAGTAGCAGTAGTAGTAGTAGTAGTAGTAGTAGCAGTAGCAGTAGGAGCAATAGTGGTGGTAGCAGTAGTAGTAGTAGTAGCAGTAGTAGTAGTAGTAAAAGTAGCAGTAGTAGCAATAGTAGCAAGAGTAGCAATAGTTACAGTAGTAGCAGCAGTAGTTGCAAGAGTAATAGTAGTAGTACCAAGAGTAGCATGAGTAGTAGTAGTAGTAGTAGCAGTAGCAGCCGTAGTAGTAGTAGTAGTAGTTGCAGCAGTTGTAGTTAATAGTAATAGCAGTAGCAAAAGTAGATGTAGCAGTAGTAGTCGTAGGTGAAGTAGTTGTAGTTATAATAGTTGTAGCAGCAGAGTAGTTGTAGTAGTAGTAGCAGCAACAACGTAAGCAGTAGAAGTAGTAATAGTTATATTATTACTATTATTCTTATTTTATTATTATTATTATTATTAGTAGTATTAGTAGTATTAGGAGTAGTAGTAGCAAAAGTAGTAGCAGAAGTAGTAGAGGTAGTAGTAGTAGTAGTAGTAGCAGCAGCAGCAGAAGTACAAGGATAAGTAGTAGGAGTAGTAGCAGCAACAGTAGTAGTAGTAGTAGAAGTAGTAATGGCAATAATAGTAGTAGTAATAGCTGTAATATTAGCTACTGTAGTAGCTATAGTAGTAGAAGTAGTAGTACTAATAGTAGTAGCAGTAGAAGTAGTAGTGCTAGTAGTAGTAGTAGGAGCAGTAGTAGCAAAAGTAATAGTAGTAGTAGTAATAGTACGAGTAGTAGTAGCGGTCAGTGTAGTAGTAGTAGTAGTAGTAGTAGAAGCAGAAGTGGTGGCGGTAGTACTTGTAGTAGTATTAGTATAAATAATAGTAGTAGTTATAATTGGTATAGTAGTAGAAGCCTTTGTAGTAGGAGTAGCAGTAGTAGTAGTAATAGTAGCAGGAGTTGGGTAGTAGTAGCAACAATAATAGCTACAGTAGAAATAATAGTACTAGTAGAAGAAGTAGAGTAGCTGTACTAGTAGTAGTAATAGTAGCCATAGTTGGAGTAGTTGGAGTAGTAGTAGCAGTAGAAGTTATGGTA
>RXID01021631.1:31072-43572 GCA_005019695.1 Trichopus zeylanicus subsp. travancoricus
GCAGCAGATGTCAAAGTAGTAGTAGTAGTAGTAGTCATGGTAGTAGTAGTTGTAGTAGTCATGGTAGTAGTAGGAGCAAGAATACTAGTAGCAGTTGTTGTTGTTGTTGTTTTTGTAGTAGTAGTAGTAGAAGTAGTAGTAGTTCTAGTAGTAGTGGTGATAATATTAGTAGTAGTGGTAGCAGCAACAATAGTAGTAGTGGTGCTAGTAATGATAGTAGTAGTAGTAGTAGCAACAACAGTAGTAGTAGTAGCAACACCAACAGTTGTGGTAGTAGTAATAATAGTCAAAATAGGAGTAGCAATATTAGTAGTATTAGTAGTAGTAGTAATAGTAGTAATAGTAGTATTAGTAGTAGCAGTAGTAGTAGAAGCAGTAGTAGTTGTAGTGTACTAGTCATAGAAGTAGTTGTTGTTGTTGTTGTACTAATCAGAGTAGCAGCATCCGCACCATTAGTAGTGGTAATAGCGAAAGTAGTAGTGGCAGTAGTAATAGTAGTCATCGAAGTAGTAGTAGCAGGAGTAGTAGTCATAGTTGTAGTAGTTGTGCGGGTAGAAGTAGCAGCGGCACTAGTAGTTATAATTGTACTAGCAGTGGTAGTAGCAACAGTAGCGACAATAGTAGCAATAGTAATACTAGTAGTAGAAATAGGAGTGGTAGTAGTAGCAATTGTACAAGAGGTGGAAGTGGTAGTATCAATAGCAGCTGTAGCATCGGCAGCAGTAGTAGTAGTGGCAGTAGTAGAAGCACAGCAGCAAAAAAGTAGTAGTTGTAGTAGCTGGAGTAGAAGTAGTAGTGGTAGCCACAGTAGTAGCAGAAGTAGCAGCAGCAGTAGTATTAGTAGTAGTAGAATTAGTAATAGTAGTATTAGTAGTAGTAATAGTAGTAGTAGTAGTATCAATTGAACTAGCAATAGAAGTAGTTGTAGCAGCAGTAGTAGTAGCAGATGCAGCAGCAGGAGTAGTAGTAGTACTAGTAAATGGAGTAGTAGTAGTTGTGGAAGTAACAGCTATAATAGTTGTATTTGTAATAGTAGTAGTAGCAGCAGTTGCAAAAATAATAGGTGTAGTCATAGTTGTAGTATTTAGATAGGGGTAGGAGTTGGAGAAGGAGTAGTAGTAGGGGTTGTAGTAGTCATAGTAGTACTAGTAGGAGTAGTCGTAGTTGTAGTAGAAGGAGTAGGAGTAGTATTAGTATTAGTATTAGTAGTAGAGTAGTAGTAGTAGCAGCAGCAGCAGCAGATGTAGTAGTAGCAGCAATAGTAGTTGTAGCCGCAGTGGCAATAGCTATAGTAGTAGTAGTAGTAGTAGTAGGTGTAGTAGCGGTAGTAACAGCAGCAGCAGTAGTAGTAGCAGTAGGTAGGAGACTATTAGGAGTAGTATTAGTTGTAATAGTTGTACTAGTAGTAGAAGTAGTAGGAGTATTAGGACTAGTAGTAGTATTAGTAATAGTAGTAGCAGTAGTAATAGTAGCCATAGTGGTAGTATTAGTTGTAGTAGTGGTGGAGGTAGTAGGAGTAGTAGTTGTTGTTGTTATGGTTTTGATAGTAGTAGTAACTATTGTAGCAATAGTAGTAGAAGTTGAAGTAGTAGTGGTAGTTGTTATAGTAGTTGTAGTAGTAGTAGTAGCAGTAGGAGTAGTAGTAGGAGTAGAAGTTGGAGTGGGAGTAGAAGTAGTAGTTGTAGTAGTAAAAGAAGTAGTAGTAGTAGTAGTAGCAGCAGTGGCAGTAGTAGTTTTTGCAGTGGTTATAGTGGTTTTGGTAGTATTAGTTGTAGTAGTAGTCTTAGAAGTAGTATCAGTAGCGGTACTAGTTGTAGTGGTAGTAGTATTTGAAATTGTAGTAGTAGTAGTAGTAGTAGTAGTAGTAGTAGTAGTAGTCATTGTGGTGGTGGTAGTAGTAGTAGTAGCAGTAGCAGTTGTAGTCGCAGAAGTAATTGTAGTGGATGTAGGAGTAGGAATAGTAGAAGTAGTAGTAGTAGTAGTATTAGTTATAGCAGTATTAGTAATAGGAGTAGTAGCAGTAGTAGTAGTAGTTGTAGGAGGAGTAGTAGTAGCAGTCGGAGGAGTAGCAATTGTTGTAGTAGTAGTAGTAGAAGTAGGATTAGTAGTTGTAGTAGTTGCGATTATTGTTGTCGTCTTCATTGCAGTAGTAGTAGTACTTTAGTAGTATTAGTAGTAGTATATGCAGTAGGAGTAGTAGTTGGAGTAGGAGTTGTAGGAGTAGTAGTTGTACTCGTAGTAGTAGTAATAGTAGTAGTAGTAGTTGCAGTGGTAGTAGTAGTGGTAGTTGTAGTGGTGGTGGTAGTATTTGTAGTAGTAGTTGTTGTTGCAGTTGTAGTAGTAGAAATAGTATTTGAAGCAGCAGTAGTACTAATAGAAGTAGTAGTAGTAGTAGTATTAGTCATACCAGTAGCAGTAGTAGTTGTAGGAGTAGTAGTAGCAGTAGGAGTAGCAATTATTGTAGTAGTAGTAGTAGAAGTGGGATTAGTAGTTGTAGTAGTAGTAGTACTTTAGTAGCAGTAGTAGTAGTATATGTAGTAGGAGTAGTAGTTGGAGTAGGAGTTGGAGTAGGAGTAGTAGTTGTACTCTTAGTAGTAGTAGTAGTAGTAGTAGTAGTAGTAGTAGTAGTAGTAGTAGTAGTAGTAGTTGCAGTGGTAGTATTAGTGGTAGTTGTAGTGGTGGTGGTAGTATTAGTAGTAGTAGTAGTTGTTGTAGTTGTAGTAGAAGCAATAGTATTTGTAGCAGCAGTAGTAGTAATAGAAGTAGTAGCAATAGTGGTACTAGTAGTAGGAGTAGTAGTAGTAGTAGTAGAAGCTACAGTACCAGCAGTAGTTGTAGTTGTTGTGGTAGTTGTTGTAATAATAGTTGTATTCGCAGTAGTAGTAGTACTACTAGTAGTAGTAGCGGTAAAAGAAGGAGTAGTAGAAGTAGTAGTAGTAGTTAATGCTGTTGTAGTGGTAGGAGCAGCAGCAACAGTAATAGTAGTAGTAGTTGTTGTTGTAGTAGTAGTAGGAGTAGAAGTAGAAGTAGTGGCAATTGTACTAGTAATAGAAGTAGTAGTAGTAGTGGTAGTAGCAGTAGTAGCAGTTGAAGTAGTAGCAGTAGTAGTAAAGGGAGTAGTAGTAGTTATAGTAGTAAGAGTAGTAATAGTGGTAGTAGTAGTAGCAGCAGCAGTAGTAGCGGTTGTAGCAGTAGTCATTGTATTGCCAGAGTAGTAATAGGGGTTCGAGTTGGAGCAAGGGTAGTAGTAGGAGTTATAGCAGCAATAGTAGTGCTAGTAGTAGTTGTAGTAGTAGAAGTTGGAGTTGCAGTAATTGTAGTAGTTGTAGTAGTGGTAGAAGTAATAGTAGTAGTAGCAATAGCAGTACGAGTGGTACTAGAAGTAGTTGTTGTTGTTGTAGCAGTTGTAGGAGCAACATTAGTGGCAGTAGTAGGAGTACTCGTGGTAGGCATTGTAGCAGTAGTTGTAATAGTAATAATAGTAATAGTCGTAGTAGTAGTAGTAGTAGTGGTAGTAGTAGCATTTGCAGTTGTAGCACGTGTAGTAGCAGCAGAAATAGCAGTAGCACTTGTAGTAGTAGCAGTAGTAGCAATAGGCGTAGTTGTAGCATTTGTAGCAGCAATAGTAGTTGAAATAGGACTAGTAGTAGTAAAATTAGAAATGGCAGCTGTAGCAGTAGCAATAGTAATAGTAGTAGTAGCAGCATTAGCAGTTGTAGTTGTAGTACTAGTTGTGGTAGTAGCATTCGTAGTAGTAGTGGCAGTAGTGGTAGTAGTAGTTGGAGCAGTAGTAGGTGGAGGAGTTGGAGTGGGAGTAGTAGTAGTAGTAGTAGGAGTAGTAGATGTAGTAGCAGTAGTACTAGTAGTAGGATTAGTAATTGTAGTAGTAGTAGTATTAGTTGCAGTAGTAGTAGTTGTAGTAGTAGGTGTAGCAATAGCAATATTAGTAGGACGAGTTTTAGTAGTAGTAGTAGTTGTTGTTATTGTTGTAGTAGTAGTAGAAGTAGTAGCAATAGAATTTACAGAAGTAGTAGGAGTTTTAGGGGTAGCGGTAGTAGTAGTCGTAACAGCAGCAGCCGGGTAGTAGTAGTAGTAGCAACAGCATCAGCTGTAGTAGTAGCAGTAGTAGTTGTTGTAGTTGTAGCGGTAGTAGTTGTTGTAGTAGTAGTAGTAGAAGGAGTAGTAGGAGTAGTAGGAGTAGTAGCAGTAGCAGAAGTATGAGTCAGAGTTAGAGTGGTAGTAGTAGCAGCAGTTGGAGTCAGAGTAGGAGAAGTAGCAATAGTAGTAGTTGCAGTAGTAGTAGTTGTAGTATTAATAGTTATAGTTGTTGTAGTAGTAGAAGTAGTAGTAGCAGGAATAGTAGTATTAGTTGTGGTAGTAGTAGCAGTAATAGTAGGGGTAGTTGTAGTAGTAGTAGTGGGAGAAGCAGCAGCTGTAGTAGTTCTAGTAGTAGTAGTAGTAATAATAGTAATAGTGGTAGTACTTGCAGTAGTAGGAAAAGAAGTAGTAGTAGTACAGGTTGTTGTAGTAGTGATAGTAATAAGAATAACAGCAATAATTGGAGTAGCAGTAGTAATAGCAGTAATAGAAGCAATAGTAATTGGAGCAGTTGTAGCAGTTCTAGTAGGAGTAATAGTAGCAACAACAACATCAACTGTACTAGTAGGAGTGTTAGGAGTAGTAGTAGGAGTAGGAGTCGTAGAAGTTGTAATAGTAGTAGTAGCAGTAGCAGCAGTAGCAGTATTAGTAACAGTAGAAGTAATACTAATAGTAGGAGTAGTAGCAGCAGTCGGTGTAGGAGTAGCAGTAGTAGTAGTAGTAGTAGTAGTAGTAGTAGTATTAGCAGTGGTAGTAGTAGTAGTAGTAGTAGTAGTAGTAGTAGTATTAGCAGTGGTAGTAGGAGTAGTAGTAGGAGTAGGAGTAGCCGTAGAAATAGTAGTGGCAGTACTACTAGTACTACTGCTATTGCTACTGCTACAACTACTACAACTACCACTAGTACTACTGCTACTGTTAGTACTACAGCTACTAATGCTGCTACTACTACTATTGTTGTCGCTACTTCTACTACTACCACCACAATTGCTGCAACTACTGCTACTACTATTGGTAGTACTACTACTGATGCTGCCACGGCTACTACTACTATTGCTACGGCTACTACTTTTTATACAACAACTATTGCTACTCCTACTAATGCAACTATGGCTACTACTACCGCTACTACTAGTATTACCACTGCTATCATTCTTACTACTCGTACGACTACCACTACTACTACTTCTTTACTATCACTACTACTACGACTGCTGCTACTATTGCTACGACTACCACTACTATTACTATGGCTACTACTACAACTTCTGCTATCACTTTTATGAATGCCACTATTGCTATTACTACAACTACTATTATTACTACAACTACTACAACTACGACAATTACTACTACTACTGCTACTGCTGCTACAAGTACTACTATGGCGACAACTGCTACTACGATGACTGCTACTACTACTACATTAAAAATACTGCTTCTACTAGTATTACTACTATAACGACTACTACTACCTCTAGTACTATTACTATTACTACTGCTACTACGGCTACTACTACTGCTACTGCTACTGCTACTACTATTACTACCCTTCCTACTACTGCAGTGACTAGTACTACCACTGCTACCACTACTCCTACTGCTAGAATGATAACTGCTACCGATACTACTACTGCTACTGCTACTCCTACTACCGTTACTACGCACTGCTACTATAGCTGTTGTCCCAACTACTACAACAACTACTACAGTTGTTGATACTACAGCTACTACTACTGCTACTACTACTACTAATCTTATCACTACCACTATTACTACAGCTGCTACTACTGCAACAACTACAACTTCTCCTACTTTTATTACTATTGCTACAGCTACAGCTACAGCTACTACTACTACAACTCCAACTAATACGATAGCCACAACTGGTACTACTGCTACAACTAGTATTATTGGTACGACTACTACTAGTACTACTACTACTGCAAATGCTGCTAAAAATAATCTGATTAGTACTACTACTACTTATGCTACTACAATTACTGTAATTAATACTACTACTACTACTACAGTGGCTACCACTACTACTGCCACAACAACTACTTCCTCGACTAATTTTACTACTACTACTATTGCTGCCGCTACTACTACTGCTACTCCAAATAATACTACTGCTGCTGCTACTAGTACTGCTACTACTAATACTAGTGATACTGCTACTGCTTCTGCTACTACAACTACTACAACTATGAGTACTACTTCTACTACTATTACTACTTGTACTACTACTACTAGTGCTGGTACTACTTCTACTGGCTCTACTACTATTACTACTACTACTACAACTACTACTACTACTTCTACTACTGCTACTATTGCTAATATAGCAGCTACTACAACCACTACTACCACTACTTCGACTGCTACAACTGCTACTATAACTAATATAATTACTACTACAACTACTACTACATCTACTATCACTGCTACTACTGCTACTGTTGCTATAAGAAATACTAATACTACTACTACAACTACAATAATTACTATTGCCGCTTTTGCTACTACTGCTACTGCTACTACTACGACTACTACTACCACAACTGCTATCCCAACTACTTCTACTACAAGTTCTACTAATGCTACAACAAAAACCAGTGCTGCTACTACTACTTCTCAAAACACCACAGCAACTACTAAAACTAAAACCTCTACTACAACAACAACAACAACTACTACTACTACTACTACTAATGCTACTACTACTATTACTACTGCTGCTACTGCTACTACTACTACTACTACGGCTATGACTACTACTGCCATTACTACTACTTCTCCTACTACCGTTAATACCGCTACCACTTAGACTACAACTATTGCTACTCCAACTAATACTACAACTGCTACTGCTACTACTGCAACTAATAGTATTACTCCTACTGCTTCTACTACTACTACTACAACTACTACCATTACTTCTACAACTATTACTACTACTGCATATCCTACTCCACTACTTCGACTGCTACTACAATTACTACTACTACTACATCAAAAACTACTACTACTACTACTACTACTACTACAACCACTACTACTACTGCTACTACTACTTCTACAACTACTACTCTGACTCCAGCTAATACTACTGCTGCTGCTACCACTATTGCTGCTCCAACTAATACTAGTGTTGCTACTGCTACTACTCGTACTACAAGTTTTGCTACTACTACTACTTCTTCTGCTACTACGACTATTACTACTACTGCTACTGCTACTGCTATTACTACTGCTACTGCTACTACAGTTGCTACTGGTACTACTGCTACCACTACTTCGACTGCTACTACTACTTCTACCACTGATACAATGACTACTTCTACTACTGCTACTTTTACAACTACTACTACTACTACTATTGCTATGACAAAATCTACTGCTACTATTACCACGACTTACACAATTAGTACTACTACTACAACAACAAATACTACTACTACCACTACCATTATTGCTACTACTACTACTAGTACTACTGCTATTGCTACTGCTACTACTGCTTCGTCTGCAACTACTAGTACTACTACTACTACTACTACTATAGTTGCTACAACTAACATAACTACTACTACTTCTATTACTACTCTTACTACTACTACTACCACTACTACTGTTGCTACTAATGCTATGACTGCCAATACGTGTACTACTACAACTACAACTACTAAAATTGCTACTACAAACAAAGCCAATACTACTTCTATTACTACTATTACTATGACTAATACTACTACGACTACCACTTCTACAACTACAGATACTATTCCTACTACTGCTACTGCAACTATTACTATTGCAACAACTGCTGCTGCTATTATGGCTGCAACTACTCCTACTACTACTACAACTACTATTTCTGCTGCTACTAAGACTACTCCTACTATTATTGCTACTGCTTCAACTACTGCTGCTGCTTCTGCTACTACTACTGCTGCAACTACTACTGCTACTAATATATCTTCTACTACTACTATTACAAATGCTACTACGACTGCTACAACAACAACTACCTCTCTTACAACTACTACTACTTTCACTATTACTAGTACTACTACTGCTACTATTGTTGCTGCTACTACTACTATTACTGCAACTACTGCCACTAATGCATCTACTACTAATACTACTACTACTACTTTTATTACTACTGTTACTACTAGTACTACTACTATAACTACTACTACCACAGCTACGTCTACTACTACTACAACTATTATGGCTACCACTGCTCCTACTACTACTATTACTTCTTGTTGTACTACAATTGCTACTTCTACTACTTCTGCTACTACTGCTGCTGCTACTACTAGAACTACTACCACCACCACCACCACTACTACTACTACTAGTAGTTCTACTACAACTACCACTACACCTAATACCCCTACGCCTACTACAGCTTCAACTGGTACCACCACCACCACTGCTACTACTACTACTACTACCACCACTACTGTTGCAACTATTTCAACGACTTCTACTACTACTACTACTACAACTACTGCTACTACTAGTATAATTGCTACTACTGCTACTGCTACTACTACTATAACTACTGCTAGTACTATAGCTACAATGACTACTGCTACTGCAACTACTATAGCTACTACTACTACTGTTGATACTGCAACTACTACTACTACAATAACAACAATAACAACTACTACTGCTACTACTAGTTTTGTTGTTGTTGCTGCTGATGCTACTACAGATACTAATGGTACTACTCTTGCTGCAGCTGCTTCTGCTACTGCTGCTACTACTACCACTATTACTTCTATTGCAGCAACAAGTACTACTATAACTACTGCTGCTACTACTAATGCTACTACTACTTCTGCTACTACTACTACTTCTTCTAATACTATTATTACGGCTACTACTATTGCTGCTACTACTACTGCCTCTATTACGCCTACTACTACTGCTACTACTGTTACTACTACTGCTACTGCGACAACTAGTACTTCTCCTACTACTCCTACTACTACTACTACTGCTACTGCTACCCCAACTTCTAAAACTACTACTACTACTACTACTACTACTTCTACTGCTACAACTGTTACTATAGCTATTATGGCTACTACTACTACTCCTGCAACTGCTACTACAACTATTATGGCTACTTATACTACTGCTGCTACAACTACTATTTCCAATACTACTGCTCCTGCTGCTACTGCTACTAATGCTACTACAACTACTTCTACTATTTTAGCTACTACTACTTTTACCACAACAACTACTACTATGACTACTACTGCTCCTAGGGTTACTACTGCTACTATTAATGGCACTTCTACAAGTACGACTACTGCTACTACAACAACTGCTACTACTACTTCTACTATTACTACTACTCCAACTGCTACTACGACTACTACTACTATTTCTACAACTACTAATACTACTACTGCTGCACCAACTGCTACTACTACTACTCCTACTATGTCGACTACTGCTACTATTACTACTTCTACTACTAGTACAACTACTACTACTATTATTTTTACTAATAATACTCCTACTACTACTACTACTGGTCCTACTACTACTTCTATTGCTGCAACCGCTACTACTATGATTGAAACTACTATGGCTACTACTAATACTGCTCCAACTACTGCTACGACTCCAACTAATTCTCCTACTGCTACTGCTACTGCTATTACTACTACTACTATTGCTCTTGCTACTACTACTACTACTCCAACTACTCCTACTACTACAACCACGACTACTGCTATGGATACTCCTACCACTACTGCTACTACTAATGCTCGTACTACTACTGCTACTACTGCTACTCCTACTACAACAACTACTGCCCCCACTATTACTACTACTACCACTACAAGTGCTACAACTATTCCTACTGCTACTACTAATGCGACTACTACAACTATAGCTACTAGTACTGTGGCTACTTTGGTTGTTGTTACTACCGCTGTTACTACTATTGCTATTACTTCTACAACTACTACTGCTGCAACGACTACAACTACAACTACTACTATTACTATAATAACTAATACTACTACTACTTTTGCTACTATTGCTACTACTGCTACAGCTACTCCCACTATTACTTTTTCTAACATTACTACTACTGCTACTACTACTACTACGGCTACTACTACTACTACTACTATAACTACTACTACTACTCCTCCTCCTCCTACTACTACTACTACTACAAGAACTACTACCACTACTGCTTCTCCTACTCCTACCACTACTACTACTACTACTACCATGGCTAAAATAACTACTGCTGCTACTGCAACTACTACTACGTCTCCTACTACTACTGCTACTACTACTACTATTGCTACTACTAATACTGCTACTACTACTCATACTTCTACTTCTACCACTACAACTTCTACTATTACTGCTACTGCGATAGCTACTATTGCTACTGCTACTACGGTGGCCACCTCTCCTACTACTAAAGCAACTAATACTACTACTTCTGCTACTACTGCTACTGCTACTATTGGTACTACTGCTATTATTGCTACTACTACTACAATGGCTACTACTACTACTACTACTACTAATATTACTACTACAACAACAACAACTACTACAAATATGAAAATTACTACTAGTAATACTACTACTATTACAACTACTACGGTCAGAACAATAACAACAACAACAACAACTACTACTACTACTACTAGTGCTAATCCTGCTACTACGCTGCTATTGCTACTATGACTTATGCTACTACTACTTCCCCTACTTCTACTGCTACTATTGCTACTGTTACTAGTATGACTGCTACTGCTACCACTACTATTACTACTATTGCTACCACTACCACTACTACTACTGGTACTACTACCACTACCACTACTACTACCACTACTACAACTACTATGCCCAGTACTGCTTCTACTGCTACTAATACTACCACTACTACTGCTACTACTACTACTACAACTATTGCAACTACTACTCCTATTGCTACTCCTACTACTACTACTACTACTGCCCTTGCTACTACAACTACCATCCTACTACTACTGCTGCTACAACTACTACTACAATTACTGCAACTACTACTCTTATTGCTACTCCTACTACTAATACTACTGCACTTGCTACTACAACTACCATCCTCCTACTACTACTACTATAGCTACTCCTACTACAACTACAACTGCTCCCACTATTACAACTGTAACTACTACAACTGCTACTACTATAAGTGCAACAAATGCTCCTATTGCCCCTACTACTGCTACTACTACCACTACTAATGCTACTACCACGACTACTACTACTACTAGTACTGCGGCAACTACTGTTGCTGTTACTACTACTACCACTTGTATTGCTACTACTTCTACAACTACTATGGCTACTATGACTACTGCTACTACTGCTACTACTACAATTACTACTACTACTACTACTACTACTACCTCGAGTACTACTACTATTGCTAACACTACTACGACTAATAATACTACTACTAGTACTACTACTATTTCTACTACTACTACTTCTCCTACTACTATTTCTTCTTCTACTATGACTTCTGCTCCAGCTACTACCACTACTACTTCCACTGCTACTGCTGCTACTGCAGCTACTACTACTTCTACTGCCATTGCTGCTACTACAGCTACTACTTTTACCACTACAACCACTCAAACTTCTAGTACTACTGCTACTACAAATACTACTACAATTTCTACTTCTACTACTGCTTATACTACTTCCCCTACACCTACCACTTTAGCTCCTCCTACTACTACTACTCCTCCTAATTCTATAACAACAACAACCGCTGCTACTACTCCTAACACTACAGCTACTGCTACAACTTTTACTAATTTATTACTAAAGCTTCTTCTTCTACTGCTACTATTACTACTACTGCTGCTCCTGCTATTAGTACTACAACTACTACTCCTACTATTGCTGCTAGTACTCATACTACTGCTACTATTACTACTGTTACTGCTACTACTCCTACTACAACTACTACTATTGTGGCAATTACAACTCTTCTTATGCTACTACTACTGCTATAGCTACTGCTACTACTTCTACTACTCGTACGGCTTCTACAACAATAACTACTACTACTGCTGCTACTAGTACAACTTCTGCTAATAGTACTACTTCTAGTACTACAGCTACTACTACTACTACTACTACTACTACTACTACTACTTCTACTACTACTACTACTACTACTACAGCAACTACTTTAACAATTGCTGCTGCTACTACTTCTGCATCTATTTTTGGTACTACTAACACTTCTCCCACAACTATAACTATTACTACTACTGCTACTCCAACTAAAACTTCTTCCGCTACTACTAGGACTGTTATGACTATTATTATTATTACTA
>RXID01021631.1:46072-48572 GCA_005019695.1 Trichopus zeylanicus subsp. travancoricus
TACTGCTACTACTACTACAACTACTCTTACTACAGCTATTATTACTAATATTACTACTACTATTACTACTACTACTACTGCTACTACTACTACCACTACTAATAATACAACTACAACTTTACCATTACTTCTAAACTACAACAACCACTACAGCTACTAAAGCTACTACGAAAATAATACTGCAACTACTACTAGAAATAGTACTACTACTGTTACAACTATTGCTTCTGCTGCAACTGCTGCTACCACTATGACTACTACTACTACTACTACTACTACTACTACTAGAACAGCTACTATTGCTACAACTACTGCTGCTACTGTTGTGCCTACTACAGAACTACTACTACTACTACTGGAACTACTATTACGACTACTGCGACAACTTTTGCTGTCCTTGCTGCTACTACTACAGCTCCTACTACATCTCCAACAAAAACAAATACTGCTTCGACTACTACTACAACTATTGCTACTACTGCTTCCATTACTACCACTACAGCAACACCAACTAGTACTAGTACTAGGACTACTACTTGTAATACTTCCACTACTACTAGTATTACTACTGCTGTTACAGCTGCCGCCGCTACTACTTCTACAACTACACCTACGACAACTACTACTACTACTCCTATTACTGCTACTATCACTATTTCTACTATTACTACGATTTATACTACTTCCACTGCTACTACTGCTACTGTTGCTGCTGTTGCTACTTCTACTTCTACTAATACTGCTTGCACAACTACTACTACTATTACTACTACCACAACAACAACAATTAGTACTAATACTACAACCACTATGACTATTGTTAGTACTACTACTACTCCTAATCCTACAACTACTACTAACGCTACTCCAACAACCACTACTACTACTATTACTCCAACTACTACTACCACTGCTACTGCTATGACCACCACTACTACTACTACTATTACAACTACTACTTCTACTACTACGACTACTACTACTTCTACTACTACTAGTACAATTGCTAGTACTACTACTCCTGCAGCTACAAGTAGCACTACTACTAATACTAACACCACCACCACTACTACTACTACTACAAGTACTACTATTACTCCTACAACAACAACAACTACTACTACTATTACTATTACTACTATTAAAAAAAATAAACTACTACTACTACTACTACTACTGCAACTACAACAACAACAACAACTATTACTACTACTATTATTAGTACTACAACTATTTCTACCACGACTACTACTACTACTAGTACCACTACGACAACTACTACTACAACAACAACAACAACTACTACTACTACTACTTCTACTATTACTACTACTACTACTATTACTAATACTACTACTACTACTACTACTACTACTACTACTACTACTACTACTACTACTACTACTACTACTACAACAACTACAAAAGCTACTTCTACTGCTACTATTACTACTACTCCTACTATTAATAATACTACTGCTATTACTACTACGACTACTACTACTTCTACAACTACCATCACTACTACTACAACTACTACTACTACTACTATTACTGCTACTACTACTTCTACTACCAACAGTATTACTGTTGCTACTACTACTACTACTACTGCTACCACTTCTAATACTACTACTACTACTACTACTACGACTATTATTACTACTACTACTACCACTACTACTACTATTATTATTATATGTACTACTACTACAACTAGTATTACTACTACAACAACTACTAATAGTACTACTACAACTACGACAACAACAATAACTACTACTACTACTCCTCCTACTACTACAACTACTACTACTACTACTACTACTACTACTACTACTACTACTACTACTACTACTACTACTACTACTATAACTACTATTACTACTACGACTGTTACTAATACTATTACTACTATTACTACAACTACTGCTGCTGCTACTACTACTACAACTACTAACACTTCTACTACTACTTTACCATTACTGCTACAGCTACTACAACCACTACTGCAACTAATGCTACTACGAAAACAGCCTACAACTACTGTTACAACTAGTACCACTACTGCTACAACTATTGCTTCTGCTGCAACTGTTGCTGCCACTATGACAACTACTACTACTGCTACTGCTACTACTGCAACAGCTACTATTGCTACAACTACTGCTGCTACTGTTGTGCCTACTACAGCACCACTACTACTATTACTATGACAAATACTGCTACTACTGGAACTACTATTACAACTACTACTACAACTTTTGCTGTCCCTGTTGCTACTACTACAGCACCTACTACATCTCCAACCAAAACAACTACTGCTTCGACTACTACTGCAACTATTGCTACTACTGCTTCCATTACTACCACTACTACAACAACAACAACTACTAGTACTACGACTACTACATGTAATACTACTACTACTCCTACCACTATTACGACTGTTGTTACATCTGCCGCCGCTACTACAACTATAACTACTCCTACTACAACT
>RXID01021632.1:0-40154 GCA_005019695.1 Trichopus zeylanicus subsp. travancoricus
AACAACCATCAAGCAACAGGTCCTCCGGCTTTCATTGGATGCCACCAGGAGCCCAGTGATCCTGCACAGCTTCCACCGGCGCCACAACACATTGCGCCACAGATGGCGCTAGGACTTGGGTGCTACTCTCATGACAGTGGCAGCATGGCATTGCCAGCTACTGCAGGAATGTCGGGCTCCTCGTCAACAGGCACCTCGCCCCAGGACGTGCCATTTCTGTCAGGTCTCGGAGATTTCCGCGCGCATGAGCACCATAGGTTCCCTAGCTGGGACGACGGCGAGGATGGCAGCAGCATGAGAGGGCTGTTCCAGAGCAAGTAGTACTGAGTATTAGTTGTTTTTTTGTGTTTTGTTTTATTTCTTCCGTTTTTCCTCAAGTTCTCTTGGAATAAAGATGTTTTTGCTCTTTATTGTCATGTTTTAATTATTTTTATGCTTGCTTCAACTAGAATTATAAGAACTCATGAGGTCTACAATTCAAGCAGAGAGACAAGAGACAGCATTTTTTACGTAAACATGCATGACACAGTGCTCTGTCTTCATGTCAGAACCAGCGTGAAATCCATCTGAGCTTCATACATACAAGAACGAAGCAGATTTTCTTTTGCAAGGGGAATATTATCGATATTGATCGATAAACATTCTTTCTCTCAACTAATAACAGAAAAAGGCTTCTTAGAATCTCAGCATCGTTGTGCCTTGAGGAGTTTGCTTCTTTGAGCCGTAGCGGATGCCTATCTTATTGTCCTTTGTCTATATACCTACATTTTTGTTAATGGACAGCACTGAACCAAGCGTGGAAAACAATGGCACGTGTATCTTTTTTAAAGAAAATGGATATGGAAAGGAGAAAGAGTACCATCCAAATATCTGGGAATGGTGATGTTGCTAATGGCTACGAGAATCGATCAAGACACAGATTTAGTCGGTCCCCCTCTTAATGTGCTTGTTTTTCTAGGTCACTTTGAAGTTCTGATGAGAAGAAATATTGGTTAATATATCTATGTACTTTGTAATGTTTGGTAGCAGAGTAAAGCTGGGATAAAGAACTTGTTTAGAATCAGAAAACAAAAAGTGTGGTTCACATAAAAAAAACCTAGAAAAAAATGGATTAATTTGCTTGCAGTTGGATTACCTGTGATGAACGGTGGAACTGCTCAGATTAAAAGCAGAATTTAGCTCCATGAGAATCCAAGAAGGGGAAAGAGTACTAGTTTATATATATATATATATATATATGGTATGAGTTCGGGAAAGAATAGATTTTCTTGTAGCGAGGTAAAAGCGGATTCGCCGTAGATTCGATCTCTCCTTTAGAACACGATCTCATCGCTCAAGTCCTCCTCAAGCCCTGTCCTATATTGCACAACTTCTTCGGATCAAATATTCCTCAAAAAAGAACCCTAATTACTATAAAATGTTAGTCATTATTCATTGATCCACTACTGTCACCTCATCTACAACAAGGTAAAACCAAACACAAAGGATGATTCGCCTACACGTGTGCATGAAAACACAACTACGGTTTGATAACTTCGTAAGAAGAAGACCGCTTTTGTGGATGGACGTGGGAAACAAAGGGAGTAGGCTGAGTAGCTTCCTTGTCGATGAAAACACGCAAAGTTCCAAACCTTACTTTCCTATTTATCCCTTTTCATCTAGCTAGCTTAGCTCCACCAGCTCTGTGAAAGATTCGGAGCCGAGCTCCAACAGCTCCGACAGCTGTCGTTTTCCATCTCGTGGACGCTCATCTGTTCAAATCTTTGACAACACATGATGACACATTGGACTTGCTGCCCAAAGAAAGGCATATGATGTGGTCCGCTTCTGTCCCTTCCCCTTCCCTGCGGGCTTCTTCTTCTTCTCCATCTCTCTCTCTACGTTTCAGGGCAGCATGTGTTCGTGACTCATGAGCTTGTCCTGGAGATGCGATAACAGTTCTGCGGCTCGTTGTCGCAAGCGTTTTGCGACAACTACGAAACTGTTTGTTGGAAAAATGATTGTGGAAAGTTCCCAGAAAGTTCGTATAAATGAAGATTAAAAAGAGATATCACATGCTCGAGAAGATCTGTCTCTCAGATTATTATTTTACAGAATGAGGGGTTTCTTCTTTAAAACAATTTTACCTCTGCAAGATCCCCTTACGCACAGGTGTGCATGGAAACGACAAGCATGGGATTGGCAACAATAACGAGAAGAATGAGGAGAAGCATTACCTTACGCTGGTTACCCAATCTAGGATTGATTAATCGCTATT
This sequence comes from Trichopus zeylanicus subsp. travancoricus, assembly GCA_005019695.1. Taxonomy (NCBI): domain Eukaryota; kingdom Viridiplantae; phylum Streptophyta; class Magnoliopsida; order Dioscoreales; family Dioscoreaceae; genus Trichopus; species Trichopus zeylanicus. The sequence continues at coordinate 2,258 of RXID01021632.1, forward strand.
AATAATGATTTTATGATGATTTTTATCGTTAAAAGAAGGGAAATTGGCCAATATAGGTTTCAAATTTTTTTTTATTTGCTAAATTTGACATAAAAAAATATTAACTGCAAAATCAGTTCAAAGTCAATCAATAGAGTTATGTTACAACCTACATTATGTCACCGCCACATCAGCGCTGACGTGGCATAAGAGAAACCTATTTCTTCTTTTATCCCATTGCATATCCGTGAAGGCCTCAGTAGTGCTTCTTGTTCCTCTAATTTTCTGGCGGCTTAGAATTTTCTTCCTACACAATTTTGTTTTTCTTTCTTATTATTATTATTGTTATTATTATTATTGTTATTGTTATTATTATTGTTAAGTGAATAAAAAAATTTAAAACCTACAAATTGCTCTTAAAATATTTTCCTCGAGAATATAAGGGCATGTGGAGTTATAAAAAACTACTCTAGTTTTTCATAAAATATCTCTATAGAGATTAAAAAAAAAATCAAAGATGTTGTTCAAAAGTAATATTTTCCCAATTTAAAAAATTAAGAACTAGTTTTCTTATTTCTAAAATTGTATTAAATTTTGGAAATATTTTAAAGTTATTTTTTGAAAATTTTCTTATAATTTATCTCCAGAAAATATGTATTTTTTTGTATTTTTTATTTTTTTATCATTTAAATACTGCTATTTTTTATTGCTAGTTAGTATTTTATTTATATTCGACTTCTTATTTCTTCCCCTAATCACATGCCTTTCTTCTACTTCGAGTGTTTATTCTTTGTCATTGTTAAAATTCATTATCATATTTCTCTTTTCCAAGACGTTCTCTTATAGTCACTGAAATTCATATTTTTTAACTGTTATTTATCTTCACTGATTAGGATAGAAAAAGAGATTTTGAAGAATAATTTATAAATAGAATTCATAAATTTTACTAAAATTAGTTTCTTATTTTACTGAAATAAAATTAATTTTTTTTCAAAGTTTTCTTGTAGGATGAAAACATAAAAATAGAGATAAAAATTAGAGATGAAAAATAGAATAATTTTCTATAATTAAGTAGGTCCTAAGATTTTTTAATTTGGCGGAAGAAATTTTCCTACAAATTTTTAATTCATTATATTGGAAGAAATTGCTCAAATAGAGCAAAAATCAGTTTTGAGCCTCGATTTTTCGCCAAGTCCGGGTCACATGACCATCTCACTCAAAAATAGGTTTTTCATATCAAAACCCTCACTAGGGTCAACAAAATTGATAAATCATATTAATTTTATATTTTTTAAAAACGGAATCAAATTTTAATTTTTTAAAATTTTAAAATCAAAATCATATAGCTTTGAATTGAGAACCAAATGTTTTATTCCAGTTGTAAACCAATTCAAAAATAGTTATAAAATGAGCGTATTGATTTCATTAATTTTTTATTATACATTATAATATTTTAAAAACTTAATATAATTTATATAGTAGTATTTTTTTTTTTTGCCATCCATCGAGATTATGATTTTAATAAAATCGAGAAAGAGCATATATTTAAAAACATAAAAGTTTATATTTTTTTGGATTCGAACCCAAAATCATTGTCATATAGATGAATTTCATGATCAACTATATTTAAATTTGAGAGGCAAATAATTTATAATTATCACATCATTACTGTATAATTTAATTGGGTTTGGCCGATGCGGTTCAACCCGGTTAGACCCGGCGGTTCAAACCAAATTAGACCGGGCTAAAAGCCATTCCCATTTTGCTAGCAGTCCGATTTTGATGGCATTGCCAAAATTGGTCACTGTACCCGCGGGGTGACGACCTAAGTTGCCTCACACCTACCTCATGCCTAAGGTTTCGTTTTGTTAATCACCAATTAAAATTAGTATAAAAAATAAAAATATTCTCATTTAATTTTAATTTAAATAATTATTAAATTAAATATAAAAATAATTTATCTTATTCTAGTTTTTATTAAATTAAAAATCTAATTTTATCAAATCAATTATCCGAACCAGTTGTCCAAAATAAAATCAAATAAAAAATATTTAATTTTGTATATTAATTTAATTGGTAAAATTGAATTAAATATAAAATATTTTAATCGAAGTTGTTGATTCTTAAAAACAGGTGGCTGATTACTTAAAAAAACATTTTAAAAAATTAGGCAAATTAATTTTATGTTTTTCGGAGTTCCCCAAACAACAGTTGTCTATGTAACATATTCCTAAGGCCCAGCCCGGTTTCAATGTCTGACGAGCCGCAAGGCCCAGCCTGCTACTTCCCACTGGGTTGAAATTGGCCTGTTGGCGTCGCTGTCGACTGAATGTGATCTTTCCTTGAGATTCTATCAAGCGAAGTACAGGTAGGCATAGCTAATGGTTCGACGACGCTCCCGGTCGTAATAACGCCGTGTCTTCTTTCGATGAAATAGACCTTCTTGGACGGCTGGGTCGCGTCAACTTGTGGCCCCTCGCGCTGCACGAGAATTGACCCGACTCGCCCGAATCCGCCGTTTCGCCTAATAATTTCAGGTATCCATCGTTATGAAACAAGATTGAATTTTGGTCCCGTACTCTGTCGCAACCCGATTCTTCATTAACAATTGAAACTTAGCTAAAATGCCACAACTGAGGAGTTGGTTAACCAGCTCGCGATTGGATCGTCATCGGGCATGATCACACGGAACGTAGCTTTCACCCGTGGTGCCAATTTGATTGGAATTGAGATTTTTTTTTTTTTTTTTTCTGATTCTTCTAATAATAATTTCAGGTTCGATAAAGTGTAGACCGCTCCCATTCTTATCTTAGGGAGTCAATGACGTTAGCTTTGCAGATATATATTTGGGAAAATAAATAAATAAATAAATAAGAGTTTACCAATACGCAACCGCTATCATTTTAAAATTGTATTACTCACAATATTGTTATAATTTATGGATAAGTTTTTATTAATTTCTGAAAATTTTTTAATTTGCTTGCCAGCCCAACAGAGTTTTGAAATTTGATTTTAGTCTTTTGATAAAATGCCAGCTCATTTATTTGGCCAATCACCCCATCCGCGCTGTAATAATATATAAAATCTCAAATTTGTCCTACCTTCGTCATTCTTTTCTCCATTAAAATTTATCCGTTTTATATTCACCATCATTTAAATTTATTTGAAACACTTTTTAATGTTGAGAGATACAAAATAATACGTTCGTTTATGAAGATAAAAATTTTTCAAAGAGTTGTAGCTCTAATGAGACAAAAGATTTAGGAAAGCAAAAAATTACAATTAAATAAATAAGTATTGAAGATTAATCATCAAAGTATTCAAACTTATATTGAATAATATATAAATACACATTAATAGTATAACTTTAGTCTCAGCTTGTATATTATTCATGTATATTTGTATATTGTTTGAGATAAATCTGGATACTTTTGGAGTTAATCTCCAATATTGATTTATTTAAATGTATTTTTCTTATTTTAATAGTTTTAAAATTATTTTCTATTTACAAGTTACTTTTTGCCTGTTTTTGTTAGTATTAAAGATCATTTCATTTTTTTCAAATCACGTTAGTACTTTTACAAATGGTTAGAATAGGGGCATAAAGTAGGAAAAAAATTGGTGACAAGAAGGATGAGAGTGGTGATCATTTTTTATTTTTATTCATTTAACTTTTAATTATTTTTTGTTTAAAATTTTATTTAAGTTAATTATAATTTTATTCACAATTTTGATATTATTAATGTATATTTGTACATTATTCAAATTAAGCTTAATACTTTTGGGTTTACTCTATAATATTTATTTATTTAATAATAATATTATTATTATTGGTTTTAAAAATTATTTCCTATTTATAACTCACTTTAATAGCATTGTAAATGATCATAATAGTGACATCAAGTGATGAAAGAAGTCATTTGATAATGATAATGATGATGATGATTAGTTTTACTATTTATTCATAATTTTTGGTTATTTTATTTCAAACTTTTGTGTAAATTAATTATATTTTTAACCTCAATTTTGATATTATTTATATATATTTACATATTATTTAGAGTTACTGTCCAATATTTATCCATATAATTATTTTTTTATTTTTATTAATTTTAAAAAATATTTCCTATTTATAATTACTTTAATAATTTTACAAATAATAAAAATGGTGGTGATTAATTTTTGATGTTTATCCATTTAAATTTTTATATAAGTTAGCTATAATTTTAGTCTTAATTTTACTGTTATTCATTTACATTTACATATTATTTATAGTAAGTTTAAATAATTTTGGAGTTAGTCTCGAATATTTATCTATCTTCGGTAGGTTGAAAGATCATTTATTTTTTACAAGTCATTTTAATAATTTCAAAGACGATTAGAATGGTGAAATCGAGTGGAAAAAACAGCGAACAACACGGATGATAATGTTGATCAAAATTTGAAATTTATTTGTTTAAGAAGTGGGAACATAAGTACATGGAATTGACAAAGTTGAAATGAGAACTTTTAGCAAATCATCCAATTAAAGAAGCAGTATGTACTATGTAGTCCCGTACGTATTGCGTGAAGCACTTGAGGTAAATCATTTGAATTGAACTTGGGTGGAGCTCTTGGTTGACCCTGTACTTTGAACTCGGTTGGAGCTTTTGTCTGAGCCTGTCCTCGCCCGTGCTCTCGTACGGAGTTGATTTTGTCGTTGAAATTATGCCATCAAGATGTCAAAACTCTTGCCCTACGAAAAAAAATCTGTGTCTTCTGTGATTCGGTTAAAAGTGAAGGATATAAAAAAATTTGTATCCATTTTCTCAAGGTAAGATAAGAAGAAGACTAAGGAGATAACATCACTCAACGTGATCCTTCAATTCCTAGATAAAAAAACTCGTGAAAAACGACCCATTCCTCGTTCCTTTTCGTCCCTCATTTGTGCTCGTCAGCCGGCTCTTCTGTGCTAAACAACTCCAAAGGATCGAATAGGACAGCCACAAATCATTATCAATATCAAATTCAATATCCATTCCCATTTAATCAAGTAATTTAAGCATTAACAAAAAATTTCAATTCTCCTGTTTTTCTTTTTTTTCCTTTTTTCCCCCTTTTTCTTCTGTGTTGAACTTGGATTGAAAGCACAAGAATCAAAAGTGTCCACTATCTCTGCCCAAAAATCATCACCACAGTGAAAAGAATCACTATACAATTCCACCCACCATTACTGCTACAAATTCTGCTTCTCCTGAACGAAGATGACGATGACGAGGTGTCGGACTCCGGCAAGGAACTAAACTTGAAGTCGGGATTTGAACCGTACAGCGCCTGCACGCCCTGCACGTCATCCACCCTGAGCTCCGTCTTCGTAGTCCTCGGGCTCAGGCTCGGGTACATGACTGCCTCCTTCACCGATGAGTGCGTGAGCCCGAGCACATGCCCGATCTCATGCGTTGCTACGGACTCCAAATCGACGGCCACGTCGGAGTTTTCGTGCCGGAAGTCGACCGACCATCGCTCCGCTGCGTCGAAGTGAAGCCGCCCGCTCTCCGGCGAGAACGCGTGCGCCAGCACGCCTAGCACGCCGTCGAACGCCTCCCCGTCCCCGTGGTCTCCGCTATAGAAAGCTAGCTTCACGTCGGCTGATTCGTAATCCTCTGCTTCGACGAAGTTCACCGGTATGACCTGCGACCACCGGTCGAACGCTCCACGCAGCACAGCTCGAATCTCCGGCCGGGAAATATAGTCGATGGTATCCAACGGGGAGAGCGCGTACGAGAGAGTGGTCGGCCGGCCCCGCATCCACCGCGGCTTCCCGGGGAAGAACGCAAAGGTTTTCCGGCGCAGCGTGGCCAAGTCTGACACGCCGCAGCGCGGGGACATCACCAGCGACATCGTCTTCGCATCAAGACGGCCTGTGACCGGGAGACCGAGCTTCGATTGGTACAAAGAAACAGCGGCTTCCAGGGATTCATCGAAAGCATCGGTGAAGTTGGCGGCCACGGGGAGATAGCCAAAGCGGCTCAAGTAACGCTTCACCTCCGCCACGCCGGCGACGAGGCTTCCCCGCTCCGCGTCGATTAGCCGGTCGAAAGCGTGCCAGGTAGTGTTTGTCTGGTTCAGGCGGACATCCCTGAAGGTTGGAACAGGTCTGGAGGCGAGGAGAGGGAGGGAGAGGAAGAGAAGGAGAAGAGGAAGCATGTCTTCCTCTTTGATTGGGGCGTTGGGGCTGGGGCAGGGAACAGGGATATAAGAGGTGTTTGATGTGGGATTTCCCGTTAGAGCAGGGAGCCAAATTCCAACAGTCTCGTTGGGAGATTCTGACTTGCTCTTGTGTTTTTGTCAGGCGGGGTGGGATGATTCCAGCGGTTGGTGAGCGGCTGGGGATGAGAAGTATTGGGTTTGCTTGTTTCTGGGGACTTTTCAGGTTCTTCTCCCTTTCTCCCGATTGATTTTCTGTATTATTTTTCCTGGAGAAATTGAATTATTTTTTCTGAATTTTTAATTGGGGGATTCGCTGATGAGGAGATGAGCGCCAGGTCTACCAGGATTGGATTGCGCACGGGCCCCATTCACGCCGCTGACTCTACCATGGCCCACTGCTACAAATTGTGGGTCCCACATCTTATTCACGACTTTAGGTTAACCAATTCGTGCCGAGTCCAATTATCTCTAGATCGAACGAAATTAGACTCCAATTCAATATGTCTGCGTCGGATCAGGATGGTTTGTTAAGCAAGATATGCACACGTGGCGGCGAGGCCCCAGATGAAAAGAATTTATACATTTTTTATATTTTTTGGGGTAAATTATACAGTACCGAAACCAAACTTCAACCAACTCCAACCAACGAAACTGACAGCAAACCGTTGCGGCTGGCTTGCTCGTGACTGAGCGTGATCGCGGAATGCATCTCGCGGGCGGCCACGTGGAGAATACGCGATAGGGCCCACGCCCAACTTTTCGTTGGGTCGGGGGATGGTGGGTCAACGGCGGGCGGTCAAGCTCTCTGACCTCGTTTAGTCCCGAAACACGTGAGCCGCATGAGATATGTAACGGGTTATCGGAGTGAGGACCCGGATCCGAAGAACCCGAGAGCCGGCAAAGTCAAAAAATTTGACCGGAGATTCACCGAAAAAATAAACATCTTTTCCAGGGAGAAATACAGCACAAAACGATGCAATAAATTTTTTAAAAAAATGGAAAAAAATTCTGAAATGCAGCGTCGCATAGAGTTTCTTCGAAACCAAATCAGTGAAGGTGAAGATTAAAAACCTTGTTCCTTTCTTTGAGTATTAGCCTTGTCCGCGAAAGAATCATCTGTGTTGCTCTTTGCGTACGCACGCCTACATGAGATGAAAACCAAAAATAAATGTATATTAAAATGAATCCATGGAAGTGATTTTATCTTGGTCATGTTCAGATAATCACAATTAACATAAATAAAAAAAAAATTTATAATTTATTTTTCATTAGATTAGTAAATTTTTTTAAAATTTTTTCAAGTTCTAAAAATTATTTTCCAGCGCCCGCCCTCTTCTCCTCGCTTACTCGTCACTCGCTCTTCCGTCGGCGTACTTCGCCATCTTTATTTTTCCACAGAGAACCACTCGAAGAGAGATAAAAGTATGGCATAGAAAACAGACTTGATTGATTGATTCATCACCGAATAGGCACAAGTCCAACATTGAACAACGCATACGCAGGACACACCTGCAATGTTATAGAAAATATAATCAATTTTTTATTCATATAACCGGAGCCATGTACAAATAGATATTTCGTTTGAGTGTCTGTTTAGTCAGTCCTTTGAAACTAACTTTATGGTAGTTTTTTCTTACCATCAAAAACTACCATGACTCATTGTGCTTTGGATTAAATTATTTTCCTTCATATTTTCACATAAATTAAACATATACTTGTTTTATGGAGAATTTGGTGCATATTTTCTTAATTAATCAATAATATTAAGATTAGAAATGTGCAGGTGTCGTGTATAAGGTTATGCAATATTAGGTTCAAACTAAATAAATCAATTGAAATGAAATTAAATAGTTGATTCGGTTCAAATTATTCGATTTTAAAAGAAAAAAAAAGATTTTCGGTTACAATTTTAATTTTAGATTTTTGAATCATAATATATATATATATATGACAAAAATCAGCTTTTTCATATTATTAGTAAAAATGTACATGTATCATGATAAAATACACTCACACCACCTTCTGCCCATTATTTTTTAATTATTTTGTGATACTTAAATTAATATAAAAAATGGTTATGCCCTCCATTTATTTAAGTTTAATTGTAAAAAATATTTTTTTTCTAATTTTTTTTTCTTTTGTGTCTTAACGCATAAGAATTTTAGATATTATTTTTACCATCGTCAATAAATAAAATTAGATAAAAAATAGTATTTAGATGTTTGAAATTCTTTTATCCAAAAAAGGAAATAAAAAATGAGTAATAAATTTCACATGAAAACTTAAACAATTACTATATAATTATTTTTTATATTAAATTAAATAGAATATTTTAATTAGGAGCTGATTGTTTGTAAATTTTAATTATAATATACATAATTTTGACAAGAGAGATAGTTTCTTATAAATTTCAGATGTTGCCCTGGCGTTTTTCAACCCAAAGAGCAATGCTGTGTAATAGAAGGTTCGTTAATTGATAATAAAAGTTATTTTCTCCTTATTTTTAAGATGCATTTAAATTTGATGATAGCTCAAAAATGAATCTAAAAAGCTTAGAAGCCAGTGGCCCAAGGTAGAGTCTACGAGTTGATCTATTTTGGGTAGGGATAGTTATTTTTCAAGCATATTTTATTGAAATTAGTGAAGTTCATGCACATCCTATACTTATTGTTTGACTTCTTCGCCATCATCACATTAACGAGTCATTTGAGATAATGGACTTTCCTAATGAAACTTGCATTAAAGAGTTTATTTTCTTCTTCGATGATGGTCATTTGGTGTTTAGGGGAGAAGTGTCTTTTATTCTACCTGACTAGTTTGTAGCTCTCTACTTGACTAGTTCATGTTGGGCAATGAAAAGGTCTATGCCTGGCATGTCCTCAAGGGACCATGCAAAGATGTCTTAGCTCTTTTGTAACAGCTTTCTAGGTTCAATATAGAGAGATTTTGCTAGATTTGCTCCGAGTTGCATGGTCTTTCCCGAGTTCTCATCAATGGCCCAGTTAACGAGTTGTTTAACATGTTCGGCATGCGCCTTCTTGGACCTTTGACAGACTCCTTGATTTTTGAGACTGTCGAGATCTTTCCCCTTTCGCCGATGCTATTCTACAAATAAGCTAACTTGCACTTCTTTGCAAGGCTCTAGTCTCTCCAAGCTTCACTTGTGCTATATTTAGTGAAAAATCTCACAACTAAATAAAAAGTTGGAATTATTACTTCTAACTAGTTTAATGTCAAACATCTCAATATCACATTGTAAGGTAAATGAGCCCAAACTAATACGAATTTTGATTTAATTATGGTGCTTTTTGGACTCTCACCAACTATTAGGAGTAGGTCACTCATACCGAGTGGAGTGACTGAATTTTCTATGGACCCAGTTGGTGTTTCCACATAGGGCTTTAGCTTTTCTTCAGTCTTCATTTAATCATAAGATTGGGTAAATAAAATCACCGAGATAATTAGGACATCATTATGAGGAACCAAAATACCATGTAAATCTCTTGCCAAGAACACTATGTTCGCATGCATGGGGTCACAATGCTATCGTTTTGCTTCTTCATAATCCTCTTGCCGCCCAGTGATGGCTCGGCGTTTATAGGTTGAAACCGATGTTTCACTTTGTGTCAATAGGTTTGTAAGGATCATATTAAGATGACCTTTAATCGACGGGTTTTGCAACTCGAGAGTAGGATTCCTCCAAAAAGAACCTTGTGGTCGGTCTTCTCGAGCCGACACTTCTTCAACTCTTTCACCTCGGTAGATAAAATGCCTTAGGTGTCCTTTCTTTATGAACCTTTCAATTTTAATCTTGAGGTATATGCACTTCTCAATATCATGATTATAACCCTTATGAAATTAATAATACCTTAATCTATCCAAATGTTGCCTATTTGAAGTGATTGACTGAGACTTCTTCAAGAGGTCTCGATGCTCTATTTAGGCCAATACCTTATCCTTGAATTATTTAAGGGGTATAGCCTCGGAATTCCTGTCGGTGCTCTTATTGCTTGATCCTCTGCTTCTTTAGCCCAGATGGTTTGTTCTTCCAAGTCTTTTTCTTCTGTGGTCCTCGGACTCCTTCTTGGTCGACATAACCTCCTCGGTGTTGATATGTTCTCAAAATAATTGAATGAACTCAGCCAAGGATCTGAGAGGTCTTCGAGTCATTTCATAGGCTATGGAGGTTGCCTGATCTCATTAATCGCAGCAGCGAGGACAATAAAACTATCAAGCTCAAAAACTTCCAACCAAGTTTTGTTGAACTAAGTTAAATGCTCTCTCAAGCTCTCTCCTTCTTGTTTCAATGTTAAGAGTATGGAAGGGTCTTTTCACCAAGGTACCAAAGAAATGAATTGTTCTTTGAATCTATCAACTAGATCATTAATGCATGCCATTGAGTATCTTGACAGTCCAGAATACCATGCCTTAGCTGGTTCTTACAGCTTCATGGAAAATGCCTTACACATGATAAAATCCCATGCGCCTTGGAGGATAATGACATTTCAAAATATGCTCGCATGATCAACAAGATCCTTGGTGGAAGGAACTTTAGCTATACCCGAGAATAGACAATTTCAGGAATAAGGGGTGTATTATATCTCAGTCGATGAGGATAGGTTGGCATGTACGACACTCCCCAAGCCACATATGAGGCATCCTTCCTTTGGGTTTTGTGAGTGACTCTGTCTGATGTACGACTTACATGAGTATGGTATATAGCTTCATCAGTTGGGTCATAAGTAGGGTTGTATTCTTCATAACCCCCTGATGGCTGATGCCAAAGAAAGGTTTTTGTTGAGAGGTCTTAATAACCCGATTGATGATGCTCAGTAAGATGTAGCTGGCTTTTGGCATGTGGACACGACTCATAGTGTTGGTTCGAAACCTCAACCTAAGATTGAGGCTAAGCATGGTGGACTTGAAGGTTTTGCATTATTTAAGTCTGACTTTGCAATTGTTAGATCTATAAATTTTGCATAACTTATGCTTTAACTTCTAACGTCTATGCCATTTGTTGCACTACAATAGTCAATATTTAGAACTCTTGCCGACTTATTGAGTCGATAAGAGCTATCGGCACCTCAAGAATAGTTTGTAAAGGGGCTCCCTCGAGATTCTTATTGTGGAGGTGGGGAAAAAGCTAAGTTGACTCCGTAAGCTAGTTGAGCCGGACTATTGGACGAGTCATGCGATTTTGCTAGCATGAGAATGATTTGGCCTCCAGGCTAATTCCTGGATGTTGAAGCCCCTATCGTCGAAGGCATGATTAGAGAACATCGCAAGATCAAGATGAGAGAAGAGTGGTGAAACAAATTCTCAACGAAAGCACCAATGTTGATAAAGTCTGATCCAATATCGGCTTCGGTCCATATGACTTTTTGAGAACTCGATCTACTAGGCCACCCTTTAATCGTTATATGCAAAAATAAAATTGTGAAAAAAATCACCGGAAACTCTCTGACAATGGTCACTCCAATGCTCAAATTAAAATAGAAATTAATAATGAGAGTAGAATCTATAACTAGATATTAGTCATTATCTCTCAGAAGACTATACTATTTATAGGATATTAGTCGTATTAGAATTTCGACAATCTCGGTGTCGTAATCTCTTTTCGTAATGGATGATCTTAAATTTTGAATCTTTCAAAATTTCCTCATAGATTTGAATATAGAGTTTTGTTTATGTAGTTATCTTTTTTTTACTATCTGATCGCTGAGGCATATGACTTTAGTAGAACCTTGACGTAGGCACAATATTTCAAGCTGAATACACCAAGATTTGCGTAGCTCGGTCTACAAACCGATTGGGATCCTCTCATTTTGGAGTTAATGGATATATCATCTCGGTAGCTCGACTCGTAGTTTGGTCTTGCATTCGATTTTTATCAATTCTTTAACTCGATTCAATAATCTCTGTGTATCATCCGATCTCTAATCAAATTTTAAGTTACACTGGAAATTAAACACGGTCCAACAAACACAAATCGGAACCCGGTTCAGTTCTGGTCAAATATCGAATCGGCGGATGACAAACAAGAAGGTAAGCCCGGTCCAGATATTTCGGCCCAGATTGAATCGAGAATGGGGATCGGCCCAGTCCAGCTCAGCCACTTGACCAACAACCTACATGTGATTTACTGTTGCGCGCGCATAGGAATTTGGGAGTGTCCAAATGGGTCCTTAAAAAAATTTTTTTTTTTTAAAAGTCGAATTAGATGCTTGAATCTTGGAAGGGAAGGAAATCTTGTTGGATAAAACAGTTGACTAGCTGCTAATGATAAATTTAGACGGACGCCCACATCTATTGGTACGAGCAGTGGCTGCCATCATAGTTGGGCTTCCGGCCCGGATTGAGTTGGGCATTATTGGAGGCAGCGCATCAGTCAATAGTGACTTTTACCTCTCAACACAAATCTTTTACTATTCACATTAAACATCATATTTGGAATATATAACGTATGTGAAATAGAAAATGAGTACCAACATAGCGCGTCCAAGTGAAGCCTCCCGCTCTCTAGCAAACCCGACTATTGCTGTGTTTCTCCTAGCATAGTTAATTAGGTGTAATCATATTTAGAATTTGGGCCAATCCTCTAATCCTTAATTTTCCAACTCGTTCTGCATTCCTAACGAAGAAGAGAAGGATGTGAAGAAGAAGAAGCTCCATTCTCGAGGAAGTCCCCATTACTCAATTTTGGTGAGTAATTTATCCTGTCTTGCACTGGGTGAAGTCAGCTTAGCAAGTCGCTATCCGTTCGTTCTCCGAAAAGCTCCTGGCTTCGGACCGATCCACGGGTTCGTCGCCAGGTCTTGTCCCACGTAGCGCCTGAACCTTTTCAATATCATCCGCCGTCAGATTCACCTTCCTTCGATTCCGATAGTGCTCGTGCATGATGGACTTCGTCTCCCGCGTATGTTTCAACCCCAAAACATGCCCGATCTCGTGCATCGCCACCGACTCCAAATTAACCCATTCTTCGTCGTCGAGTTCTTGGACTTGTCTTTGCCTACTGCCCACGTACGCTCTATGCGCTATCACCTCCGGCTTTCTGAGCATACGTCCGTTTTCATGGCATCCGGTGTAGAATCTAATTTTGATGGTGGCCGCACTGTAGTCGATCGGGATGACTCTGGACCAGTGTTCTAAAGACCTCTGCAATGCCGCCAACAGCTCTTCCCCGGAACATAGAAGAGGGTGTTCACGGTGGACAGCGCATACGTCAGGGTTAGGGGCATCGTGACGAAGAAGGAGACGACGATGAAGGAATTGTTTGCGCCAGGGCCCCGGCATGGGACCCAAGTCACATTTGAGTCTGACGCCCACCTCCGTCTGCGGTGGTTGACGTGATCCCCACCGATACTGAACTCGTGTGGTTTAATGCGAAGGCATTCAAGTATCTTTCCATATCTTTCCGTCTTCGTCAGGGCCAGACAATTTCCACTCATGGTCTCAATCACATGCTTTTGTGCTTCCTATTCTGGAATCGCAGTCGCGCTCTCACAGCCTCCTTGTGCTTTCCAATTCTTGCCATGGGGATTAATGCCCATTCTCAATAGAACCAACTCAGTTAATTCTTCTGAGAGTTTGTCTATACAAATCTGTTCGGCATGGACCCTGTCAGTATATTAATCGCCAGAATATTCGGCTTTGCTTGTATGGGATTCCAGCTATGCAGACGGTCAATTTTACCTTGTGAAGGGCAGCCATATATACCATAAATCGTATTTGTATCGCTTTCATACGAGTCAAGATGAGCTTGAAGGTCGCCATGCATATGTGTATGTAGTTTGTGTGTTGGTCTCTGTGATGACTCGGCAATCAGAATGAAAACTCATGGGGACCCGAGTTCACCAGCTTTATACAGCTTGCAAGTTGTGACATCTTCGCCTCAAACACAATGCAGCTGGACATGCTGCTGGATGAGCACTTTGTCCCATTTCTAAGCCAGTCAAACAGCCATTATATATTAATAATCAGGATCTAGATCACATATTAAATCTTAATTTTTTATGCCGTGAACATTAGGTTCTTAATCATGAACTAAACGGGGCCGTAGTGTTAAGGAAAGCTTGTTATTCTCTCTCCAAATCTATGTGTATATATGGAGAGTATGCAAAACGACGACAGATGGAGAGCATGTGTGACAAGTACGAGGACAGAGTTGTCTTTCCAGTTCAGCAGGCTTGTTGCCTTTCTCCAACTGAAAACGACTAAAAGTAGCAATTCAAGGCCTCCATTTGGGCATGAGGTTGCACATGGGAGTATAGATTGTACTGAAATCCATCACCACTAACTTCCCTTATACTGTTATACAGTGTGCGTGTAGCTAGTATCTTTCTCTATTTGTTTTTCTTTGCTCTCTCTCTCTCTCTCTCTCATGTCCTAACACATGACACAGAAATAGCCTCTCCTCTCATTCTTCTTCTTCTTCTTCTTCTTCTTCTTCTTCTTCTTCTTCTTCTTCTTCTTCTTCTTCTTCTTCTTCTTCTATTCTATCTCTTCTTCTTTCAACCATCCCTTCTCCCCCTCCTCCTCCTCCTCCTCCTCCTCCTCCTCCTCCTCCTCCTCCTCCTCCTCTTCTTTTTTTTATTGTTTCTCTCTCGCTCTATACACAAAACTCGTATATCGCCTCCCCATTTTTCTCTTCTTCCTCTCCTCTCCTACCCTCTCCTTTTCTGACTCTACGCAATCCATATATCGCCCCCTTCCTTTCCTCTTTCTCGATTTTCTCTCTCGTCCTTTCTTCTCTCTTTCTTTCTCTTCCTCTACACATAACTTACATATTGCCATATTGCCTCCTTTCTTCCCCTCTTCTTCCTCTATTCTCTCTCTTCTTTCAAACATAACTCCTTAATCTTCTTCTTTTTCTTCATTCCAACAAAGCGCTCTCTCTATCTCTCTCTCTCTCTCTCTCCCATCGGTGCCTCTTTCTCTCCCTCTCAACATGGAGAATAGCAGTACAGTTTGCTGCATGTGCGGCGATGTTGGTTTCTCTGACAGGCTATTCCAGTGCATGCGATGCCACTACCGCTTCCAGCATTCGTAATGAATTTTTTTCGCCAGGTCTCTTAATATGATTTCTCTGCGATATCCATGGTTATTTCATGTCGTTTTACCACCTGTAGGTACTGCAGCAACTACTACATCGACGAGCGATCAGAGACAACCGGTCTCTGCGACTGGTGCCTGAGCGAACAGCGCAACACAGCCAGACCTAAGAAGCTACCAGAGAAGGAGACCGTCACCAGCAGCCAGTCTGAGTACTCAGGCATCAACAAGATCCGACAAACCGGCGACGGGGAGGAGAGCGGAAGCCAAGGCAGGGCCACGACCGGCGCGTCCTCGTCGAAGCCATCTGGACGCAGGTACAAGCTACTCAAGGATGTCTTGTGTTAAGTGTTACCAATTGTTAGAGCATGTGCACATTAGTTGTACTCCCTAAGCTTTCCTATATTTTATGTACGCTTTAAGCTTCCTTTTGCTCTCAATATATAACGCAAGTTAAACACTATAATCTAAGTTCTGCTTAAACTATGTTTCCGTTGTACACAAGTACATCCAAAACCTTATCAGTTTTTTTCGATCCCATTCACTTTGACCCCATCTTCTGCTCCTCTCATCCTTTTTAATTTTTATGGAGATATTGGTTGCAAGGCTCCCACGTATGCTCACATTAATGGCCAGCATAAACGATCTCTGCAACACAAAGACTTGGGGGTGACTTTGAACCCTAGCTCACGCAAAGCTGGCTGGCTGCAGTAAGTTCGGATCCACACCAACCCTAAAACCCAACCAATTAGCATCCCCGGCGCTCTTGAATTCTTACGACCTTTGTGCAGTAAGGACCCTACCATGCAATGCTAGGGACGTCAAAGCGGTCTACTAGAACTGAACGCCATGCCAAATTGAATGGCAGGCAGTGGATGAGTCGTCTCCCCCAAGCCATGGATGGATTCCTTGAGGCGGCTTTCAGCGCCACATTGAATGCATGGGAGAGGTGGTTCTCACTTCTAAGTACCCAGAAGGATGGAGAAGACGAGAAGAGCACATCTGTCTCACAAAGCAAAGCTGAAAGCTTAGAGCTCACTTCTCTCCATTCAAGGAGAGGAAAGAGGAGTTGGTGGGGGTGGAGGGGTAAATTATCAAATACCTTTCTATTCCTTTTGACCATGAGTAGTGAGTGAGTAACATCTCTGTGTGTCCGTCCTCAAGAAAATAGCTGCCAGTTCAGTATATATTTACCTGCAGCTCGGGCTCCGTGACGGAGTTTTCTCTCTGGTGTACTCGGATCATTTAAACATTTTGGCCACCTCTGCTTGGTGCCATTCGTGGATGGACAGACCGAGACTTGAACTTCAACGAAGGGACAAATGGTATATCACAGGCGCAAATCCTCATCGTAGCTATAATTACAGCTGTGGAATTACGGAACGGATGATTCCATGGTCCAGAATCCAGATTTCAGAGTCCCTTACTGCACACACCCAGAAAAACATTCCTTTCCAAAACAGCCACCAAGTTAACCCTGAGCGCACAAACAATTTTCCTAGAACAAATTATTCATATCACCATTAAGAACCAAATAAAGAGAGGTCTCCCTTTCAGGGAAGAAGTGTACCAGAGTGAGCATGAGATGCCTCCGCCATAGAATCCATCCGATTTTGGACCCAACCTTTCGGGTGGCCTTTAAGCCGGTGAGAAAAGACCAAATAAAACAACAAGGTGCTCTTTCTGTACCTGCAAAGCAACCACCTCTAGTGCTGCAGATGCCTTGTTTCACTCTTGGAGGGTGGTGATTCTTTATGTGTAAAGAGGTTGTACCTCCAGCTCTCCTTTCACTGGACAGCACCTGCACAACACATGCAATGCACTGTTCACAAAATGGAAACAGATCCCCTTCTCTTTAGCCCCACATTCTTCAGCAGTCGTGCTACTCATTGTCTTGTAAATTTGATGCTCAGCTTTCCTTTCTCCACCAGCTTTTGTGGGTGGTGGAGGCTGATGTCTTGGTCCTCTCTCCATATATGGCCTCCTTTGATTTCAGATGACAAAGAAACTTTAGTCATTTCATAAGAAAGTTGAAGAAGTATGGATCACAAGGCATATCCAAATGGACCACTCCATGCTTACTCATAAATCTCTCCCTTGCTAAAGATTTGAAGAAAATCCTGTATTATTATCACATCATGATGAGCAGGCATACATAAAGATATGCAATCTCATATTCATGTTGTTTCTCCATCTGACTGAACTTTTTTCATCAGCTAGAAATTATTTGAGGGAAAACAACCATTTAAGTCTCTTTCTGTGCTACATTATTTGTTACTTTGAGTATGGCCGCACACACTCGTGATATCTTTTCATTTGGGACAAATGGTCGTGGAGAAGATCGACAGATGCATTCCTTATTTGGTTATGTCATATAATGCACAACATGAAGACCTGTAGATAAACCTGAATTAACCTTATAGTGTTTGTGTCAAGCAATAACTAGCATGAAAATAGTAGAAAGATCTAACGTTTAATGTCAAAGCAGTAACCTCAGATATGCAGTAGTTCCCTGTAATCACAAAGTCAAAACTAGTTGAATCTTCAGCGATATCTTCACAAACAAACTATGAAGATTGTCCATCCAATCATACTTGTTTTGAATATTACCAGGACAGATATTCCCTTATGACAATGAAAAAAATTTGCAGAGAAAGATTGAAACATCTCCATAATGTTATATTTTAGAATAGATTAACAGCAGCAAAATATAGCCTTCGTCCTTTTGTAAAAGAAATAAACCAACTAGTCAAAATAGTAGAAAGATGTAAAGTTTACATAATTTTCCTCCTCGTTGCGACTCAAACATATCAAAACAAAAATAAAAATAAAAAGACAAAAAAAGCAAGCAATTGCCACTTCAGGTCATTCAATTATAGGCATTGTATAACAAATCCAACCATAACTAAAGCAAGTTTACGAGAACAAAGATAAATCACATTAAGCATAGACATACTGTTCATAACTCCCACTAGAAGTTTCTGCACATAACCAATTCCGACAAACCAAGGAAGAAGAAAATATTCTACGATGCTTTAAAACCAAATCATAGTGACATATATCATGGGTTTCGATAGCATTTTTCTTAACTACTGTTTGGTTTCATTCTTGTTAGTTTAGGCACTCAGAGAAAGACTCCAAGCCAGTCACTGACTAAATTTAAAAGGTTGGGATTATTGGGAAGATCACAACATTCAACTGATACTAAGCCTTTTATGCTACTATAATATTCTCTCTTGTATGCACTTACACTATGTGAAAAATAACTAAAGCAACCAGCATCAATATGTAATAAACTAAGCACGTAATTCAACTGATTGCCTGATGAACAAACCATCTTAAGCCACGATTAAGATATAAATAGAGACAAACAGTCACAATATAGATGTAATGTCTCAGCTACACAAAATGTACATTTTTCAATTGAATAAAAATTACATATGAAAATCATTGAAGGAAGGGAAGGTAGAAGATATATGATATATGTTACATATCACTAATGGCAACAATTTAGCCCAGTTTGTCTAACAAATAATATATAAATTGAAGCATTTGAGTTTTACAAATCATAAACCTAAAAAAGGAGGTGGTCTGATAAGAGGCGCATCACCATTCTCAT
Source organism: Trichopus zeylanicus subsp. travancoricus (assembly GCA_005019695.1). NCBI lineage: Eukaryota > Viridiplantae > Streptophyta > Magnoliopsida > Dioscoreales > Dioscoreaceae > Trichopus > Trichopus zeylanicus. The sequence continues at coordinate 21,099 of RXID01021632.1, forward strand.
ATATCACTCTTTCCAATTATAGGGAGCCCGATCAACAACCAAATAATCACCTCGTATGTCTTTTGCAACTCGAATATCTTCATCCATATATACTGACTCAAACCTACAATAATGTAGTGAGCCACATGGTGAAAAGCATCCATGATTTTAAAGAAAATATAACAAGGGGTGAATGCCACCTAACAAAAATCAGAAGGAATGGCATATACTTTAGGCTATGTCCAAATATGTCAAACTAAAATTGGAAAGAAGTACCATTAAGTAGAGTTTGGATACTGTGTAACAGCAGAAAGAAACAATTCATGCCAACTGAAGCAAAATTTCATGAAAGAAATCTGCTTGCATTGCTAATAGGCCCCAAACTTCATAAGAAAAGAGAAACTATAATGGCCTTCTGTTTGTTGATGCAACAACACATTTGTAATCATTTAACCAAAACACACACACATTCATAATGTTCGCCCATTTTATATCCCGATTCTCATCAGATGATGTATCCAATATTTCCCGATAAACTGTGAGACCAATTTGGCAGTGCACTACAATATGAAACAAAAATAGGACTTTCCAGAATATACTTTATTGTAAGATACCAGCACATCTTTCAAATATAAATAAACTATGAAATGAATTTGATTTCTCAAGAAATTATTGCGTACATAGATCTCTCTCATGAAAGATCAAGCCAATTCAACAAATAATAATGGCCACTCACCATCCTTGCCCAAAAGGCGGCAGCGGTAACTCCCAATCACGCCCTCGCAGAACAGCACTGGTAAATCTGATCCACAAAAAATCCAAATCCCTAAAAAATTGAGAAAATATACAAAAAAATTCACCAAATAATCACCTGAAATTGACCCTCTGAGGCGGGACGGGGTCGATGGTGGACCGGACGAAGAAGACACCATTCGGCGGGAACGTGATGACATTGTTCAGCACACCCTTCTCAACATTAATAACCTGGAGCACATCCCCAGCCGCGGTGCCAAAAAGCCACGCGTTCTTAATGATGAAGAGCTGCTCCTTCTCGGTGGTCCAGAGCATCCTCCAGGTCGCGGAGAGGGAGGGCCCGGTGGTGTCGGTGCCGGAACCATGGTATGCCAGGTCGTCAATGGCGCGGATGATCTCGTCGCGCTTGGTGGCTTCGGACTGGGTTCTGATGCCGCGGTCTTCATCGGAGATAAGAGCGAGGAGGCGGGACTTAGCGAGAAGTGGAGTGGTGGAGATCGAGGATTGGGCAGATCTGGGAGCAGGGAGGCGATAAGGAGGGTTAGGGTTCAGTGATCGGAGATAGGAAGCGGGGAGGAGGAGAAGAGAGGCTGATGTCGCCATTGATGGCGCCACCGTGGGAAGAGAAGAGGCGGTTGTAGATAACGGTCGTAAATCCCAACCCGATTTCTTTTTGGGTTAACGGGCTAACGGGTTAACGGGTTTCAGGCACCACTCTTTTGGCCCGGGTTAGGACTCGCCTAGAAAAATTCTCAATAATTTCCCGGAATTTTACGATTTTCTGAAAACTCTCTTCAAGTTTTCAAGTTACTATTCATTGTCTGATGAAATAAAATTTTGAAAACATCCGCTGCAGTTATTAGAGGTGTCAATGAGCCGAGCTTAAATTTTATTTCAATAATTTAAATTATAATATCTATTTCCAGTTAATTAATATTAAAATAATTTTATAAAAATTTAATATTAATATGATGAATTAACATCCAAATATATTGATATTTATAATCAACTAATAATTAAAATTTAAGATAATAAAATAATAAATATAAAATTTTAAAAATAACATGGATAATTTTAAATAATAATAAAATTAAATATATCATTCAATATATATATACTAACAAATAATTTATCAAATATTAAAAATTAACGAGATCTCTAATTTAGTTCTAACTCTAGCTTGGCTCATTTGCTAAAAATCAAACTTATTTTCTCAATAAATTAAGATTGAGCAGTTTGCAAGTTTTGAGCTAAATTGATATATATAATTGTTACAAACGATGTTTCAAACCCTATGAATTTAGGGTTTTGTCCCTCCCTTTTCTGATTTGAAAACTATTGTTGGCTTCAACAAAAAGTTTATGTTCTCTATTTGTCCTCACTCATTTTCTTTTTCTAATTCAGTTGTCGTTACTAAGTCGCTACAGCTATCGCTTTATCTTTTTTCTTGCTGGTGCAACCTCTTATTTTTGACAAGATCTCAATCCCTTCATCCAGTGACCTCCTCAAAATTTAGTAAGATTATAATTTTTCTTTATGTTACTTTTTAAATTATTTTATTGAAATTAAGGTAAATTGAAGTAAAAATATTGTGATTGTATTATAATTAGGATGATTCATGTTTGACTTTAGACTTTGGACATATTCATACAAGAAAAACCAAATTTGATGGCTATTACAAGATAATTATTGACTTTCTTAATGTTACATTTTTTTTATTTATTTTTATATTATTCTATTTATTTTGCAAGTAAAATGCTTGCTTGTTACTAACAATATTATTTGTATATTTTGTAATGTAAAAATTTTGTAGATAACAATTTAATTATTAATATTTTAGATAACTCATATATATAATATAGAAATTTTGACTAGATACAACAAATAATATTAGTTTGGTTGATATTTGATTATATATTTATTTTATTATTGATATTTTAAGTTCTTCATTAATGTCTACGTAATATGTCTTATAGTTATAATGACAAACGAAAATATATTTATTTTTATAGGTGTTACTTTGTAAATTTGAGTTTCACGGTAGGCTATTTGAAGGATAAGATGTCCAAAATCTATAAAAATATTGAAAGTGACATCGTTCGGCAAATTCTAAATGTAGACAACGTGAACATTTACTTGACAAACTACTTCACAAATATATAGGTCGGCTTAGAAACTTTTGATTTTTATTTGTGACATACATTAATCTCAATCTCACTCACTTAGGTCCAAAAGTGCTCACACATATTTGAATATCACATATCCAACCTACCGGGTGTACCACATCTTCAAAAGTTATTTCACTAGACAATATACCTACTATCGATTTGTGACTTGCTTTCACATATCCTTATAAAATAAATATAGTTTTATAAGATTTTGGGTATAGAATCATGTAAAAAAGACAACAAAAAGAGAGAGAATTAGAGAAGTCTTACTTGTTGTTACGAAGAACGGGCCTAGATATCTCTTCCTAACTCCTTAAGATCACCTAAAATTAAAAAAAAATAAATTCTAAAGCTGCCAATGATTTCTAAGCTATTGAGATAACCTAGATGCAAAACAAAATAAAGTTAAAAGTGAAAGAGAATTAGAGTAAATTTGGTGATGCTAGTGTGACTCCCTTTTTCTTCCCAATAACCAATTATGTAACACTTTTGCTATTTTTTCAAGAATTGAGAGAGAATAATGATCAAGAAACTTTGATAACTGGAGAATGGGGGTCTAAAGAATTCATTATGGACTTTAAGAGAGATTACAAGGTGATTTGTGAAGACGATTTTTCCTCTCCTAAAGATTAAAAATGGGTGATATTTATATAATAAAAGGGTGGAGTTGGTACTAACGAGCATTTGTTGATACCTAAGCTTGTTGGCACCAATTGAAAGGATATTCTATTGAATTAGACGCCAATGTGTGAGTATTTAGAGAAGCGCCAACATCTAATAAAATGCCTCTCGGCCATGTCAAACTTATTTGTATATCACATGGGTATTAAATTTATTTAATAATTCATTTGAATCTCTACATTCCTCATAAGAGATTGTGCTTTCAACTTAAATATTAAAATCCTACTAATCCTTCTTTTTTAAGTTTGAGGATGAGAGCTAATGACTACCTGCACTCCACATATGTCTATCAATTCGTACTTTTTTATCATAATCATATAAAGGGAATTATCTTTAAAAGCATGGATATGCTAATTGTGTGTTGCATCCTTATATTGAACGATTACTCTAGTTTTCTTATTATTTATAAAAAAATCAAAATTAAGTTTGATAGCATAGTTCCACGATACATCTTTGAAATGGTTAGCATCTTCGAAATGTTAACCGACATCTAAGATAACATCATTCATAATGCTATTATTATAGAATAATTTTATAAAGACAATTTGCCTACTCAATTACATTTGTATTGGTATTTATATGAAGCTTAATTTCGTTGAAACAAGTGAAGAAAATAGATATGTTAAGCATTGATATATAAATTATTTATAATCTAACCCTAATTATTTACATACTAATATAAAAATTTACAACAAGATATAAGCATTTTTTACTTAGTATATAAAAAACAAGAATATAGGTACATATCTCATCCATTGAAATCATAAAGCTCCTAAAATAATTACCTTAAATATTTCATTCTAGCTAGTTAATACAACACAATAACAAGCATAAATTTTCGAACAAAATTTGATCTTTATAACCTAAATAAGGCAAATAGGACTATAAAAATTGTTATACTAATAAGAAGGGCATAATAAAAAATAACGAATGAATAACATAATAACACAAGACAAATATAAAATAGATAAATGAAAATAAAAGGAAAGGTCTCAATACTCGACCCATCATTTTTTTCAAAATAAGACATAACCAGTGGAGCAAGTATTGTCTAGCTCTACCTTCAGATTGCAAACATTAATAACTAGATTGATCATTTTTTTATGAAATATACGATAAAATTTGCACATTTTGTAAAAATCAACATTATCATGGATTATCACTAAGACGTAGTATTCTTTCAAAACAATGTACTTCACAATCACAAAGGATATATTCAGGCTCTAGTTGTTATATAGTAGCTCAAAATTTTTCGTATTGAAGATATCATAAAATTCATCACCTGATCTTCTCATATGTATTTAATTATTAGTACAATATTATTTATAGAAGAATCTTACTAAATTAGCCGTCAGGAGATGAAGAAATTTGAGGGGTTGTCGATTGCTCCCAAACTCGGTAAAGGTGATCATAAAGGCAAGAGTCCAGCTAACGCCCAAGATAAGGGTTATTGCAAGGAATGTGGTGATTGAGGTTGTGGAAGGAAACTCAAGATACAAAATAGAAGATTAAGAGGATAGATCCCAAAAGGAAAGTCAAGGATTCATTACTCTCAAATTTGGCTTTGTCATTAAAGGCGACCACCTACTCAAGAAAGGTGGAGAAGAAAATGAGCTTTTTTCCACTTCATAAACCTCTAACTAGTAACTGTATAGAGGGCGTAATTTAAAACTCACTACATGAGCTTATCATACTAACATTGCCTAATGAATGAAGTTATTGAAAATATGAAATTTAGAAGAGAGTTTTAAGAAAGTTTCAAAATTGGCAAATATTATTGAGAATTTTTTAAAGTAATATAACATTTATATCCTAAAATATTATTGCTATAGATTGTATCCTAAATATCAAAGATATAGCTTCATTTTATGTTTATCGAGATATTTGCAAAAAAAAAGTTTGTAATTAAAATATTATAATGTTAAAAAATCATGGAGAAAAAAGTTATTTGTTTTGGAGAATGAACATAGCTTGAATTTTGAAGCATATTTTTTATATTATTTGAAAAAGCTCGAGATGTTAATGTGAAATTAGTAAAAATAGTTGTACTATAGAAATAACTAAAAATGCTCTAAAAATTTCAAGTTAAGAATAATGAAATTATCTAAGGTGATGTTTGATGAATTTCAATTTTACCAAAATTAACGAGATTGAGGAATCAGTTACGTCAATGTTAACAATTATGTTGTTTGAGTATCGTAATTATTAGAATTCAATATTTTCATCGGTACTCTAATTTTGGATTTCAATTTCTTTCTCCACCCAAGTGCAATGTACAAATTCACCCAAATTTGGGTGGATCCCATTCACATGGGCTTTTTGCAAGATTTATCAATTCTTGATGAAAATTTCAAAATATATTTTAATATAATAAATTTTAATTAATTATTAATTTTAAATGATTTTAATAATATAATATAAAATCATTGGATTATATTTTTAAATATATTCTCTATAGTCTAATTATTACTTATACAAATTTAAAATAATTTTTAAATTTTTACATTACAAAGTTCAATAAATTAATTAATAAGGATAATCTCTTTAGATTATCATAACCCTATTCCATTACATCCCAAACACTAAAATTGAGAGAATTAATGAAATTAAAAAAATAGCTCATCAAAAAATACATCTAAACACTGAAATTAAAATTATGCTAATAAAATTAATGAAATTTACTAATTTACTTATTTTATCAATTCTGAATAGTCAGACAACACCTAATTGTCCGTTAATTAATTTAGACTTTGTTAAAATCACATTTATTGAAAAAAGCAGTAGGAATTTAATTTATAGAAATAGGAAAATTAAAATTTTTATCTGGGAAGTAATTAACAGATCGGGCATGGCTTAGGCTTTTGTAATAATCCGAATCCGACTCACCAAAATCAGCGACCAAGATTTCAATCCGAACTCTCCAAACCGGATTCGGTCGAGTCACCTCCGGGCTACAACGGATCAGGTCGCATCAGGAACAAGATGGACCACTCCAGTGCCAATTCGAACGCTCGAGACGCTTCTCAAATCCTTCTCCTCTATCATTTCCAATCAAGGGTTTTTCCCCCGCGCAGCTGCCTCCGGCTCCGATCGGAACCCTAGAAAATGGCGATCGCCGCCCAGACAGCCGACATCCTCGGCGAGCGCCATTCTGGCCAGGACGTCCGCACCCAAAATGGTACTCTTCCTTCACCCTAGATCTCTCGGAACCTGTTTGATTGCTTCATTGCTGCGGATCCTTTTCTTACCTTGTCTTTGTGTTTGCAGTGGTGGCGTGCCAGGCGGTCGCCAACATCGTCAAGTCGTCGCTCGGCCCTGTCGGCCTCGACAAGGTATTTTCATCTCTCTAGCTTCTTCTTGGTCGGAGAAAGTAGCGACTGGTTTCTGAGTTCGGGAATGATTTGGAACGATAGATCTCGAACGATCCACTGTTTCCACTATGGCTATAAGATTTGCTACAGTGATTTCTTCAATGGATTTTGGACTTCTCTTTCTCGCTAATGTGGAGGTTTTCCTATTTATCTGCGAATATATTTAGATGTTGGTCGATGACATTGGAGATGTGACAATTACTAATGATGGAGCTACAATACTAAGGATGCTTGAAGTTGAACACCCAGCTGCCAAGGTTTGCCAATCTGATTAGTAAATATTTATTTGAACATAAACTGCTGCATTCTCATATAGTTACCAATGTTGTCTCCTTTGATTATTATTACTAGGTTCTCGTGGAATTAGCTGAGCTTCAGGACAAGGAAGTTGGAGACGGTACCACTTCTGTGGTTATTGTAGCTGCCGAATTGCTTAAGGTAGTGTAAATTGTAACTCTTTGGTTAGGAGCACTATTGATAATAAGCAATAGACGAAGAGGACTTTTCTAAACGATGTGAAATGCATGCTTTTGTTCCTCAGAGAGCAAATGATCTGGTCAGAAACAAGATACATCCAACATCTATAATCAGTGGATTCAGGGTGAGTTTCAATCCATGAGAGATTGTTGTTATTCTGATAATTGTTTTATTCCTCATGCCTTTTGTTTCCTGTTCTTACATATGCTCAGCTTGCTATGAGGGAAGCCTGCAAGTATGTAGATGAAAAGCTTGCTGTAAAGGTATGGCCTTGTTGGCTTGCTTATGTTTGTTATCATATACCTTTGATTTCCTACAAACATTTGTACTCTACAGCCTTTTTTACAAGCTATTATTTGCATTGACAGGTGGAAAAGCTTGGAAAGGATTCCCTTGTCAACTGTGCTAAAACAAGCATGTCTTCGAAACTGATTGGAAGCGACAGTGACTTCTTTGCAAATTTGGTGCGCAATTGTTTATGCATATTTCTGATTTGTATGCCTTTTTTTTCTATTACAAGATTGAAAAACCTGTTCAATAATGGCATTTGGGTTTTCTTGCAATCCTAATTTATTTGGAGTATTTGGGCTGGGTGTCAATTCTGAATCAATGGATTTCAACCATGTTCTTCTGAAATTTGTTCCATTTGTTATGGCTGTAGGTTATATTACTGAATATTTTGTTAAGCATCATTAGCTTATGTTGTTTTATCAATTAAAAACTTTTATGCTGAAATTCTTTCGTTTAGGTTGTTGATGCAGTTCAAGCAGTAAAGACAACAAATGCAAAAGGGGAAATTAAATATCCAATCAAGGTATAGATATTCTTGAAGTCCAACTCATGTCTGTTGCTCGCATCCTCGTGAAATATTATTCTGTAGGCATATAATTTAAGGATGCATATTCAGTTAATTAGATATTTTTCATTCGAAATCCTTCTCTATGTTTCACCTTGTATGGTATGCCGTGCTTTTTTTTTCTTATTTTCTGATAAGCTGTATTCCAGAAATTTTTTATTAAACTACTAAGTTTATTATGTCTTGTGATATCTTTGTTCTGTATTTGTCTCTTTTTAGGGCATTAATATTCTAAAAGCTCATGGGAAAAGTGCACGAGATAGCTACTTGCTTAATGGCTATGCCCTGAACACTGGAAGAGCTGCTCAAGGCATGCCTTCTAGAGTTGCTCCTGCAAGAATTGCATGTCTTGATTTTAATCTTCAGAAGACAAAAATGCAAATGGGTGTTCAGGTTCTAGTCTCTGATCCTAGAGAACTTGAGAAGATAAGGCAAAGGTGAGTTTCTATAGCGATAATAGCAATGCCTTGTGCTAACTTTTTTCCATATTTATTATAGCATAGCTCTGTCACTTTTGACATACCAAGTCTTCTGTTTTAGCATCTTCAATAACACTCCTATTTAGAAATTTCCATGTGGTATTGACATGGAGCTGTTATTCTCTAGCTTTTTTGTTTGCATGTTATATATATTCTACTGACTCGAATCATTTCCCATGGATGCACCAAACAAAGAATTTTCTCATTATTATGGTGTAATTGATGGTACAATTCTACAAGTGCATGACAAGTCAACATGGAGGAATCTTGGTTTAAGCTTAATCTCAATATTATAATATTTGCTTAATTGTGATCTCCTGTTTGGTTTTCTTCTTTGAGTTAGATGTTTCAGTATACTTTCTCACTAGAATCCAGATCTACCCATGTAAATTCAGAATGGCCATTCTTCTAGAAAATACATTTTTGTATGATGATTCATTTCTGAAAATAAACATCTCTAGAATTTTGGTGCGCAAAACATATGATTGTCATGTGCATGCTTGTCAGGGATTATACTGCCAGTTTTAACTGCCTAAAGGCTACTGCCCTACCTTTCAACTCTATCATGTTATTCACCATGATGATATATGTATTATTTTGTTTCTTATAGGGATCAGATTAATTTTAGCTTTCCTTTTTGCAGAGAGGCTGACATAACAAAAGAACGAATTGAGAAGCTCTTGAAGGCAGGAGCTAATGTTGTGCTTACAACCAAGGGGATTGATGATATGGCACTGAAGGCATGTATTTCCTCTTTTATTCTGTTTTCTCTTGCTGAGTACATAAAAGCCTGTTCACTTTTGAAATCAATATGTTTGAATTTCTAGTTTTCAAAAGTGTTTTAAGATTGTTATGGTTTTACATTTTGGCACTAATCTTCGCTATGTTCAACAATTTTCTTTTGAAATTCGTCTTTTTAGTAACTTCTCAAAGTTTCATGCTGCTATTTTGTCTTGGTTTGATTTTCCTCAAAGTTTATTCGAATTTTCAACTTTCCTTGTATCTTCTACTTCTACTTTATTATATGCTGACATGGTTGTGTGGAATCCTGTTGTTTCATGCTTGCTTCTAACTTTTCACCAATAAAAGAAAAAGGAAGCCTGGTAAGATATGCCAGTATTATAATTTGATTTCCATTGCTAATTTTCTGGCAATATGTCATTTCAGTACTTTGTTGAGGCTGGAGCTATTGCTGTCCGACGTGTCAAAAAAGAAGATTTACGTCATGTTGCCAAGGCTACTGGTGCAACTGTGGTATTTTCCTTATTATCCTAGTTATATATTGTTATAAAGATAATTTTTATGGTTGTTTGAATGTGATAATCTATCAATAGCTTGCTGCCATTGAAATACAATCCTAGGCATGCCAAATACTTGATTTGCTTCCAATTTTTGGATGAGAACAGTTGTTTTTATGTGCTTCAATTGAATGTCTCTTTCCATAACAGTATCCTGCTGTTAAACAGAACTAGTATGTCATCCAAGTTACATCGCTGATAACTCTAAACATTGAATATACATTCATACTTGTCAGAATCAGATTATCTATTCCCTAGCCCATTGGTTGATGCTTCAGGGTAACAGCATAGTTCCACTGGTTTCAGTCTATTAATTTGACATAGATTATTGAGGACATGTATGTCAATGTTTTATTGGTGCTGTTGTTTGTTGTTTCTTTGAAGGTTTCTACTTTTGCTGATATGGAAGGTGAGGAGACATTTGATTCATCACTTCTGGGTTCTGCTGATGAAGTTGTGGAGGAACTTATAGCTGATGATGATGTAGTTATGGTGAAGGGCACAAAAAATACAAGTGCGGTTAGTGTTTTTTAAAGAATCATTTATTTGCAGTGAGCTTGCATTCCAAGTGTTTCCTTGGTTGATGTTGAGGTCGATCAACTTTTACCAGGTCTCTGTTATACTTAGAGGTGCTAATGACTTTATGCTGGATGAGATGGATCGATCTTTGCATGATGCCCTTTGTATTGTAAAGAGAACTCTCGAATCAAACACGGTAACTGCTTATATCTATCTGTTCCAGCAAATTAGCCAAATATTGCTGCTGCTTGATTTGATATTTGCATCTGACTGCATTATGATTGTAACTTTGCTGTGTTAGTGTATCATTTCCATTTTTATTAATAGACGTGAGAAGGTATGTTGTACTGATGTAAAATACTCTGATTTTCATATAGGTTGTTGCTGGCGGTGGGGCAGTGGAGGCCGCACTGTCAGTTTACTTGGAAAATCTTGCCACTACTTTGGGATCCCGGGAACAGTTAGCAATTGCAGAATTTGCGGAGTCACTGTTAATAATACCTAAGGTCCCCTTTTTTTTTTGCGACATTCTTGTTTTTCAAGTGAATTTTATCGTAACATATGCAGAATGTTTTTTTACAGGTTCTTGCTGTGAATGCGGCAAAGGATGCAACAGACTTAGTTGCAAAGTTGAGGGCTTATCACCACACTGCCCAAACTAAGGCAGACAAGCAACATTTTTCTAGGTGCTCTGAGACATTGTATTTGTGATTTGTCATTAACGAGGAAATTTATTATCTACCTTATCTTTGTCATGTTCTGTCATTGGTTGACAGAAATTTGTGTCCTTTCATTTCATGTTCATTTGGCAATTTCATTATTTATCCTTTTGCACACCTTTCATTTTGTAGCATGGGACTCAACCTCTCAAAAGGAACCACACGCAACAATCTGGAGGCAGGAGTTATTGAGCCTGCCATGAGCAAAGTGAAAATTATCCAGGTAAGCTAGCAATTTTAGGTCTTGAACAAGAATAAGATTCTATTTGCTGCATTATAAATTCTTGAGTAATACTTAGGTTTTTTATGAATAGTACCCTATCTGAATTTACTTATCATCTCTTGTTTTTTGGAGTAGTTTGCCACGGAGGCGGCTATTACGATTTTGCGGATTGATGACATGATCAGACTTGCCAAAGAACAAGATAATGGAGAAGACTAAACCTTGGTCCTTGAAAGATTGTAACAAATTCTCTGTGGATTTTATGGGGCTGTGTTCATTGTGATTCCTTCCCTTTACAGGTGACCCTCCTGTTCAACTGGCATGCGTTGCTATAGCGTATATGTCAGTGCAAGGCTAGAGTTACACTGAAAATTTCTGTAGTATGAACTTGCAATTTGACAGGCAAGATGAGCAAGTTTTGTGGGTGTGTTTGGACTGAAGTAGATTATTCTCAAATTCTGATTTTTGGGACATTAATATTTGTGGTGATGGGTAATCTATTTGGTTTTCTAGCTAATGATGATTATTCTAAAATATAAACTGATTCTTTTTTTATGTTTTAGAAGGCAAAATTCATGTTTGTGAGTGCCTCGCTTTTTTTTTTTTTCCAACTCAATTTACCCTGGTTCATGTTTGTGGGTTTTTCTAGGTCAATAGAATCTTCCTCTCGTAGAAATGCTTAATCTGAGGTATTTACAGTGGTTTTTAAGTTGTTCGTTTTTGTTATTTTAAATTTGGACAATGGTTTTGTCTTTATCTCCATTTTTTCCGTTCACTTTTACAATTACACAATATGATAATTACATATAATTTTCTGAAATTAGTCATAATTATCTATAATCTCTTCTAATTTTCAAAATTATTCACATTTTTCTTCTCTCAAAATATTTACCTATACTCTTTTATTGTTATTTAATCAAATTTTTTTTAAAAAATTTTGATTTTACAGTCAGTTATTTTTACAATTAAATTCCAAAAAATTTATTTTTTATTGAAATTCAAGTTTTTTTCAAATAACATCTCGAAATTATTCAAATTTTAAAAAAAATTTCGAAATTCGAATTTTTATAAATAACACTTCGAAATTATTTTGATTTACAGAAAAGTCCTTAAAATTCGGATTTTCGTAAATAATACTTTGAAATTATTTCGATTTATAAAAAATTTCTCGAAATTTTCTTATAAATCCCACCACAGAGCCTCCAAATCGGCCCGGCAAACCGGGCAAGTCTTCTTGGACCCGAGCTAGGAGTCGATGCATTTCGGGTGGAAGGCATGCAAACAAACACTCAACAGCCTGACGAGAACCCTTTCGGTGAACTCCGAGAGGCACACCGAGCAATCCAGCCAGCACTTCCCCTCCGGGACGGCCGCCCTCACAGCGTCGAACCGGACCACGGGGAACAAGGCCAGCAGGGCCTTGGGGATGCCGTCCCTGCGTTGCCCGCCGGCTGTGGCGCCAGCGCTGCGGCGATGATGGTGCTGCCGCTCGCAGTGCCAGAGGAAGAAGACGATAAGGGCGACGACTGCAACGGCGATGGGGATGCGTAGGCGGGCCCAGTCGGTGTTGGGGCGGTAGCGGTCAGCCGTGTCGAGGGGCAGGGATGCCGGGGGGCAGTCCGACAGGGGGTCCATGTTATGGGGTGTTTCATGGTGTTTTTGTTGGGTTGGGCTCGTTGTTGTGTGGGAGTTCTCTTTCCATTTTTAGGGTTCTCTTGCTCCGGAGGAACATGAGTCGTTGGCTGGTCCAGCGCGCGGGAGAAATTTGTGGTCTGACAGGTAAAGTAGTTGGAGGCCCGAGTTGTGGCACAATTGCATACAAGTCCCTGATATTCAAGGTTTGCGTTTAGCTCCTTTGCTTAATGTTGGAGGAAGAAGATGCCACGTCGACAGTATGTGCATGCATGCAGAACCCTAGTGCTAAATAATACGACGAAGCCCGCGATTCACGTAACAAAAACATATTAGAAAGGGAGAAAAACTTGGTTTAATTCTTTTTTTATTGAAACGAAGCCAACAAACTAATCAAACCCCGGACTAAGCACCACATTCTACGAATTTAGCTCGCTCTCCGCGACCTACCTCACCAAACATCAATTAGCTGATCCCCTTTTGACTGCAAACCCTACTTCCCTACTTCTACATAAACCCTACTTCCCAGCTTTCAATCTCGCAAACCATCACAAAAAAAAGCGAAGGTCACGAAGGCAAGGGCAAACCGAACAAGCTTCTCCCAATCTCTGTACTTGCCATGCTTTGCATTCTTGTTGATGCTCGGCATGTTTAGCTCTTTCAGCATTAGCACATGGGCACAGGACCCGTCCCAACTCAGCCTGGATTAATACTCGGGTACGTGCCCGACAGCGCAGCAGACCATAAGGTCTCAGATGGAGTACGCCGTGCGCTCAGACCCCCGGAATGCTGCCGCCATTCTCCGTCTTCATTTCCATGATTGCTTTGTCCAGGTCAGTCTAAGTGCTGTGGTGTTCATCGCCTGGAAACATGTTTGTGCAATGTGTTCAACGAAATGCTCGTACGCTTTTGAAGGGCTGCGACGGGTCGGTGCTGCTGGACGACACGTACACGCTGCATGGGGAGAAGACGGCCTCGCAGAACGTCAACTCGTTCATAGGATTCGACATCGTTGACAAGATAAAGAACCAGCTTGAGTCTAATTGTCCTGGTGTGGTCTCCTGCGCGGATTTGCTTGCCATTGCAGCTAGAGATGCAGTGGTGCAGGTATGCTTGCTCTTGCTATTAACTTATTCTTCTTCTTCTTGAGCTAATAGATCAGGTGAGGTATAGCTTCGTGACATTGATCTCTTCTTGTTTGTGTAGGTTGGAGGTCCGTACTGGGACGTGCCCATGGGGAGGAAGGACTCCAAGACAGCAAGCTACGACACTACGGACACCGACATTCCCACTCCCGAACAAGTGCTCGTCACTCTCATCTCTAAGTTCCTCGAAAAAGGGCTATCCGTCACCGACATGGTGGCCCTTGTAGGTAAATGGCAATGCCCCTCTCTTCTATGATCACGTATTCATTCGCATAGTATGCAACCAAGTCTGTCACACGATTGCCTTTCGACAACATTCTCACCCTTCAAACCCATAATGTCGGCGCCCATACGATCGGCATGGCGCGGTGCGTCAACTTCAGGGAAAGGATCTACGGCGGCTTCACGACAACGGCCCAGGACGACGCGATCTCAATGTCCTACTTGAGTAGCGTGAAGTGGGAATGACTGACGATTGGCGGGGATGACAAGGTCAGCCCGATGGACAACGTGAGCCCAACCTTGTTCGACAACACCTTCTTCCACATCTTGCTCAGAGGCGAGGGACTCCTGAACTCGGACCGGGAGATGTATTCAAGCCTGGTCGGGTTCCAAACGGCGAAGCTGGTCCCGAAGTACGCCGTGGATCCTATCGCCTTCTTCAACCAGCTCTCTGAATCGATCGTCAAGATAAACAAGGAGAGCAAAGCAGAACACATCACTGGGTTCGGAAGGGGGTGGTGGCTTACCGAGGACGAAGGAGGGCGGCAGCGATGAGACGGAGGTCTTCTCGTCGGCAGGGCAGCGACGGCGTGGGGGCAGAGCAGGGGGCTAAGGACGAAGGACAGAGCAGCAACGGCGTGGGGGGCGCGGGGCAGAGCAGCGACGGCATGAGGGGCTCGGGGCAGCGGCAGAGCGACGGGCAGCGGCTGCGCAGAGAGTGGCAGAGCGACGGGCGGCGCCGCGGGGGCAAAGCTTAGATAGTTTAGGGCTACAGTGAAGTGGAGGGATTTAAAAGAAAATTTCGGAGTTTTTTTTAAATCAGAATAATTTCGAAGTATTATTTACAAAAATCCGAATTTCAGGGACTTTTCTATAAATTGAAATAATTTCGGGGTGTTATTTACAGAAATCCGAGTTTCGGAATGTTAAATAATATAAAATAAGTTTTAGGGGTTTAATTGTAAAAATAGCCGAGGGTAAAATCTAGGAAAAATTTGATTAAATAACAATCAGAGGTGTAGGTAAATATTTTGAAAAAGCGAGGGTGTGCGTAATTCCGGAAATTACAGGGGTTATAAGTAATTAAGACTTATTAGAGGGAGTTGTAGGTAATTTTTCCTTATTTTTATATCCATTTTGTCTATTTGATTTTATATTTATTTTTTCATAATTTGCTTATAATTATACAATACAACAACAAGCAATGTATATTCTTAGTTTTTATTGTCTTGAGAATAAGTTATGTTCTTAGAAAAATGTGTGAAAGGTGACTTCTTTAAGTTCTTTAAAATACGACTGAGGTATTTTGGTCTTCAATGATTTAGAAATACTTGTTCTTTTTTATTTTGATGAAAAAGCATGTAGAACATAAGACATTTATTGTGTACTTCAGAAACAATTATTATATGTGTACCTGTAAATGGAATAATTATCGTTCTCAAGTTTAATATTTTTTTCTTGATATTATATTCAAATTTGAACCCAAAGTATTTATTATAATGACTAAGTATTTTTTTTTTTAGTATCATGTATTTATTTTTTAGTTATTATGTATTTACTTTGTTCAAAAATATTTATTTTTAGTTATTATATATTTATTTTTCTTACAAATTATTCACTAATAAAATAAAGTAGATAACATTAATACATAAATAATATAAAATGAAAGTCTAGCAACCTTTTGAGCAGAGTATTTTTCTACAGTAATAAGACATTCATTATATTTTAAACATATTCATTTATTTGGTGTTATATATTTATGTTATTTTAAAAAATTTATTTTTTAGCTATTATATATTTATTTTATTTGAAACATATTTATTTTTTTAGTCTTTATGTATTTATTTTACTTGAGGAGTATTCATGTTTATGTATAAAATATTTGCTCTTGAAATTTGAAATAAATTGAATGAGAAAAATATATAAATGAGTACAAATACAAGTATACTTAACAAACATATTAGTTCATCTACTATCATATAGTGATACAAATCATATCAACATTCACATCCTAATCACATAACCGCTAACAAAAGAATATCAAAACACAAAAAACTAGCTACATATAAACGAAAAAAATAAATACATAATATCAGTAAAATATTACTAGCTACATATAAACCGCGTGCCGGGGACGGAGGCAGAGGCCGGCGCGCCCGCGTGCCGGGGACGGATGGCCTTGGCCTTGGCCGTCCGCGCCCGCGTGCCAGCGCGCCGGCCTCGGCCTCCGTCCCAAGCACGCGGGGGCGAAATGGCCTCGGCGTTCGCCTCCGCTCCCGCCGCCGGCTCGCCGGCGCCCTGGCCTCCGCCTGCTTCCCCGGGCGCGAGCGCGGATTTTTGCCAATAACACCCCGAAGTTATTCAAATTTACAGAAAAGTCCCCGAAATTTTGATTTTTGCAAATAACTCTCCGAAATTATTCTGAATTACAAGAAAGTCCAGAACTTTCTTATATAACCCTCTTCTTCCTGTAGCCCTAAACGCATCTGCGTCGCCGCCGCCGCTGTGCTCTGCCGCTGCCGCCGTCGGTCCATACGCAGCTGCTGCCGTCGCTGCCCTGCCGGCTTGCTGTCGCTGTCCGCTCGTTGCCTTGCGAAATACAGTGAAAGTTTAAAAATTTCAAATTTCAAATTACAAGTTTATTATTTTGTACATTTAAAAATAGACTACCTTCAATATTTTTCTTTATAAATACGTCCAAATTTTATTTATTTTATAAATAAATTTTACAAATAAGTCATCGAAGGTTTCAAAGCTTAAAATTTAAAATTACAAGTTTCATATTGTACATTTACAAATAGACCCCTTCAATATTTTTTTTATAAATAAGTCTATATTTTTAATCATATTTTAAATAAAATTTTAGAAAAAAGACATTAGTGTTTTTTATATTTATAATTACAAATTTAATATTTATAAATTAAAGAATAGACCCTCAAATTTTTTTTAAAAAAATAACTGTAAAATTTTTTTAAACTAATTTTTACTATTTTTTACATTTAAGAATAGACCACCTTTAATATTTTTTTTTATAAATACGTCCAAATTTTATTTATTTTATAAATAAATTTTACAAATAAGTCATCAAAAGGTTTCAAAGCTTAAAATTTTAAAAATACAAGTTTCATGTTGTACATTTACAAATAGACCCCTTCAATATTTTTTTTATAAATAAGTCTATATTTTTAATCATATTTTAAATAAAATTTTACAAAAAAGACATTAGTGTTTTTATATTTATAATTACCAATTTAATATTTATAAATTAAAAAATAGACTCTCAAATTTTTTTTTTAAATAACTGTAAAATTTTTTTAAAACTAATTTTTATATTTTTACATTTAAAAATAGACTACCTTTAATATTTTTCTTTATAAATACGTTCAAATTTTATTTATTTTATAAATAAATTTTACAAATAAATCCTCGAAGGTTTCAAAGTTTAAAATTTAAAATTACAAGTTTCATGTTGTACATTTACAAATAGACCCATTCAATATTTTTTTTTTATAAATAAGTCTATATTTTTAATCATATTTTAAATAAAATTTTTACAAAAAAGACATTAGTGTTTTTTTATATTTATAATTATAAATTTAATATTTACAAATTTAAAAATAGACCATTAAATTTTTTAAAAAAAATAACTCTAAATTTTTTTTTAAACTAATTTTTACAAATACACCCCTCGCCGGAGGCCCGACGGCGCGCCGGACGGCCCGCCGGCACGCGGCCGCGGACGGCCTCCGCACGCGGGAGCGGAGACGGATGCCGAGGTCGTTCCGCCCCCGCGTGCCGGGGACGGAGGCCGAGGCCGGCCAAGGCCAAGGCCGTCCGTCCCCGGCACGTGGGCGCGCCGGCCTCGGCCTCCGTCCCCGGCACGCGGGGGCGGAACGGCCTCGGCCTCGGCCTCCGCGTGCGGGAGCGCCGGCCTTGGCCTCCGTCCCCGGCACGCGGGGGCGGAACGGCCTCGGCCGTGGCCGTCCTCGCCCGCGCCCGCGTGCCGTCCCCGGCACGCGGGGGCGGAACGGCCTCGGCTGTGGCCGTCCGCGCCCGCGTTTCGGCGCGCCGGCGCCCCGGCCTCCGCCTCCGCTCCAGCCCGCCCGGCCTCCGCCTCCGCTCCCGCCTGCCCGGCCGCCGCCACCGCTCCCGCGGCCGGTCTGCCGGCCTCCTCCTCCGCTCCCGGCCGCGCGACGGGGTGTTATTTGCAAAAATCCGAATTTCGGGGACTTTTCTGTATATCGAAATAATTTCCGAGGGTTTATTTGCAAAAATTCGAATTTGGAGGAGGTTTTTGTAAAGCTGAATTCTTTCGGGGTGTTATTTGCAAAATTCCGAAATCCGGGGGTTAGATATAAAAAATAAATTTTTAGGGGTGTACGTGTAAAAATAACGGGGTAAATATGGGCGAATTCGAAGGATGGAGGTAATTACGGAAATTACGGGGGGTTAATCGAAATTAAAGCTAATTACGGGTGTCACCCGTAATTATCCCTTAAACCGAAATTCAAAATAAAATTTCGGTTCGGACCCA
>RXID01021633.1:0-47294 GCA_005019695.1 Trichopus zeylanicus subsp. travancoricus
CCTCAAGTGCTACAACTACTACTACAATTACTATCTCCACTACTACTACAACTACTACTACTACAAACACAACTCTACTACTACCACTTTTACCACTATTACTTATACTACGGCTACTACTAGTCCTACTGCTATTCCTCCTACTACTACTGCTAATACTACTACCACTACTATTACTGCTAACACTAATGCTATTACTCATACTCCTACACTGATTCCTCCTACTACCCTTACTATTACTACTACTAACACAACTACTAATGCTGTTGCTGCCACCACCACGAGTACTACTACTACTACTACTACTACTACTATTACAAGAACTACTACTACTACAACCTCTACTACAACTTCAACAACTACTTCTACTGCTACTAGTGCTACAACTACTACTTCTGCCACTACTACTTCAAATAGTGCTATCGCTACTACTACTAATACTACGACTGCTACTACTACTACTGCTGCTACTGCTGCTGCTGCTGTGACCACCACAACTGCTGCTGCTGTTTCTGCCACTCCTACATCTACAACTACAAATGTTGCTATTTCTACAACTATGACTCCTCCTAGTAGTTTTACAACTACTACGATTGCTGCTACTCTTCAACTACCACTACTTCTACTGCTACTACTCCTTCTACTACTACTATTGCTATTACTACAATAATTACTATTTCTACTACTCCAACTACTACTACCACTATGACTACAACTACTCCTACTGCTACTATTGCTCCTAATACTACTACAACTACTACTATTACTACTACTACTACTACCACCACTACTTCTATAACTACTACAACTACTGCTACTAAAACTTCTGCTACTGCTACTGCAACTTCTGCTACTATTACTCCAACTACTAATCCTTCTAATACTACTACAACAACAACTACTACTGCTGCTGCTGCTGCTACTACTGCTGCTACTACTACTACTACCACCACCACTACTACTACCACCACCACCACCACTACTACTACTACTACTACAACTACACTACCACCTCTGCTACAACTTCAACAACTACTTCTACTGCTACTAGCACTTCAACTACTACCTCTGCCACTACTACATCAAATAGTGCTATCGCTACTACTACTAATACTACTACTGCTACTGCTACTACTACTACTACTACTACCACCACCACCACCACAATTGCTGCTGCTGTTTCTGCCAATCCTACAGCTATAACTACTAGTGTTGTTATTTCTACAACTATGACTCCTCCTAGTAGTTTTACAACTACTACTATTGCTGCTACTCTTCAACTACCACTACCTCTACTACTACTCCTCCTTTTACTACTACTACTGCTATTACTACTACTGCTACAACAATGACAACAACAACAACAACAACAACAATAACTACTGCTATTGTTGCTACAACTATTATTGTTGCTATTGCTGTTGTTGCTGCTGTTGCTACTACTACTACTTCTACTATAACTACTATTGCAACTACTAGTTCTACTTGCTCTACTTTTACTGCTACTACTGCATTCACTGCTATTACTACTACTTCTGCTACAACTGCTGCTACTACCCCTATTGCTACTACTTCTTCTATTTCAACTACTACTACTACTACAACCACTACTAATGCAACTACCGCTTCTATTGCTGCTATTTCTACTACTATTAACACTACTGCTATGACTATTAGTCCAATTGCTTCTACTTCTACTTCTACAATTACTATCAATAATACTACTATTGCTACTACGACTAATACTACTGCCACTACTACTGCTACATCTATGACTACTATAACTATGACAACTACGACTACAACTAATGCTACTACTACTACTACTACTATAGCTACTACTACTGTTGCTGCCACTATGACTACTGCTGCCACTATTGCTGCTACTCCAACTACTATTACAACAACTCCTACTACTACCTCTACTACTACCAATACTACGGCTACTTCTGCTACTCCTACTACTAGTACTACTGCCACTAGAACTACAATTATTACTACTGCTGCTACTGCTGCTATTGCTTCTACTCCAACTAGTATTACTACTATTACTGATACTAGCGCGACTACTACTTCTAACACTACCACTACTACTTTTGCTTCTTCTTCTTCTACTACAACAACAACAATAACTACTACTTCTACTATAACTACTACTACTACAACGACCGCTACTACTACTACCGCTAGTTCTTCTACTATGAGTACTACTACTACTACTACTATTACTCCTACTTCTACTGCTACTCCAACTACTACTCCCACTACTTCTACTGCTACTCCAACTGCTACTCCTACTACTATTGCTACTACTGCTACTACTACTACTACAACAACTATTACAACTGCTACTACAACTACTACTATTGCTACACCAACTACTATTAATACTATTGCTACTACTACTAGTAATACTACTGCTATTGCTCCGACTACTACTACAACTAGTACTCCTACAACTACTATTACTCCTATCACTTCTGCTACTATTGCTATTACCACTACTACTACAACAACTACTACTCCATCTACTCCTACAACTTCTATTATTACTGCTACTTTGGCTACTACTTTGATTGCTACTCCTACTACTATTCCCACTCCTACACCTATACCTAGTACTACTATGACTACTACTACTAGAAATGCCACTAGTGCGACTACTACTTCTAATACTACCACCACCGATACTATTACAACTACGACTACTGCTACTACTACTACAAATGCTATTGCTAATACTAATAATACTGCTACTGCCGCAACTACCACTACTACTACTATTTATGCTGTTGCTGTTGCTGCTACTACTACAACTACTACTATTACTACTACTACCACAATTATTACGATTGAAACTTCAGCTGTTGCTGCAGTTGCCGATGCCCCAACTACAAATGCTGGTACTACTACTACAACTTCTACTACTACCACAATTGCTACTACTTCTACTACTACTACTACAACAACTACTGCAACTACTACTAATATTATCACTACTATTGTCATTGCTGCTCCAACTACTTTTACTACTACCACTACTATAAATACTATTACTACTACCACTACTACTACTGCTGCTACTACCTCTACTACAACTACCACAACTACTACTACTAGTAACACTATTACAACAACTTCTACTACTACTAAAACCACTAATACTATTGCTACTCCTAGTACTACTATTACTTTTACTACTATTATTACTACTACTTCAGCTACTACTACCACCACCACCATCACTACTACTACCATTGCTACTGCTGCTACTCCTCCTACTACTACTTCTAATACTACAACTGCGACTACTACTACTGCTACTACTCCTTCAGCTACTACTACTATTGGTACTACTACTTCTACAACAACAACAACTACTACTACAACTACAAATACCACAACAAATACTACTACCACTGTCGCTCCGCCTCTTCCTCCTCCTGCTACTACTACCACTACCACTACTAGTACTACCACATTTACTACTACTACTACTACCACAGCAACAACTACTACTCTGATTACTACGACCACTTCTGCTACAACAACTACTACTACTACTATTACCGTTACTACTACTACTGCTGCTACTATGACTACAACAACAACTACTACTGCAACTACTGCTACTCCTGCTACTCCTACTACAACGATTACTACTACTTCCACTGCTACTACTACGACTACGACTACTGCTAATACCTTTACTACTACTACTGCCACTATTACCACCACCACTACTACAATTCTGATTGCCACTACTACCATAACTATGACAACAACAACAACAACTACTACAACAACTACTACTACTACAACTACTTCTACTAATACTATTATTACGGCTACTTCTACTTCTGCTACTAATGTTACTACTACTAGTACTTCTGTTACTAATGTTACTACTGCTACTAATGTTACTAGCACTTCTGCTACTAATGTTACCACTACTACTACTACAAATACTGCTATTATAGTTACTCCAACTACTTAAACTACTACTACTACAACTTTTACTCTTGCTACTACTATAACTAATGCTACTACAACATGTACAACTACTTCAACTTCTCCGGTTACTACTACAACTTATGCAACAACAACCACTACTACTATGACTACTACTATTGTTACTACTACCACTGCAGATACTACAACTACTACAACAACAACAACAATGACTACTATTGCTACTACTAATACTATGATTACGACTACTACAACTTCTACTGCTACTACTGCTACTGCTACAACCCCTACTACTGCTACTACTGCAATCGCTACAACCCATACTACTGCTACCAATGCTATTGCTACAACCCCTACTACAACTACTACTGCAACCAGAACTAAACTACTAATACACTACTACTACAACCACTACGACTGCTACTACTACTCCTATTACTACTACTATTGCTAACGCTACTACTACTACTACTACTACAACAACAACTACTACGACCCCTGCTTCTACACTACTACTTGTACTTCTACTACTACTACTACTACTACTACTAATACTACTACTACTACAACTACTAAAGCTACTATAGCTGCTAGTACGACTACTACTACTACTACCACTACTTCTACTACTACCCTTACTACTACTTCAACTACTACTACTACTACTACTATTACTACTACTGCAACTAATACTACACCTCCTATTACTACTGCTGCTGCTCCTCTTCCTCCACCTCCTCCGGCTACTACTAGCACTACCACTACTAGTACTACCACATTTACTACTACTCCTACTACTACTACTGCTATTACTGCTACTACATTTGCTTCTACTACTACGACTACTACTACTACTACCGCTACTATTACTATTACTACTACTGCTGCTACTACTACGACAACAACAACTACTACTACAATAACAACTACTACTCTAGCTACTACTTCTACTGCTACTTTTGTTGCTCCTACTACCACTACCACTACTACTACTACTACTACTACTACCACCACTACTACTACTTCTACTATTGCCACTGCTGCTATTACTAAAACTAGTACTACTACTACTACTACTACTACTATAAATACTACTATTACTGATACTCCTACTACTTCAACAACTTGTACTACAACTTTTACTCTTGCCACTACTACAACTACTTTAACTTCTCCTATTACTGCTACTACTTCTGCAACAACAACAACAACTACTACTGCTACTACTACGACTACAACAACAACTACTACTACGACTACTCTTGCTACTACTACTACTATGATTACAAATACTACTATTTCTACTACTACTACAGCAACAACTACTACTATTACTACTTCTACTACAGCTACAGCTACAACCCATACTACTGCGACTGCTACTATGGCTATAAACTCGGCTACAGCTACTACTACCACCACTACTAAACAACTACTACAACTACTACGATT
Source organism: Trichopus zeylanicus subsp. travancoricus (assembly GCA_005019695.1). Classification (NCBI taxonomy): domain Eukaryota; kingdom Viridiplantae; phylum Streptophyta; class Magnoliopsida; order Dioscoreales; family Dioscoreaceae; genus Trichopus; species Trichopus zeylanicus. The sequence continues at coordinate 5,425 of RXID01021633.1, forward strand.
GCCACTACTACTACTCCTATTACTACTACTATTACTACTGCTATTTTTACAACCACTACTACTACAGCTGCTACTACTACCACTACAACAACAACAACAACTACCCTTACTTCTACACTACTACTACTATCGCTAATACTACTACAAGTACTTCTTCAGTACTACTAGTACTACTACTACTGCTGCTAATACTACTAATACAAATACTACTACAACAACTGCTGCTGCTACTACTGCTGCTGCTACTACAACTACTACTACTACTACCACAACTACTACTACTACTACCACAACTACTACTACTACTACTACTACTACTACAACAACAACAACAACAACAACAACAACAACAACAACAACCACAACAACAACTAGTACAACTACTACTAGTGTTGCTGCTACTCCTCTTCCTCCTCCTCCTCCTCCAACTGCTACTATAACAACAACAACTACTACAACTCCTATTACTGCTACTACTTCTGCAACAACTATAACCCCTACTACTGCTACTACTGCTGCCGCTACAACCCCGACTACAACTACTACTGCTACCACTACTAAACTACGACTACACTACTACTACAACTACAACGATTGCTACTACTACTACTATTACTACTACTTTTACTACTGCTACTTCCGCTACTACTACTATTATTGCTACTACTACTTCTACACTACTACTACTATTGCTAATACTACTACTTGTAGTTTTACTACTACTACTACCGCTACTACTACTAATACAACTATTACTACAACTACTATAGCAACTACTACTACTGCTACTACTACTACCACTGCTACTACTACTACTACTTCTACTAATACTACTACTACTACTACAACAACTACTACTACTTCAACTACTACAACTACTACTGCGGTTGCTCTTTTTCCTCCTCCTCCTCCGGCAACTACGACCACTACCACTACTAGCACTACCACAATAACTACTACTACTACTACAACAATAACTACTACTACTCCTATTATTGCTACTACTTCTGCTACACTACTACTACAACTACTACTACTATTTCTGTTACTATTACCTCTGCTACTACCACGACAGCAACAAGTACTACTACTACTACTACAACTACTACAACACCTGCTACTACTACTACAATGATTTCTACTACTTCTGCTGCTACTACTACTACTAGTACTTCTGGTAATACCTCTACGACTACTACTACCACTATTACCACCACCATTACTACTACAACTCCTATTGCGACTACTACTACAACTACGACTGCTATTACAACAACAACTACTACTACAACTACTTCTACTAGTACTATTATAACTACAACTTCTACTTCTGCTACTAATGTTACTAGTACTAGTACTTATACTACAATGGCTACTTCAACTTTAGCTACTACTCTGGCTTCTACTAGTATTGCTACCACTGCCGCTACTTCTACTACTACATCAATTGCTCCTACTACCACTACTACAACTATGACTGCTACTGGTACTACTGTTACTGTTGCTACTATTGCTATAACTAGTCCTTTAACTACTAGTACTACTGCTACTACTTCTACTACTGCTACTACAACTACTGCTACTACTATACTACTACTACAACTACTACTACCTCTACTACTACTACTACTCCAATTATTACACTATGACTACAACTACAACTACTAGCATTACTTCTACTCCAACAACTACTACTATTACTACTACTAATACTACTACTACTAGTAGCAATATAACTATTCCTACAATGACAACTACTACTACGACTATAACAACTACTACTACGACAACTACTACTACTCCTGCTGCTACTACTATAATGACTACTATTACTTTTGCTGCTGCTACTACAGCTACTACTACTGCTACAACTACTACTACTAACACTATTGCCACCACCACTACTACTACAACTCCTATTACCACTACTACTACAACTATGACTGCTACTACTACTACTACTTTTGCTATGACTATTATTACTACTACTTTTACTTCTGCCACTAATGTTACTACTACTTGTACTTATACTACAATGGCTACTTCATCTTCTGCTACTATTGTGACTACTACTAGTACCACTACTACTACCGCTACTTCTACTACTACAAGAACTGGTCCTACTACCACTACTACAACTATGACTACTGCTGTTGCGACTGTTACTGCCACTACTATTGCAACAACTTGTCCGTTTACGACTAGCACAACTACTACCACTACTCCTACTGCTACTACTACTACGACAACTACTACCACCTCTACTACTACAACTACTCCTACTATTACTACACTACTACTACAACTACAACTACTAGCATTACTAGTTTTCCAACAACTACTACTATTACTACTACAAAGACAACTACTACTACTACTACGACTACTACAACTGCTACTGCTACTGCCACTACTAGTCCTATTACTACTGCTAGTCCTGCTACTACTAATACCACTACTACTATTGCAACCATTAATACAACTACTTCTACTACTACTACATCTACTATAACTACAACAACTACTACTGCAACTAAAATAGCTACTACTATTACTACAAATACTACATCGACTAGTACTACTATTTATATTGCAATAAATATAGCCACTGCGGCTACTACTATTATTAATACAACTATTACTAGTATTAAAATTACTACTACTACTACTATTGAGACTACTACAACTACTACTGCTGCTGCAATTACTACTACTGGTACAACTACTGCGACTACAACAACTACTGCTACTACTTCTCCTACTACTACTTCTACTGCTACTTTTGTTGCTCCTACTACCACCACCACCACCACCACCACCACCACCACCACTACTACTACTACTATTATTACTACTACTACTACCACTACTACTACTTCTACTATTGCCACTATTGCAACAACTAATACTAGTACTACTGCTACTACTACTATTACTGCTACTCCTACTACTTCAACTACTAGTGCTAAAACTTTTACTCTTGCTACTACTAAAACTACTGCTACTACATCTACAACATGTACAACAACTTCAACTTCTCCTACTACTGCTACTACTTTTGCAATAAATACCACTACTACTACTGCTACTACTACAACTACAACAACAACAACTACTACGACTACTCTTGCTACTACTACTACTATGATTACAAATACTACTATTTCTACTGCTACTACAACAACAACTTCTACTGCTACAACCCTTACTACTGCTACTATTGCTACTGCTACAACCCCTACTACTGCTACGACTGCTATGGCTATAAACACAACTACAACAACTACTGCTGCAACTACTAAACTACCACGATTGCTACTACTACCACTCCTATTACTACTACTATCGCTACTGCTACTTTTACAACTACTACTATTACAGCTACTACTACTACCACTACAACAACAACTACTACTACTCCTACTGCAACCCCTCCTTCTTCTACACTCCTCCTACTACTACTACTACTACCCCTACTCCAAATAATAGTACTAGTACTGCTACTACAACAACAATAACTAATACTAATACTACTACTACTACAACTACTAGTACGATAACTACTCCTACTGCTGCTACTACAACTGCTACTACAACTACAATAACTATAACTAATGGCACTACTCCTACTTCTACTTCCGCGGCTACAACTACTACTACTTTTAAAACTACTACTACAACAACTACTACTACTACTCGTATAGCTACTACTACTCCTACTACTGCAACTTCTGCTACTACTACTACTACTATTACTACAACTACTTCCACAACTGCTACTACTATGGCTGCTCCTCCTCCTCCTACTACTACTACCACTTCTACTAATAGTACTACCAAATTTACTACTACTACTAATACTACTCCTCCAATTACTGCTACTACTTTTGCTATTATTACTACTGCTACTACTACTCCAATTACTGCTACTACTTCTGCTGGTGCTACTACTACTATTATTTCTACTACTACAGCTACTACTATGACTGAAGCAACAATAACTACTACTACTACTTCTGCTACTACTACTACTATGATTACTACCACTACTACTTTTGCTGCTGCAACTAAGATTGCTACAACTGCTACTACTACTGCTGCTAAAATCTCTACAACTACAACTAGCACTATTACCACCACTAGTACTACTACTAATCCTATTACAACAACTACTACTACTATTTCTACTTTTGGGACTACTGTTACTATTACTAGCACTAATACTACTAGTGCTACTACTAATATAAAAACTGCTACTGCTACTACTACTACGGGTATGACTTGTACTGCTACTATTGCTACTGCTGCTACTGCTGCTTCTATTGCTACAACTAGTCCATATACAACTAGTACTACTTCTACCACTACTGCTGTTGCTACTACTACTACTAGTACTACTACAACAACTATTGCTACTACTACTACTTCCTCTACTACTACTGCTGCTGCTACAATTGCTACACCACCACAACCACTATACTACTAGCACTACTACTACTCCAACTACTACTACTATTACTACTATAAATACTACAATAATAACTACTACTACTAGTACTATAATGACTCCTACCATGATTACTACTACTATGACTACTACAGCTACTCCTGCTACGACTACTACTACTACTACTATGATTATGACTGCTACTACTTCTACTATTACTCCTACAACTACTACTGCCACTACTACTTTTATTGCTATAATATCTACTACTACTACTACAGCTACTGCTACTACACTACTAGTACAACTACTACTATTGCTACTACTACTATTGCTACTACTTCTACTGCTACTACTACTACTACTACTACTACTACTACTACTACTACTACTACTACTACTACTACAACAACAACAACAACTCCTACTACTCCACTAATATTACTATTGCTACTACTGCTGCTTCTACTTCTAGTAGTAGCAATTGCGATAGTAATAATAGTCATAGTAGTAGGAGTAGTAGTATTGGCATTAGTAGAAATAATAATAGTAGGAGGAGGATTAGTAGTTGAATTGGGAGTAGTGGTTGTGGTAATAGAAGTAGAAGTAGTATTATTAGTAGTAATAGTAGTAGTTATAATAGTAGTAGTAATTCTAGTAATAGTAGTAGTAGTAGTAATGGTGGTGGTGGTGGTAGTTGTAGTAGTAGTTTTTGTTGTATTAGTAGTAGAAGTAGTAATAGGAGTAAGAATACTAGTAGTAGTTGTTGTTGTATTTGTTGTTGTTGTAGTAGTAGTATTAGTAGTAGTAGTAGTAGTAGTAGTAGTAGTAGTAGTAGTAGTAGTAGTAGTAGTATTAGCAGTAGCAGTAGTAGCAACAATAGTAATAGTAGTCATAGTAGTAGTTGGAGTAGTAGTAGTAGTAGGAGTAGTAACAGGAGTAGCAGTAGAAGTAGTAGTAGTATCAATAGTAATAGAAGTAGCAGTAGTAGCAGTAGTAGAAGTAATAGTTGTAGTAGTAATAGTAGTAGTAGTAGGAGTAATAGAAGAAGCAACAACAGAAGTAGTAGAAATAGTATCACTAAGAGCAGTAGTAGTAGTAGTATTAGGAGTAGTAGTAGTAGGAGGAGGAGGAGGAGGAGGAGGAGGAGGAGTAATAGTAATAATAAAAGTAGTATTAGTAATAATAGTTATTGTAGGAGTAGTTGTAATTGTAGAAGTAGTAATAGTAGTAGTAGGTGCAGTATTAGTGGTATTAGCTATAGTTGTTGTAGAAGTAGTTGTATTAGTAGTAGTAGTTGTTATTGTAGGTACAGTAGTTGTATTAGTTGTATTAGTTGTATTTGTATTAGTAGTTGTAGTAGTAGCAACAACGGTAATAGTAGTTATAAGAATAGCAGTACTTGTAGTAGCAATAGTAGTAGAAGTAGTCGTAGCAACTATAGTTGTAGAAGCACTAATAGTTGTGGCAACTATTGTAGAAGTAGCGATGTAGTAGTACTAGTAGAAGTTGCGATAGTAGTAGTAGTCACAGTAGTAGTAGCAGTAGCAAAAGTTATTATAGCAATAGTTGTAGTAGTACCAGAAGTTGCAGTAGTAGTAACTGTAGCAGCAACAGCAGTAGTAGTAGCAGCAGCAATAGTTTTAGTAGTAGTTGTACCAACAGTAACAGTAGTAGTTGTTGTTCTTGTAGCAAAATCAATAGTAGCCGCAACAATAGCATTTGTGGTAGCAGCAGTAGTAGTAATAATAGTAGTTGTCGTAGTAACAGTAGTAGCAGTCATAGTAGTGGTAACGGTAGCTATAGTAGTAGCAGTAGTAGTTGCAGCAGTTGTAGTCATTGTAGCAGTAGCAGTAGTAGTAGTAATAGTAGAAATACTAGTAGCAGCACTAGTAGCAGAATTAGTAGTATGAAAAAGAAGTAGTAGCTGCAGTAGTAGTAGCAATAGCAGTAGTAGTAGTAGTATTAGTAGTAGTTGTTGTTGGATTAGTGGTATTAGCGGCAATATTAGTAGTAGTTGCAGTAGTAGTAGTAACAGCAGCAGTAGTAGTAGTACTAGCAATATTAGTAGTAGAAGTTCTACCAACAGTAGCAGTAGCAGCAGTACGAGTAGAAGTATTAGTAATTAAAGTGGTAGTAGTTGTAGTAGTAGTTGTAGTAGTAGTGGCGGTAGTTATACCAGAAGTAGTAGTAGTAGTATAGTTGTATAATAGTAGTAATAACAGTAGCAGTAGCTATAGTAGTAGTAGGTGGAGTAGTAGTAGTAGTGGTGGTGGTGGTAGTAGTAGTAGTTGTTGTAGTAGTAGTAGTAGTTGTTGTAGGAATGGTAGTAGTCGCACTGAGAGTAGTAGTGTTATTAGTAGGAGGAGGAGGAGGTGGAGTAGTAGTAGTGGTGGTGGTTGTAATCGCAGATGTAGTAGTCATATTAGTAGAAGTAGTAGTAGTAGTTGTTGTTGTTGTAGTAGTAGTATTAACAATAGTAATAGTAGTAGTTGTAGGAGTAGATGTAGTACTAGTCGTAGTAGTGGTTATGTGGTTATGGTACTGCAGTTGTAGTAGCTATATTTGTATTAGTAGAGGTAATAATAGTAGTAGTAGCATTAGCAGCAAAAATAGTAGTAGCAGAAGTTGTAACGGTAGTCATAATAGTAGTAGTAGTAGTAGAAGCAATAGTAATAGTAGTAGTATTAGTAGTTGTAGTAGTAGAAGTAGTAGTGCTATTAGCACTAGTAGTAGTGGTAGTAGTTTTAGTAGTAGTAGTTGTTGTTGTTGTTGTTGTTGTAGTAGTAGTCGTAGTGATCATAATAGTAGTAGTAGTAGTTGTTGTGGCAGTATTAATATTAGTAGTGGTTGTAATATGAGTAGTAATATTAGTAGTAGGAGTAATAGTAGGCGCAGATGTAGGTGTAGTAGAAGAAATTGTATTAGTGATAGTAGCAGTAGCAGTAGTAGCTATAGCTGAGCAGCAGAAGCAGCAGTAGTAGTAGCAGCAGCAGCAGCAGTAGTATCAGAAGTAGTCGTTGTCGTAGTAGTAGTAGTAATAGTAGTAATAGTTGAAGAAATTGTTGTAGTTGTAGTAGTAATAGTTGTAGTTATAGTTGGCGTACTAGGAGAACTAGTTGTAGTAGTAATATTAGTAGTAGCAGAAGTAGTAATAGTAGTAGTAGCAGAGGTAGCGGTAGTCCCAGTAGTAGGAGTAGGAGTAGGAGTAGGTGTAGCAGTAGCATTAGTCGTAGGAGTAATAGTAGTAGTAGTAGAAGTAGCTGTAGGAGTAGGAGTAGTAGTAGTAGTGGTGGTAGCAAAGTAGTAGTAGTAGTAGTAATAGTAGCGATAGTTGTAGAAGTAGTCACAGAAGTAGTAGCAGTTTTAGTACTAATAGTAGTAGTGCCAGTAGTAGTCTTAGAAGTTGTAGTAGTACTAGTAGTAGTAGTTGTAGTAGTAGCAGTAAAAGTAGTAGTACTAGTACTAGTACTTGTAGCTGTAGTAGTAGCAGCAGTAGTAGTAGTTGTAATACTAGTAGTAGTAGTAGTAGAAGTAGTAGTAGTAGTCAGAGAAGTAGTAGGAGTGGTAGTACTAGTAGCAACAGCAACAACAACATCAACAACAGTAGTAGCACTAGTTGTAGTATGTAGTAGTAGTTACAGTAGTAGTACAAATAGCAGCAATTGTTCGAGCAATCATTGTAGTAGTCGTAGTAGTAGTAATACTTGTAATCGTAGTAACTGAATTAGTAGCAGCAACAACAATAGAAGTAGCAATGGTAGTAGTAGTAGTAGTAGATGTAGCAGCAACAATAGTAGCAGTAATAGTAGTAGCAATAGGAGTAGTAGTGGCAGTAGTTGTTGTAGTAATAGTCACAATAGCAATAGCAGCAACAACTATCATTGTAGTAGCAGTAGTAGTGGTAGCAATTGCAAGAGCAGTAGTGGTAGTAGTACTATTAGTAGCAGTAGTAGTAGTAGTTGTAGAAGTAGTAGTAGTAGTAGTAGTAGTCATCGTTGTAGTAGTTGTATTAGTAGTAATAGAAGTAGTAGTTGTAGTAGTGGCAGTATTAGTAGGAATATGTGTAGGGGAAGGAATCGTAGGAGTAGGAGTACGAGTAGTAGTATTGATAGGAAAAATAATAGTAGTAGTAGCTTTTATTGTAGGAGTAGCAGTAGCAGTTATAGAAGTCATAGTAGTAGTAGGAGTAGTAGTAGTAGTAGTCGTAGGACTCGCAGTAGCGGTAGTAGTAGTCATAGTAGTCGTAGTAGTAGTAGTAGTAGTAGCAGTAGTAGTAGTCGTAGTAATATTTGTAGTACTAGAAGTAGTAGTTGTAGTAGTATTAGGAGTATTGATCATAGTAGTTGTAGCAGTAGTAGCAGTAGTAGAAGTATGCTAGTAGTAGTACTAGTAGTAGTAGTAGTAATTATAATAATAGTAGTCAAAGTAGCAGTAGTCGTAGTAGTTGCACTACTAGTAATAGTAGGTGTAGTAGTAGCAGTCATAGTAGTAGTAGCAGCAGTAGCAGTTGCAGTAGCGGTAGCAATAGTAGTAGAAGTAGTAGTAGAAGTAGTATCAGTGGTAGAAGTAGTAATTATAGTAGTAGTAGTCATCATAGTTATAGTAGAAGTAGTAATAGTAGCAGTAGTGGTGGTGGTATTAGAGGTAGAAGTCATAGTACTAGAAGTAGTAGTAGTCGCAGAAGTAGTTGTAGTAGCAGAAGTAGCTGTAGTAGTAGAAATGGTAGTAGAAGCAATAATAGCAGAAGTAGTAGTAATAGTACTAGCAGTACCAGTAGTAGTAGTACAAGTAATAGTAGTAGAAGCAGAAGTTGTTGTAGTAGTTGAAGTAGAAGTTGCAGTAGTAGTTGTAGTACTACCAGTAGTAGGAGTTGTAGAAGTGGCTATTGTAGTAGTAGTATTAGTAGTAGTAGTGGCAGCAGTAGTAATAGTTCTAATACTAGTAGCAGTAGTAGTAGTAGTTGTGGTTGTTGTTGTAGTAGTGGTAGTACAAATAGTAATAGTAGTTGTTGGAGTAGTAGTAGTAGTGGTAGTAGTAGTAGTAATAGCAGCAGTAGTAGAAGTTCTAGTAACAAAAGTTGTTGTTGTAGAAGTAGTAATAGTGCCAAGAGTTGTACTAGTATTAGTAGTAGTAGTAGCAGTAGAAGTAGTTGTATTAGTAGAAGTAGTACTAGTAGCAATAGTAGCAGCAGTAGTTGTAGTAGTAGTAGTTGGTCTTGTAGTAGTAGAAGTAGTAGTAGTGGTGGTAGTAGTACTATTAGCAATAGTTGTAGTAGTAGCAGAAGTAGAAGTAGAAGTAGTAGTAGTAGTAGTAGTTGTAGAAGTAGTAGTAGGAGTAGTAGGTGTAAAAGCAGAAGTATTAGTAGTAGTACTAGGAGTATTCATAGTAGTAGTAGTAGTAGTATAAGTAGCAACAAAATTAGTAGCCGTAGTCACCAAAAGAGTAGTAGTAGTAGCCGTACTAGTTGTAGTAATAGTAGTAGTACTACTACTACTAGTAGCAACAACAGTAGTGGTAGTAGTAGGAGTAGCAATAGTTTCAAGACTAGTAGTAGTAGTTATAGAAGTAGTAGTTGCAGTAGTAGTAGTTGTAGCTGTAGTTGTAGCAATAAAAGTAGTGCTAGGTATAGCAATAGGAGTAGGAATTGGAGTAGTAGTAGCAATAGTAGTTGTAGTAGTAGTAGCAGCAGTAGTAGTAGAAGTGGTAGTTGTAATAGTCGGAGTAGTAGTAGAATTGGTAGCAGTAGGAGTAGTAGTAGTAGGAGTAGTAGTAGTAGGAGTAGTAGTAGTAGCAGCAGCAATAGGAGAAGTTGTAGTAGTAGTAGTAGTATTAGTAGTAGTTGTTGTTGGCGTGGTTGTAGTAGTAGTTGTAAAAGTAGTAGTAGTAACCATAATAGTTATGGTAGTAGTAGTTGCAATAGTAGTAGTAGTAGGAGTTGTAGAAGGTGTAGTAGAAGTAGTAGTATTAGTTGTAGTAATTGTAGCAATTGTTGGAGTAGTAGCAGTGCTAATAGTAGTAGTTGTAGTAGCAGTGCACTAGTAGTGACAGCAGTAGCAGTAATAGTAGTTGTAGTAGTAGTAAAAATAGTGGTAGTAGTAGCAGCAGTACTAGCAATAAGAGTAGTAGTTGTAGCAGTAGTAGCAGCAATAGTAGTAGTAGTAGCACTACCACTGCAACTGCTACTACCTCGACTACTACTATTACTGCTCCCTCGGGAACTGCTACTGCTACAACTACTACTACTGTTCCATTGCAATATCTGCTACTACTACAACTACAATTAGTACAACTAATACCGCTACTACAATTAGTACTACTACCGCTACTACTACTACTATTTCTCCAGCTACTACTACTAGTATGATTACTGCGATTGCTACTACTACCACATCTAATACCGCTACTGCTAGTATTGCTACTACTACTACTACTACTTTTGCTTCGCTGAAAACAACAACTACTGCTACTATTACATCTACTTCTACTACAATAATTACTACTACTACTACTACTACTACAAATACTATTACTATGATAACTACTACTACTATTACTGCTACTACAAAAATGCTACTAGTACTACCTCTACTACTACTACAAGTACTACTACTTCTACTGCTGCTAACACTACTATTTCTACTACAACTAATGCTACTACTGCAACAACAACTGCTACTACTACAACAACTAATGCTATTACGACTATTGCTACTAGTACTTACATTAATTTTGCTAGTACTGCTACTGCTACTAATACTACTTCTATGACTACTACTACTTCTACTACTACTACTAGGACTACAATTACTGCTTCTACTACTACTGCTACTTCTACTGCTACTACTACTACTACTACTGTTGCTGCTACAACTCCTACTACTCCTACTTCTACTATTACTACTGTTGTCGCTGTGACTATTTCTATTACTACTACTTCTACTACTACTACTTCTACTACAACTACTACTATGGGTACTACAACCGCTACTACTACTGCGACTTCTACTACGGCTATTAATACTACTACTTCTACAACTACTGCTATGGTTGCTACTGCTTCTACTCCTACTACTATTACTGCTACTCCCACTACTACAATTTTTACTATTGTTACTACTACTACTGCGACTATACTACTACTATTTTACTATTTCAGCAACAACTGCATCTTCTACTACTACTACTCCTACTGCTTCTACTATTGCTACTACTGGTACTACTACTACAACTACTACTACTTCTCCTACTTCTACTATTGCTACTACTGCTACTACTACTACAACAACAACTACTACTGCAACAGCTACTACTGCAATAGCTACTACTGCAACAACAACAACAACAACTACTACTACTATAATAGCAACAACTACAACTACTACTATTACTGCTACTATTGCAACAACAAATATTACTACTACTATAACTACTATTATTACTAACACTAGTATTATTACTACTGCTATGACTATTACTACTACGACTACTACCACTACTCCTACTAGTTTTATAACAACTACTACTACAACTACTACTATTATTGCTCATACTTTTTCTGCTACTTCTCCTACTACGCCTACTACTACTACTATTACTACTGCTATTGCTACTACTGCTACTTCTATTACTACTGCTACTACTACTACTACTGCTCCCACTAATACTACGAATTTTATTACTACTGCTACTACAATTGCTACAATTAATGCTACTATTATTACTACTACCACTGCTACTCCTACAACTATTACAAGTACTATGACTACTACTTCTACTAATACTCCTTATCCTATTACTACTCCTACTGCTACTACTACTGCTACTACTTCTACTACCACCACTACAACAAGTATTACTACTACAACTACTGCTATAGTTGCCAGTACTACTACTAATAGTACTACTACTACTACTAATATTGCTGCTACTATTCATTTTGCGATCGCAACTACTACTACTTCTGCTACTGCTGCTGCTATGACTACTACAACTATTGCTACTAATACTACCACTGCTATTACTACTACTACTGCTGGTACAACTACTACTACTTCTACTACTTCCACTACGACTACAACTACAGCTTCAACAACCACTGCTATTCCTACTATTATAGTTATTGTTGCTACTACTTTTGTTGTTACTGCAACTACTACTACAACTGCGGGTACTACTACTACTACTCCTAATTCTACTATGGCTATTAATACTACTACTACTACTACTTCTACTACAACTTCTACTACTACTACTACTACTACTGCTACTACTACCACGACTACTACTATTACCACTACTAATCCTACTACTACTAGTACTACAACGACTACTATTACTGCTAATACTACTACTTGCGCTGCTGCTGCTACTACTACTACTCCTGCTACTACTACTTCCATCACTACTACTACTATTACCACTACTACTTCTTCTTCTAGTACTACTAATGCTGCTAATGCTGCTACTCCGACTAGTACAATAATAATAACTACTACTACTATGACTACTACACTACAACTACTACTGCTACTACTACTATAGCTACTAAAACTACTACTGCTACTACTACTATAGCTACTACTACTACTACTCCTCCTCCACCTCCCACTACTACTACTACTAATACTACTACTACTGCTACTCCTAATTTGACTATTACTACTACTACTGCTGTTGTTGTTGCTACTACTACAACTTCTATGATGACTCTTACCAGGACTACCACTACTACTACTATAGCTAGTACTACAACATCTACTACTACGAGTACTACTACCACTTTTACTACTATTAGTTTTACCACTACTACTACTACCACCAATACACTAGCTACTACTGCTGCTACTATTAGTACTACAAGTACTATAGCCTCAACTATAACTAATACGACTACTACAGCTCCTGCTCCCACTACTACTATTACAAATTTGGCTACTACTACTAGTACTCTCCTACTGCTAGTACTCCACCTACGATGACTATAATTACTACTGCTAACTATAATTGCTATTACTATAACTACTACTGTAATAATAACTACTACAACTACAACTACCACTGCTACTACAACAACTGCTACTACTAGTACTACTACTACCACAACTCCTACTACTACTACTTCTATTACAACAACTGCTACTCTTCTCCTTTTACTATTACCACAACTACTACTACAACTCTAGTTGCTACTACTACTATTATTACTGCTACTACTACTACTACTCCAGCTTCTATTACTACTCCTACTTCTTTTGTTGCTGCTTCTACTACCATAGCCACTACTACTACTACTAATACTATTATTGTCACTACTAAAGCTACTGCTAATACTACTCCTACTACTTCACCTACTACCACTACTAATGCTACTAATACTACTACTACTTCTGATACTTTGATTACTACTGATACAACTACTACTCCTACTACTACTATTACTACTACTAAAACTGGTGGTACTACTATTACCATATTGCTATTAGCACAACTACTGCTACTACTAGTACTACTACTACTATTACTTCTGTTGCTGTTGCTATTGTTTCTCCTGCTGTTGTTGCTATTCCTGCTACTACTACGTCTACCACTACTCCACCTACTATAACTATTATTGCTACTACTACTACCACACCACTAATACTACAGCATCTACAACTACTACTACTACTGCTACCACTGCTAGTGCTACTATTCCTACTGCTAGTAGTATTGCAACTGTAGTCACTGCTGCTACAACTAGCACTAATGCTGGTACTACTACTACTTCTACTGCTACTACTACTATTATTACGACTACAGCTACTACTACTACTACTACCATCATTATTAGCACTACTACTAGTACTGCTGCTACTACTACTACCACTACTATTACTATTAGCACCACTACTAGTATTACTTCTACTACTGCTACTACTACTATTGCTATTGCTACTACTCCTACTACTACTACTATGACTACTACAACTACTATTACCCCTACTACTACTACTACTACTTTTATGACTTTCGCTACTACTATTGCTCCCTATACTGTTGTCACTACTACTACTGCTATTTCTATTATTACTACTAATACTATTACTACTGCTACTACTACTGCATCTACTATTACTACTCCTCCACCTCCTCATTCTACTACCACCACAACCACCACCACCACCACCACAACCACCACTACTACTACTACAATAACTACTGGTACTACTGCTACTTCTACTACAACTCCTACTAATACTACTACTAAACTAACTTCTATTACTATTCCTGCTACTGCTGCTGCTACCACTACTACTTCTGCTATAATAAATACTACTAAAGCTAATGCTAATACTACAATATGACTTTTACTAATGCTACTATTACTAATACTAACAGTACATCTACTATTACTAATCCTACAACTACTACTAATTTTGCTACTGCTATTGCTACTACTACTGATGCTTTTCCTAATGCTAATACTAACTATTACTATTGTCATGACTATTGCTTCTAATGCTACTACTACTACAACTACTTCTACAACTACTATTGCTACTATTACTTATACTATTAGAACTACTACTATGTTTGCTACAACGACTATTGCTACTACTACTAGTACTGATACTACTAACACTATGAATGCTGTTGTCACTACGATAGTTACTACCACTATAATTGCTACTACTACTACTAATACAACTACAATTTCACCTACACCTATTCTGATAACTACTCCTACTCCTACTACTACAACAACTGTAACTACTACAACTGATATTACTACTACTACTCCTTTTGCTACTACTACTACTCCTCCTCCTCCTATTACTACTACTACTATTAGTGTTACTACTACTACTACTGGTACAACTACTAGTACAACTACGATTGCTACCATTGCTACTACTACTACTACTTCTACTACTACTATTACTACTACTTCAACTTTTGCTACTTCGGCTACCATGACCATAATTACTACAACTACTACTGCTACTACTATAAGTGATGCTACTACTACTACTGCTGCTATTATGACTACTACTACGGCTACCACTTATAATACTGCTAATACTACTGCAACTACTACTACTACCACTATTGCTACTGGTACAGCTACAATAATTACTTCTTCTACTCTTGTTACTTCAACTACTACTACTTCTACTACTACTGCTGCTGCTATTACAACTACTACTCCTACGGCTACAATTACTACTGCTACTACTGCTACTACTATTAATACTACTGCAACTACAAATATTGCTTCTACTACTACTACAAGCACTACTACTACCATGACTACCCTAACTTCTAGTACCACTACTACTACTTCTGCAACTACTTCTGCTGCTACTACTACTACTGCTACACTATTTCTTCTACCACTGCTAAGACAACTACTACTACTAATACTTCTTCGACTATAATTATTACTACTACTACTTTTGTTACTATTGCTACTGCTACTCATATAGACACCACTGCTAGTAGTACTACTACTACCATTAGTACTACTACTACTACTAGTACTACTACTACTTTGACTACTACTATTTAACCAGTGGCTACTACTATTGCCACTACTATAATTGCTTTTGCTGCTACTACAAGCAATAGATGTAGTAGTAGCAGCAGCAGTGGTAGCAATAGGAGTAGCAGTAGTTGCAACAGCAATAGTAGTAATAGGATTAGGAGTAGTAGTAGCAGTAGTAGTCAAAATAGTGGTAGTAGCAGAAGTAGTACTGGTAGCTATAGTAGCAGTAGTAGCAATAGTAGCAGTCCTAGCGTTAGTAGTAGCAGTAGCTATAGTATTAGCTACAATTGTAGTAGTAATAGTAGTAGCTATAGTAGTAGTAGTACTAGCAGCAGTAGGAATAGAGTAATAGTAGAAGTAGTAGTAGTAGTAGCAGTAGCAATAATCGTAGAAGTAGGAGTAGTAATACTAGTAGTAGTAGTAGTAGCAGTAGTTGTTATTCTTGTTGTAATGGTAGTGGTAGTATTAGAATAAGTAGTAGTAGTATTAGGAGTAGTTATAGAAGTAGGTGTAGTAGCAATATTAGTAGTAGGAGCCAGAGTAGTAGTGGTAGAGGTATCAGCAGTAGTAGTAGTAGTAGTTTTAACAGCAGCCCTAGTGGTAGAAGTTATAGTAATAATAGCAGTAGTAGTAGTAGTTGTAGCAGTTATTGTATCAGGAGTAGTAGTAGCAGTAGTAGTCAGAGTAATAGTTGTAGCAATAGTTTTAATAGTAGTAGCAGTAGTAGTTATAGGATTAGCATTATGAGTCATGGTAGCAGTAGTAGTATAGTAGTAGTAGTAGAAGATTATTAGGGGTACTAGAAGCAACCATAGTATGACTAGTAGTATGAATGGAAGCAATAATAGCAGTAGTAGCAGAAGTTGTAATAGTAGTAGTAGCAGTAGTAGTATAGTAGTAGTTGTAGAAGTACTAGTAACAATAGCAGCAGTAGTAGTAGTGTTGTAGCAGTAGTAGCAGTAGTAGCAGCAGTAGTAGTTGCAACAGTAATAATAGTAGCAGTAGTAGTAGTAATAGCAGAATTAGCAATAGTTGTACTAGTATTAATAGTAGTAATAGTAGTAGTAGTAGTAGTAGTAGTAGTAGTAGGAGTAGCAGTAGTGGAAATAGTAGAAGCAGTAGTAGTAGTGGTAGTTGTCATAGCAGTAGGAGAAGTCGTAGTTGTTGGAGAAGTAGTAGGAGTAGTAGGAGTAGGAGTAGTAGTAGGAGCAGTAGTAGTAGGAGGAGTAGCAAAAGTATTAGTAGCAGTAGTAGTTCAAGTAGCAATATGAGTAGTAGCAGTAGTAGTAGCAGTAGTAGTTGTGGTCATAACAGTTGTAATAGTAGTAGTAATAATAGTTATAGTAGTAGTGGAAGTAGCAATCAAAGTATTCCTAGTAGTTGTGGTCGTAGTAGTAGCAGTACTAGTAGCGGTAGTAGTAGTTGTAGAAGTAATAGAAGTAGTAGTAATAGTAGCAGTAGTAATTGTAGTATCGGTAGTAGTTGCAATAGTGGTAGGACTAAGAGTAGCAGTGGGAGTAGTAGCAGTAGGTGTAGCTGTAGGAATTGTAGCTACAGCAGTAGTGGTAGTAGTAGTGGTTGTAGCAGTGGTAAAAGAAGAAGTAGTAGTAGTAGTATGAATAGTAGTAGTAGGAGTAGTTGAACTAGTACTGGTCATAGTGGTAGTAGTCGCAACAGTAGCAATAGTAGTAGCATTAGTAGTAGTAGAAGTAGCAATAGTGTCATAGCAGTGGAAGCAGTATTACTAGTAACAGTAGTAGTTGTTGTTATTGTTGTTGTACAGATAGTAGCAATAGTAGTAGTAGTAGCAGTAGTGGTAGTAATAGCAGCAGAAGTAGCAGTAGAAGCAGTAGTAGCTGAAGTTGTAGCAGCAGTAGCAATTGTAGCTGTCATAGTAGTTGTTGTAGTAGTAGTTGTAGCAAGAGTGGGAGTAGGAGTAATAGTATTAGTAGCAATAGTAGTATTAGTAGCAGCAATAGCAGTTGTAGCAGTCGTATTAGGTGTAGTAGGTGTAGTAGCAGTAGGGGTAGTACCAGTTGGAGTAGCAATACTAATGGGAGTAGTAATAGTAGTAGTAACAGTAGTTATAGTTGTACAGGAGTAGCTGCAGTAGTAGTAACAGCAGTTATAGTTGTACAGGAGTAGCGACAGCAGCAGTAGTAGCAGCAGTTGTGGTTGTTGCTGTAGTAGCCGCAGCAACTGTAGCAGTAGTAGTTGTTGTTATTGTAGTAGTAGTAGTAATAGTAGTTTTTGTAGCAAAAGTAGTAGTAGTAGTTGCAGTAGAAGTAATTCTAGAAGCAGCATCAGCAGCTGTAGTAGTAATAGTAGTTTTAGTAGTAGGAGCAGTAGTAGTTTCAGTAGTAATAGTAGAAGTAGCAATAGTAGTTTTACCCTTACCACTTCTACTACAACTGCGAAAACTACTACTGCTAATAGTACTACTACTTCAACTGCTACTACTGCTTCAATTACTTCTAATACTACTACGACTACTACTAGACTATTGCTACTACTGCTACTTCTCCTACAACTACGACTGCTGCTGCTACTACTAGTAGTAATAATAGTAGTTTTAGTAGTAGTAGCAATTTTACTCCTACTACTAATGCTACAATTGCGACTACTACTACTGCTACTACTACTAATACTACTACTACTGCTGCTACTTTCACTTCTAATATAACTACGACTACTACTACAGCTACTACTACTACTAATGCTACTCCTACTACTGCCACTAACACTTCTCCTGCTTCTACTGCTGCTGCTAATACTACTACTACTATGAGTACCTCTCTGACTACTGCTATTGCTACTACTCCTACTACAATTGCTACTTCTACGACTGCTACTACCAATTCTACTACATCTATTACTACTATTACGACTACTGCAACTACTAAGACTACAGCTACGACTACTACTACTACTTTAACTTCAACTACTACCACTACAGCTACTGCTACTAGTGCTTTTACTAATACAGCTACTACGATTGCCACTACTACTTCTCCTTACACTTCCACTAGCACAACTACTACTGCATCTACTACTGGTACTGCAACTACTACTACAACCACTACTACTACTACTGTTACTACTATTACTATTACTGTCACTACCACTACAACTACTACAACTACTACTTGGAAAACTATTAGTACTACTGCTACAATTGCTACAGCTGCATCTACTACTACTAATACTGCTATTGCCACTATTATAGCTCTTACTATTTTTACTACTACTATTGCTACTATTGTTACTACGGCTACTTCTACTACTACACCTAATACTACTACTGCTGCTACTGCTACTATGACTACTACTATTACTTCTACTTCTATGGCTACTACTATAACTGCTACTTTTCCATCTGCTGCTGCTACTACTAACAATACTACTACTACTATTGCCGGTCCTACTACTACTACCTATGCTACTACTACTACTATTGCTATTATCACTGCTACTATTACTATTATTACTACTACTACTACTACTATTATTACTACTACTACAACAACAACGACTACTACTACAACTACTGTTACAACTACTACAACGAACTGCTACTACTACTATTACTACTACTACTACTAATACTACTACTACTACCACCACCACCACCACCACTACTACTACTACTTCTTCTACTAGTAGTAGTAGTACTAGTAATACTACTACTACTACAATCACAACTACTAGTAATACTTCTACTAGTAGTAATAGTAGTAGTAGTAGTAGTAATACTACTACTACTACAACAACAACAACTACTACTACTACGACGACTACTACTACTAGTGCAGGTACTACTACTACAACTACTGCAGGTACTACTACTACCATTACTACTTCTACTAGTACTACTATTACTACTACTACATCTACTACTGCTGCTGCTGCTACTACTACTACTAGTACTACTACTACTACTACTACTACTATTACTACTACTACTACTGCTGCTGCTACTACTACTACTACTGCTGCCGCTGCTGCCGCTACGGCTACTACTACTATTATTGCTGCTACTACTACTACTACTACTCCTACTTCTGCTGCTGCTGCTACTACTACTCCTATTACTTCTTCTACTACTACTACTACTACCTCTACTACTATTATTACTACTACTACTACTATTACTGCTACTATTACTACTACTACTACTATTACTACTATTACTATTACTTCTACTTCTTTTCCTCCTACTACTACTACAACTATTGCTACTACTACCCTATTACTACGACTAACTACTAATAATAACTGCAACTACTACTGGTGCTACTACTGCTACTACTATTACTTTCTACTACTACTACTGACTGCTGATCCTCCGCCTCCTCTACTACTACTACGATAGTACTACGACTAACTAGCTACTACTACTACTATATTAATAAGACGTACTACCACTACTATTACTACTGCTACTCCCTACTGTGCAAACTATTACTACTATTGCTACTAACTACTACTAATATGAACTACTACTACTTACACACTTCAACTACGTCTGCTACTACTAACTAGTGCTATTATAACGGCTACTTCTACTACTGCTGCGACTACTACCACTACTACTATTGTTACTACAACTAGTATTGCTTCAGCAACTACTAGCACTTCTGCTACTACTTCTGCTACTACCACAACTACTTCTACTACTACTACTATTACTACTACTACTAATATTACTATTACTAATTACTACAACTACTAGTACTCCTACTACTACAACTACAACTAGAATTCCTACCCCTACCACGATAACTACTCCTACAACTACTCCTACTACAACTCCTACTACTACTACTACTTCTCCTCCTACTGCTAGCACTCCTGATACAACAACAACAACAACTACTACCACTAAAACTACTAATACTAGTTCTACTACAACTACTACAACTCCTACTATTACTATGATAACAACAACAACAACAATAACAATAACTATTACTATTGTTACTGACGCTCCAATTACTACTACTATGATAACAACAACAGCAACAATAACAAGAACTACTACTACAGTTACTAACGCTCCAATTACTACTACTATTGCTTCCCCTACCACTAATACTACTACTACTACTACTACAACAACAACAACAACAACAACAACTACTACTACTACTACAACAACTACTACTACTATTATTGGTGTGCTCCAGCTAATACTACCACTACAACTACTGCTATGACTACTACTACTACTATTACTACTGCTGCTCCTACTACTCCTACTACTCCTAGTACTCCTACTACTTATACTACTCCTACTCCTCATACAACTCCTACCACTCCTACAGCTCTAGCTACTGCTACTACCACGACATATGCTACTACTACTGCATCTACTACCGCTACTGCAACTCTTGCTACTACTACTGCTACTACCACTATTACTACCTCTGTCGCTACAACTACTGCTGCTACTACTGCTACTATTACTCCTAAAACTATTAGTACTACTACTACTACAACTACATCTGCTCCTACTGCTGCTAACACTGCTATTGCTGCTACTACATCTCTTACTATTTCTACATTTACTATTGCTACTATTGCTACAACTACTACTGCTACTACTATTTCAACTACTACTATTTCAACTACTAATAATACTACTACTTCTTCTACCACTAGTACAACTTGTGCCACTACTACTTCTACTATTGCTGCTACTGCCGCTACTACTGCTGCAACTACTGCTACGACTACAGCTACTATAGTGACATAAGCTACTACTACTACAACTAGTACTATTTCTACCACCAATGCTACTACTCCAACTTGTTCTCCGACTACTACTACTGCTACTACTGCAACTATTACTACTACTTATTTTTCTTCTATTACTACTCCTACTACTGCTACTACTTTTGCCACTACTACTACTGCTTCTACTACTACTACTACTACTACTGCAAATACAACTAATACTAGTACAACTACAACAACCACTACTCATACTATTGCTGCTACTACTATTACCACTATAACAACAATTCCAACCCCTACCACCACTACTACTCGTACGATTACTACTACTACAACTGCTACTTCTACTACTACTACTACTACTCCTACTACTACGCCTACTACTCCTACTGCTACTACTAATATTGCAGTAAAAACTTCTAATGCTACTATTACTATTGTTACTACTACTTCTTCTACTGCTACTACTACTAAAACTACTACAACTAGTACTAGTACTCTCCTACTACTACTATGACTACTACTACTACAACCATTACTACTATTACTAATGCTCTGATTACTACTACTACGACTACTAAAACTACTATTACTACTACACTAACAGCAACAACTACTGCTACTACTACTACTACTACTACTGCTACAACTACGACTGCTACTACTACAACTACTCCTCCTACTATAACTACTACTCCAGCTAATACTACTACTCCTACTTCTCCTACTACTACTGCTACTACTACAGCAACTACTACTGCTACTCCTAGTACAACTATTACTACTCCAAGAATTGCTTCTCCTAGTAATACTACTATTCCTACTTCTACTACTACTACGACTACCTCTACTACTACTTCTACTATTGCTGCTACTGTTGCTACTACTACTACTAGCACTACTTCCGCTGCTGCTACTTCTACTACTATCGCTCCTACTCCTGCTACTACAACTACTACTATTCCTACTACTGCTAGTGCATATGGTGCTGCTACTACCGCTGCTACTACTACTACTACTACTGCAAAAATAATAACAACTACTACTAGTATTGCTATTGTTGCTACTACTACTACAACTCTTATAACCTCTACTGCTACTACTGCTACTGCTGCTGCTGCTGCTTTTACTACTACCACTACTATTTGTACTACTACTATTGCTACTGCTGTTGCCGCTGCCTCTCCTACACCTGCCACTACTTCTGAAACTACTAGTACAACTACTATTACTATTGTGAATGCTACTTATACTGCCACTACTTCTACTACTGCTGCTATTACTACTATTGCTACTTCTGCTACTACTACTACGACCAGTACTACTATTACCATCACAACTACTACTACTTCTACTACTGCTTCTACTACTGCTTTTACTACTTTGCCTGCTACTACTACTACTGCAACTACTACTACTATAATTGTGACTACTACTGCTCCGACTACTAATACAAATAGTACTATTACTATTACTACTACTACTGCTATTATTGCCACTAATACTGCTACTACTATTACTACTATTACCGTTACTATTACTACTACTACTACTACAACAATAACAACTACTACTACTACAACTACAACCACTACTACTGCTACTACTACTACTTTTATTTCTGCTACTACTACTACTACTACAAGTAATACTACTACTGCGACTACTGCGACTACTACTATCGCTACTACTGCTACTACCACTGCTACTATCGCTACTATCACTACTATTCCTACTACTACTGCTACTAGTACTACTATTAGTCCTACTGCTGCTACTACTACTATTACTACTATTGCTGCAACTGCAACTACCGCTACTACCAACACAACTAGTACAAGAACAAATATTACCACAATAACTGCTACTGCTACTACTACTAGTACTACCACAATGACTGCTATTACCATAGCTACTAAACCTACTACTGTTGCTGCTGCTGCTATTACTTCTTCTTCTACTACTAATACTACTATAACTACTACTGCTACTGCCACTACTACAGCTATAACTATTACAAAAACTATAACGACTACAACCACTATTACTACAACTACAACAACTGCAACAACTACTTCAACTAATGTAGGGGCAACAACAAAAACTGCCACTACATTTCTATTATTACTACTACTACTACTCCAATTACTACTACTTCTATTACTTCTCTTACTACTACTACTACTGCGGCTGCTACTATAGCTACTACTACTGCTACTACTACATCTTCTACTACTACTACTACAGCCGCTCCTATTGCGACCACCGCAACTGCTACCACTACTTCGCTGCTATTAGTACTACTTCTACTACTAATATAACTACTACAACTTCTACTGCTGCTCTACTCCTACTACTATTACGGCCACTACTGCTACTACCACGACAACAACTACAAATAGTACAACTACTACTAAATCTACTACTACTCCTACTGCAGCTACTACTACTACAGCTCATTCTACTACTGCTACTAATGCAACTATTGCTACTAATGCTACTAATACCATACTTGCTACTATTGATACTGCTACTGCTGCTACTTTTGCAACTACTACTACTACCACTACTACTACTAATGTTGCTACAACTACTACTACTATTACTATTGCTTCTGCTACTACTACTATAACTGCTGTGACTTCTACTATGACTATTGCTTCTGCTACTGCTGCAACTAACTACTATTACAACTAATGCTATAACTACTATACCTAGTAATATTGCTACCACTGTTGCTAGTGTTGCTACCACTACTTCTTCTACTACTACTACTACGACTACTAATACTGCTACTACCACTACTACCACTACTACTACCAGTACTACCACAACTACTACCGGTAATACTACTCCTACTATACTACAACTACAACAACAACTACTGCTACTACTATTACTACTACTACTACTACCACTACTCCTACTACAGTTACTACTTCTGCTATAACTACTATAGCTACTACTACTCTAGCCACTATAACTACAGCTACAGCTACTACTACTACTTTTCCCACCACAATTACAACTTTTACTACTACAGCTACTTATACTGTCATCGCTGCTACTACGACTGCTACTACTACAACTACTACTGCTGCCACTACTGCTACTACTACTGTTGCTACTACAGCTACTACTATTGTTGCTACTACAACTATTATTACTACCACTTCTATTACTACTACAACAACAACTATAGCTTCTAGTACTACTGCTACTACAACTACTACTACAACTGCCACTGCTACTCCAACTACCTCCCATACTACTACTACCACTGCTACTGCTACTACTACAATTGCTTCTACTGCAGCTAAAAATAGTACTATTACTAATACTACTACTACTACAACTGCTATGGCTACTGCTACTGCAACTAGTACTCCTACAACAACTAGTTCTACTGCTGCTATTGCTTCAACTACTACTACTCCTACTACTACTCCTGCTCCTGCTGCAACTACTAATACTACAACAACTACTACTATTGCTACGACTGCTACTACTACTTATACCACTACTGTTACTGCAACTACAACTTCTACCACTACTACTACTATTACTAGTACTACTACTACTACTGCTACTACTACTACTATTACCACTACTATAACAACTACGGCTGTTGTTGCTGCTACTATTACTACTAGTATCGCTAGTTTTGTTGCTACTACTGCTAGTGTTATTGCTCCTACTATGACCACTGCTACTACTACCGCAGCTGCTACAACGGCCGCTACTATTGCTACTACTACTAGTAGTGTATCTACTACTACTACTACTAGTAATAAGACTCCTACTACTATTAATGTTGCTGTTGCTCCCACAACGGATGCTACTACTAGTAATACTACTACAACTAATACTAGTACCACAACTAATGCTACTGCTACTACTAATACTACTTATACTGCTACTACTGCTACTCCTGCTACTGCTACTGTAACTACTACTACTACTACACCTGCTACAGCTGCTACTATGGCTACTACTACTACTACTATTACTATTACTACTATTGCTACTACTACTACAACAAATACTACTGCAACTATTGCTACTACAACTACTACTTCTGTTACTACTAATACTACTACTCCTTCCACCACTAGTACCATTGCTACTTCTACCACTACTGCTAGAGCTATTAGTACTATTTCCCCTACTTCTACTACTTCTGCAACAACTACAACAACGGCTACTACTGCTTCTACAACAACAACTACTACTACTGCTGCTATCACGACTGCTACTACTGCTACTAGTACTACTACAACAACTACTACTACAACAAATACTACTACAACAACTACTAGTACTACTACTACTACTAGAACAACAACTACTACTGCAACAACAACAACAATAACAACAACAACAATAGCAACAACTAATACTACTTCTAATGCTATTACTGCTACTACTACTGCTACTACTACTCATACTACTACTAGCACTACTACTTTTATTGCTCCTATAGCTACTACTATTAGTATCATAGCTACTACTACACCTCCTCTTCCTCCTACTACTGCTAGTACTACAATTGCTGCTACTGCTTCTACCAATGCTACTACTACCACTTCTACTAGAACAACTACTTCTATTACTATCACTACAACTACTACTACAACAATAACAATAACAACAACTACTACTACTACCTCTGCTACTACGACTAGGACCACCACGACTACTGCTTCTGCACTACTACTTCTATTACCACTTCTACTGCTATTGCACCTATTGTTTCCACTGCTATGACTACTACTTGTACCACTACTACTGCTACTACCACTACGCTACAGCTGCTACCACTACTCATCGTCCTACAGATACTACGACTACAACTACTACTTTTTGTACTAATACTACTGCTAAGACTATAACTAGGAGTACTATTGCTACTACCACTACTATTACATCCGTTGCACAACTATTACTATGAATACTTCTGCTACTACTACAACTGCTGCTACAACTACCACTACTATTGCAATTAACACTACTTCCCATATTACCACTACAACAACTAATACTACTACTACTTCTACAGCTAATATCCTACTACTACTATTGCTACTACTACTACTACTACTACTACTACTGCTACTGCTACTGCTACTACTGCTACTGCAGCCAGTACGAGTACTACTACTATTGTTGCTACTACTACTACTACTACTACTACTTCTTCTTCTACTACTATTGCTGCTCCTACTGCAACTGCTGCTACTGGAACTCCCACCACCACTACTACTAGTACTATTGCTACTACTGTTACTACCGCTACTACTGCTACGACTGCTACTACTGCTCCAACTAGCACTACTACTGCTACTGTTGCTGCTAATATCATTTTACTACTACTACTACTACTACTACTACTACTACTACTACGACTACTACTATTAGTCCTACGACTATTACTACTACTACAACTATGATTAATACTACTAATACTACTACTACTATGATTACCACTACTACTACTACTACTACTACTACATCTACTACTACAAGTACTAATACCATGACGGCTACTACTATTGCTATTAATGTTGTTGCTACTGCTATTACTTCGACTACTGCGCTACTATTACTACTGCTACTACTGCTACGACTGCTGCTTCAACTGCCACTATGGCTATGAGTGCTACTTCTACTTCAACTACAACTACAACAACTTCTGCTACTACTACTAGCACCACAACAACAACAACAACAACTACTACTACTAACACTACTACTACTAAAACTACTACTACTAGTACTGCGGCTACTACTACTACTGCTATTGCTGTTGCTGCTGCTGCTGCTTCTGCTGCTGTTGCTACTAGTACAAATGCTACTACTATTACTACAACTACTGCTATGACTGCTACTAGTGCTACTGATGCTACTTCTACTACCACTACTTCTTCTACTACTACTACTGCTACTACTACTTCTACGACTACTACTACTACGAACTACTACTACTACTACTATAGCCGTTGCTACTTCTATTACTACTACTACTACTACTGCTGCTGCTGCTACTACCACTGCAACTTCCACTACTACTGCAACTAGTACTACTACTTCTGCTACTACTACTACTACTTCTACTACTACTAATACTAATACTAGTACTACTACTACTACTACTGCTACGCCTTCTCCTCCTGCTGCTACTGCTACTTGTGCTCCGTGTACTACTACTACTAAAACTCCAACTACTGCTGCCACTGCTAGAATTACTACTACTACCACTAGAAAAACCCCTTCTCATACTACTACTAATACTGCTACTACTGCTGCTTATACTACTACTGCTACTACTATTATGGCTACTGCTACTGCTTCTACACCTACTACTACTACATTATCTACTACTACTTCTATTACTACTTCTACTACTACTCCTGCTAATACTACTACTACTTCTACTGCTAATGCTAATACTCCTACCACTACTAATCCTACCACTACAATAATTACTACTACTTCTATTTCTATTACTACTCCTACTACTACTATTGCTACTACTACTACTGCTGCTGCTATTGCTTTGCTGCTACTGGTATTACTTCTTCTAACACTACTACTAATGCGACTACCGTTACTGCTGCAACTGCTGGACCTGCAACTACTACCAAAGCTACTTCATCTTCCATGTCTACTACTACTACTGCTACTAATACTAATACTTCTGCTACTCCTACTGCTGCAACAACTATTACTATAGGTATTGCTGCTGCTGGTACTATAACTTCTACAACTACTACAATGACTACTACCACAATTACGACTACAACTAGTACTACTACTGCTACTACCATAAATACTACTACTATTACAACTATAATTGCTCCCACTACAGCAATCACTACTAGCACTACTACGACAACTATTGCTACTATTACCACTACTACTACTACAGCTACTTATGATACTACTACCATGATTGCTACTACAATCACTTCTACTACTACTACAGCTACAACTACTTGAACTACTACACCTCCTACTATTGCTACTATAATTACTGCTAGTACTAGGACTAATATTATAGTTAATACTGCTACTATCACTATAACTACTACTACAACTAGTACTCTTACTATTACTACCACTACTGCTACTACTACTATTGCAACCACAACTACTACTATGATTATTACTGCTACTGCCGCTGCAGCTACTACTGCTACTGCTACTATAATTACAACTACTACTGCTACTACTATTATTGCTACTAGTACTACTATTGCTACTATAGCTATTGCTACTACAACTACTACTATTACAATGCCTGATACAACTAGTACTACTACAACGATTACTACTACTACTATTACTATTACTATTACTATAATTACTACTACTACTACTACTGCTGCTGCTGCTGCTAATTCTACTACTACTACTACTATTAATACTACTGCAACTACTTCTACTTCTACTACTATTACTACTACGACTACTACTATTACTACGACCACTACTACTGTTACTACAACCACTACTTCTACTACTACTACTATTATTGCTACTGCTGCTACTACTACAACTACTACAACTACAATTTTTCCAATAATAACAACTACTGCTACATCTCCTACTATTAGTACTTCTCCTACTAGTACTAGTGCTACTACTACTTTTGCTACTACTGCTACTACTACTACTACTACTACTACTACTTCTACTATACAACTGCTGATACTACTACTACTAATTCTAGTAATACTGCTGCTGCTACATCTAATACTGCTACTACTACTACTGCTACTGCTACCGCTACTATGACTATGTATCAAACTACTACTATTACTGCTACTATTACCACTAATACAACTACTGCAACTATTATTACAGCTATAGCTATAACTATTTCTCCAACAAATATTGAAACTATAGCTTCTGTTACTGCTACTACTACTACTTCAGCTACAACTACTTCTACTACTGCTACTACTTCTACCACTACTGTTGCTACTATAGCTGCTACTGCTACTACTATTATTGCTGCTACTACTACTACTACTACTATTGCTACCACAACTACGATTACTTATCATACTGCTACTACTACTATAATAACAACTATTATTGCTACAACTACTACTTCCATTACTACCACTCCTATAGCTACTACTACTATTGTTGCTATCGCTACTACTGCTACTACTATTGCTATTGCTATAATTCATACTTCTACCACTACTGCTGCTACTAATGATGTTGCTGCCACTATTGTAATTGCAACTACAACTACTATTACTACTAATGCTACTATTACAACTACAACAACTATTAATCTAAATACTACTGTTGCTACTAATAATCATACTACTGCTACTGCTACTACTATTACTACTACTGCTGCTACTATTGCTACTACTATTACTACTATTACACCTAATACTTCTACTACTTCTACTTCTACTAGTATAACTATTGCTGCTACTGCCGATGATGCTGCTGTAGCTGCTGCCACTAATGTTGCTGCTACTATTATTTCCACTACTACTGCTATGACTACTACTACGGCTATGAGTGTTGTTGCTACTTCTACTACTACTACAACTACTACTGCTGCTACTACTACTACTATAACTATTGCTACTACTACTACTACCACCACATCTACTACTACTGCTCGTCCTCCTACTAATACTACAACTACGGCTACTACTACTACCACTACTAATACTACTACTATTGTTACTATTACTACTACTACTGTTGCTACTACTACTACTACTATTGCAGCTAATACTACTACTATTGTTACTACTACTGCTACTACTACTACTGTGGCTACTTCTACTACTGTTACCACTACTACTACTACTGATACTGGTACGACTACTATTACTACTACTATTATCACTATTGCTACTAGTACTTCTTTCACTACTTCACTTGTTACTACTTTTACTACTGCAACTACCCTAACTACTGCCAGTAGTAGTAGTAGTATTGGAAGTGGTGATAGTAGTAGTTGGAGTAGCAGAAGTAGTAGCAGTAGCTGCAGTAATTGTAGCAGTAGTGGAAGTAGTAGCTGCGACAACTACCTTCATATTGTAGTAATAGTAGTAGAAGTAGAAGATGTAGGTGTAGTAGTAGCAGTAGTAGTAGACATTGTTGCAGTAATAGTAGTAGTATAAAATGCAGCCGTAATAGAAGTAGTAGTAGTAGTAATATTGGTATAGGAAGCAGAGTAGTAGTAGTAGTAGTCATAATAGATGTTGTAGCAGTATTAATAGAAGTAGCAGTAGTAGCTATAGCAGTAGTCGTGCTAGTCTTAGTAGCAGTAGCAGTAGCAATAGCAATAGCAGTAGTAGCAATAGTCGGAAAAGTCGAGTGGTAGTAGTAGCAATAGTAGTAGTAGTAGCAATAGTAGTAGAAGTAGTAATAGTAGTAGTAGTAGTGGTAGTATTAGTAATAGTGATAGTAGCAGTAGTAGTACGAGGAGAAGTAGGCGATGAAGAGTAGTAGCAATATTAGAAGTAGAAGTAGCAAAAGTAGTTGTAATAGTAATAGTTGTAGTAGTTGTAGTTGTAGTAGTAGTTGTAGTAGTTGTAGTAGTGGCAGTGGTAGTAGTAGTTATAGTAGTAGTGGTAGTAGTAGGAAAGTAGTAGTAGTCGGAGAGGTAGAAGAAGTAGTAGTAGCAATAGTAGTAGTGGTAGTACCTGTAGAACTAGATGTAGTAGCAATAGTTGTAGTTGTAGTAGTAGTAGTAGTAGTAGTAATGGCATTAGTAGCAGTAGTAGTAGTACCGGCAATAGTTGTCATTGTGAAAGTAGTAGTAGTAGTAGTAGTGTAGTAGTACTTGTAGTAATAGTATGAGATATTGTATTAGTAGTAGTAGTAGTTGTTGAAGCAGTAGTAGTAGTAGTAGTTGTTGTTGAAGTAGTAGTAGTAGCAGTAGTAGTTGTAGTAGCAGTAGTAGCAGAGGTGGCAGTAGTAGCAGTAGTAATAGTTGTAGCAATAGTTGTAGTAGTAGGAGCAGTAGTCGTAGGACTAGGAGTTGTAGTTGTTATAGTAGTGGTAGTAGTAGTTAAAGTAGTAGTAGTAGCAGTAGTAGTAGAAGGAATAATGGTATTACTAGAAGCAGTAGTAGTGGTTGTAATAATAGTCGTAGTAGTATCAGTACTGGTAGTAGTAGTAATGGTAGCTACAATAGTGGTAGTTGGAGTAGAAGAAGATGTAGTAGTAGTTGGTGCAATATTTCTAGCAGTAGTAGTAGGAGTACAATTTGCGGTAGCAGTTGAAAAAATAGTAGTAGTAGCCAGAGTTGCAGAAGTAGCATTAGTAAAAATAATAGTAGTAGCAATAGTAGTAAGAGTTGTGGTACTACTAGTAGCAGTAGCAAAAGTAGAAATTATAGCAGAAGCAGCAGTTATCGTAGAAGCAATAGTATTAGTAGCAGAGCAGTAGTTGTCATAGCAATAACAGTAGTAGCAGCAGTAGTAGTTATTGTAATAGCATTTGTAGTATTGGTAGAAGAAGTAGTACCAGTAGCACTAGTTATTGTAATAGTAG
The DNA here is from genome assembly GCA_005019695.1 of Trichopus zeylanicus subsp. travancoricus. NCBI lineage: Eukaryota > Viridiplantae > Streptophyta > Magnoliopsida > Dioscoreales > Dioscoreaceae > Trichopus > Trichopus zeylanicus. The sequence goes on from RXID01021633.1 coordinate 37,674, forward strand.
TAGTAGTTGTAGTCGTAGTAGTTGGAGAAGTAGCAATAGTAGTACCAGTAGCCGTAGTAGTAATGGGAGTAGTAGTAGCAGTAGTAGTAATGGGAGTAGTAGTAGCAGTAGCACCAGTAGTAGCAGGAGTCGTAGGGGTAGTAGTAGTAGTGGTGATGGTAGTAGTAGTTGTTGTTATTATAGTAATAGTAGTAGTTGTAGTAGTAGAAGTAGTAGTGGGAGTAGTAGAAGTAGCAACAACAGTAGTAGCAGTAGTAGTAGGGGTAGTAGTGGTAATAGTCATAGTAGTAGTAGTAGTAGTTGTTGTTGTTGTTGTAGTAATAGTAGTATTAGTAGCAGCGATAGCAGTTGCCGCAATAGCATTTGCAGTAGTAGTTGTTGTAGTAGTAGTAGTAGTTTTAGTAGTTGTAGTTGTAATAGTAGCAATATTAGCAATAGTAGCAATAAGAGCAATAGTAGTAGTAGTAGCAGTTGTTGTAGTGGTAGTAGTAGTTTTAGTGGTTGGGGTAGTTGTAGTAGTAGTTTTAGCAGTCATAGTAGTAGTTGTAGTCATAGTCATGGTGGTAGCCGGGGTAGTAGCAGTAGTTGTAGTAGTAGAAGATGTAGCCATGGCATTAGTAAGAGTAGTAGTAGTGGTAGCAGTAGTAGTAGTAGCAGTGGTTGTAGTAGAAGTAGTAGTAGTAGCATAAGTAGTAGTTGCAATAGTAGTAGTTGTAGTAATAGTAGTAGGAGTAGTACTACAAGCTGTAGTAGTAGTAAAAGCAATGGTAGTAGTAGCTATAGCAGCAACAGTAGCTATAGTTATTGTCGTAGTAGCAGTAGTTATAGGAGTAGTAGTAGTAGAAGTAACTATAGTTAATGTAGTAGTAGTAATAGCATAAGTACTGGTACTAGAAGTAGCAGCAAGTGTAGAATTAGTAGGAGAAGTAGTAGTAGTAGCAGTTATAGGTGTATGAGTGGTAGCAGTAGTAGTAGTAGTAGTGGTTGTAGTTATAGTAGAAGTAGTAGTAGTTATAGTAGAAGTAGTAATTGTCGTATTAGTAGTAGTAATAATAGTAGAAGTAGTAGTAGAAGTAGTTGTCGGCCTAGTATTGGTAGCAGTAGTAGTACTACTAGTCGCAGTAGTAGTAGTGGTGGTATTTGTAGTAGTAGCCGCAATAGTAGTAGTAGTAGTAGTATCAACAGTAGTGGCAGAAGTAGTAGCAGCAGTAGTATTAGTGTAGTTGTAGTAGTAGTACTAGTATTAGTGTAGTAGTAAAAGTAGTAGCTATAGTAGTAGAAACTGTAGTTGGTGAGATAGTAGTAGTAGCAGTAGTGGTAGTAGTGGTTGAAGTTTGTAGTAGTAGTAGTGGTAGTAGTAGTATTAGTAGTAGTAGTAGTAGTAGTAGTGGCAGCAGAAGTAATAGGAGACTTAGTATTAGCTATAGCAGTTGTAGCAGAAGTAGCAGTAGTACGAGTAGTACAAGCAGCAACAGCTGCAGCCATAGTAGCAGTAGCCGTTCTTGTTGTAGGAGGAGGAGGAGGAGGAGGAATAGTAGTAGTAGTGGTAGTAGCAAAAGTAGTGGTCGTAGCAGTAGTAGTAGTAGTAATAGTAGTAGTAGTAGTAGTTGTCATAACAGCCATACTACTAGTAGAAGTAGTAGCAGTAGCAGTAGTAGCATAAGCTATTTTTGTAATTGCTATAATAGTAGCCACAGTTGTAGTACTTGTAGTAGGAGTAGTAGCAGCAGCAGTAGTAATAGTAGTACTTGTCGAAGTACTAGCAGCAATGGTAGTTGTAGTAGAAGTAGGAGTAGCAGTTGTCCTACTAATAATAGAAGCAGTAGTAGTAGTTATTGTAATGGTAGTAGCAGATGCTTTAGTAATGGAATTAGTGTGTAAGAGTAGTAGTAGCAGTAGTTATAGAATTAGGAGTAGTAGTAGTAGGTGTAGGGGAAGAAGTAGTATAAGCAGTAGCAGTGGTAGAAGTTATTAAACTATTTGTAGTAATAGTAGTAGTAGAAGTTGCAGTAGTTGTGGTGGAAGCAGTAGTAGCTGTAGTAGTAGTAGTAGCTGTAGTAGTAGTTGTAGTAGTGGAAGTAGCGGTAGTAAAAATAGTAGTAGTGCTAGTAGTAGTGGTAGTAGTAGTCGTGGTAGTGCTAGCAACAGTAGTAGAATTCGGAGTAGTAGTTGAAGTAGTAGCAGTAGTCGTAGCAATCGTAGTAGTTGTAGAAATAGTAGCAGTACAAGTAACAGTAGTAGTAACATCAATAGTAGTAGCCACACTACTAGTAGTTGTTGTTGTAGTGGTAGTAGCAATAGTAGTAGTAGTAGTCGTAGGAGCCGTAGAAGCAATTGTAGCACTTATAGTAGTAAGAGCTATAGTAGTAGTAGTAGTAGTAGAAAAAGTAGGAGCAGTTGTAGTTGTAGTAGGAGTAATTATAGTAGCAGTAGTAGTAGAACTATTAATAGTAGCAGTAGTGGTTGTAACAGTAGAAGTAGTAGGAGTAGTAATCGTAGTAGCAAGAACAGCAGCTGTAGTACGAGTAGTAGTAGTAATAGGAGTAGTTGTTGCAGTACTAGTAGTACTTGGAGCAGTGTTAGTTGTAGTGGTAGTAGTAGCAGTGATAGTAGCAATAGTAAGAAGAGTAGCAGTAGTAAGAGGCGAAGTAGTAGTAGCAGTAGGAGCAGTAGCATTAGTAGTAGGAGTAGCAGTCACAGTTGCAGTTGCAGTTGTGGAAGTAGTAGTAGCAGAAGTACTAGTAGTATTATTTATAAAAATAATAGTAGTAATAGTACTAGTAGAAGCTGTAGTGGTAGTAGTAATAGTAGCAGTAGGAGTAGAAGAAATAGTAATGGTAGTAACAGTAGTTGGAGCAGTTGTGGTAGTGGTCGTTGCAGTTATTGGAGAAGTATTACTAATAGTAGTAACAATAGCAGTAGTAGTAGTAGCAGCAATAGTAGTAGCAATAGCAGTAGTAGTAGGACCAGTAGCAGTAGTAGCAGTAGTAGTAGCAGTAGTAGTAGTAGTAGGACCAATAGCAGCAGCAGTAGTAGTAGTAGCAGTTGAAGTTGCAGCAGTAGAAGTAGGAGTAGTAGTAGTAGTAGTACAAGCATTATTAGTTAAAATACTAGTAGTAGTAGTGATGAAGAAGCAGCAGTAGTTGTATTAGTTGAAGAAGCAGCGGTAGTAGTAGTTGTAGGAGTTGTAGGATCTGTAGTGTTAGTGATTATAGTAGGAACACTAGTAGTAGCAGCAGCAGTAGTTGGTGTTGTTGTTGTTGTAGGAGAAGTAGTAGTTGTAGTAGTTATCATTGTTATAGGAGAACTAGTAGCAAAAGTTGTAGTAGTAGTACTAGTATTTGTTGTCGTAATGGGAGTACTAGTTGTATTTGTAGTGGTAATAGTAGTAGTAGTAGTAGTAGTAGCAGTAGTAGTAGTAGTAGTAGTAGTAGTAGTAATAGTAGTAGAAGTAGTAGCCGTAGTGGTAGTAGTAATAGTAGTAGTTGTAGTAGAAGCAGCAATAGTAGTTAAGGTAGTGGTAGCAGTAATAACAGTAGTTGCCAGAGTATCAGTAGTAGTAGCAGTAGTAGTAGAAGCAGTAGTAGCAGTAGTAGTAATAGTAGTAGAAGTAGTAGTAGTTGTTACAGTAGCCATAGTTGTAGTAGTAGTAGTATTAGCAGAACTAATAGGAGGGGTAGAAGTGTAGCAGCACTAGTATTAGTTGGAGCAACAAAAGTCGTAGTAGCAATTGTAGTAGCAGTAGTAATAGTAGTCAAAGAAGTAGTAGTAGTAGTGGCAGCAGCAGAGTAGTAGTGGTAATTGTAGTAGCAACAGCAGCAACAAAAGTAGTAGTAATAGTAGTGCTATGTAGTAGTACTAGGCAGAGTAGTAGTAGTAGTAGGTGTAGTAGTAGCAGTCATAATAATAGTAGCTGCAATATTGGTAGTAGTATTAGTAGCAATAGTAGTTCGAATAGTAGTATTAGTAGCAATAGTAGTTCGAATAGTAGTATTTGCAGCCGTAGTAGCGATAGTAGCAGTAGTGGTAGTTGTATTTGTAATTGTAGTAGTAGCTGTTGCATTGGTTGCTGTAGTAGCTATAGTAGTAGTAGTAGTAGTAGTAGTAGTAGCAATAGTAGCCATAGTAGCAGTGGGAGTAGTAGTAGCGGTAGTAGTTGAAGTAGCAGTGGTAGTATTAGCAGCAGTAGTAGAAGTAGTACTTGTCGTCGTAGTAGTAGTAGTAGTAGTCGTAGTAGTAGTAGATGTAGTAGCTATAGTAGTAGTTGTAGTAGTATTAGGAGGAGTAGTAGTAGAAGAAGAAGTAGTAGTTGTTGTAGTAGTAGTTGTTGTAATAGTAGCAGTAGTAGTAGTACTAGTAGTAGTAGTAGTAGTAGTAGTAGAAGCCATAGTAGTAGCAGTAGTAATAGAAGTAGTTGTAGTAGTTGTTGTTGTAGTAGGGGCAGGAGTAGTAGTAGTAACTATAACAGCAATAGCAGTAGTAGTAATGGTAGTAGTAATAATAATAGAAGTAGTTGTAGTTGCAGTAGCTGTAGTTGTTGTTGTTGTAGTAGTAGTGTAGCAGTAGTAGTAGCCGCAGTAGCAGTTGGAGTAGTAGTAGTAGTAGATGCAGCAGTAGCTATAGTAATCATTCTTGTAGTAGTAGCTATAGTCATAGTAGAAGGAGAAGTACTAGTAATAGTAGTTGTAGCAGCAATAGCATTAGTAGCGGAAGTAGTAGTAGTAGCAGAAGTAGAAGTTGTTGCAGTAGTAGCAATAGTACCAGTAGTAGTAGTTGTAGTAGTAGAGTTAGTAGTTTTACTAGTTGGGGTAGTAGTAGTTATTGTTCTTGTAAAAGTAGTAGTAGTAGTAGGAGTAGTAGGGGAAGTAGTTGTAGTAGCAGAAGCTGTAGTAGTTTTAGTAGTAGTACAAGTAGCAATAGCAGTAGTTGCAGTAGTTGAAGTAGTAGTGGTAGTTGTAGCAGCATAGCACCAGCAACAATAGTTGGAGTAGTACTCGTAGTAGCAGTAGTAGCATGAGCTGTAGCAGCAGCCGTAGTCGTAGTAGCAGTAGTATGGGTTGTAGTTATAGCAGTAGCAGTAGTAGTAGTGCTACTAGTAGTAGGTATAGTAGGCATAGTAGTATTTGGAGTAGTAGTAGTGGTAGTAGAACTAGTAGTAGCAGTAGTAGTAATAGTGGTTCTAGTAGTAGTAGTAGTAGTAGTCGCAGAAGTAGTTGTAGTAGAAGTTGCAATAGTAGTACTACTAGAAGTAATAGAAGTAGTAGTGGCAGTAGAAGGTATAGTAGGAGTTGTTGTAGTAGTAGCAGTAATATGAGTAGAAGCGTTAGTAGTGGTTGTAATTGTAGTTGTAGTTTGTATAGTTGTAGTAGCAGTAGCAGTGGCCCTAATAGTTATAGCAGTAGTAGTAGTAGTAGCAGTGGTAGTAGTAGTTACTGAAGTAGTACTAGTAGTAATAATAGTAGCAAAAGTAGTTATAGTAGTATTAGTAGTAGTAGTAGCAGTAGCAGTAGCAGTGGATGCCTTAGTTGTAATAGTAGTAGTAATAGTAGTAGTGGTAGCAGTAATGGTAGCAGTAGTAGCAATAGTAGTAGTAGTACTAGTAATAGTGGAAGTAGTAGTAGTAGTAAGAGAGGCGGTTGTGGTAGTAGCAGCCATAGAAGCTACAGTAGTAGTAGTTGCAGTAGTAGTAATGGTATTAGTAGTAGCAGCAGCATTATTAGTAGTCGTAGTTGCAGTCATAGTAGTAGTAGCAGAAGCAGTAGCAAAAGTAGTAATGGAAGCAGTTGCAATAGTAGTAGGGTTAGCGTTAGTAGTAGCAGAACTTGTAGTTGGAGTGGTTACTACTATTACTCCAACTGCTACTACTGCTACTACAACAACAATGGCTATTGCTACTACAACAACTATTACTACTATACTACTACTGCTACTACTTTTACCACTACTGCTACTAGTACTACAGCTACTACTACCACGACTACTACATCTATAACTACTACTGCTGCTACCACAACAACAACAACAACAACTACTACTACTACAGCTACCGCTACTACTACTACTACTTATACTACTACTACCTCTCATACTACTACTACTAGTTTTGCTACTTCTATTACAACTACTACTACTTCTACAATTACCACAACTTATGTTATGACTACGGCTATTGCTACTATTTATCCTACTACTACTATGTCTGCTACTACTACTAGTACTACCATTAATAGTAATATTGCTACTATTACTACTACTACTGATACTACCACTACTACTAATACTAATACTAATATTACTGTACTACTGCTACTACTAGCACTACTAGTATTACTTTTCCGATGACTTCTACAACTACTGCTACTGCTACAACTCCTAGTACCACAACTACAACTGCGACTACTACTACTGCCACTACTACTACTACTACTACTATTTGTACTATTGTTGCTTTTCCCACTACTACAACTACTACTACGGCCACTACTACTAATGCTACTTCTCCTACTACTACTACTACTACTACTCCTCCTACTGTGACTAGTACTGCTACAACAACTACTACTACTACTACTACAACTACTACTACTGTGACTACTACCACTAATTCTAGTACTACAACTACAGCCACCAGTACTACTACTATGATGACAACTACGACTTCTGCTACTGCTAATACTACTCCTTCTACTACCACTACTATTACTATTACTATTACTTTTATAACTATAACAACTACTACTACAATTACTACCATATCTACTACTATTATTGCAATTACTACTACAACAACTACTACAACTACGATTACAACTACGACTACAACTACTACCACTACTACTACTACTACTGCAACTATGACTACTACTCCTAAAAATTTTACTACTGTTGCTGCAACTACTACAATTGCTTCTACTGCTACAAAGAATGCTACTGCCGCTACAGCTGCTCCTACTATTTCTATTGCTACTATTGCTACTACTACTGCTGCTACTACTACTACTGCTACTACTACTACTACTGCTACTGCTACTATTACTCCTAGTTCCACTACTACTACTACTAACACTACTACTACTACTACTTCTACTACTACTACTTTTGCTATATTTGCTACTACTGCTACTACTCCTCCTACTACTACATCTACTACTAACACTTCTACCACTCCAAATATAACAACTACTACTGCTATTGTTGTTGCTGCTACTACCACTACTACTGCTTCAACTACCACCATTGCAACTACTACTTCTACTACTACTGCTACGACTAGTACTACCACAACTATTGCTACTACAACACCTACTAGTACTACCGATACTTATAATGGCACTACTGATCCAACTACTGCTACAACCGCTACTACTGATATTACTCCTCCTACTACTCCTACTTTAATTACTCCTATAAACACTACTGCTGCTGCTGCTTCTACTATTACTACTCATACTTTGTTTGGAGTAGTAGTACTAGTACTATTAGTAGTCATAGTAGGCATAGTAGTAGTTGTTGTAATAGTGATAGTAATAGTTCTCATAATAGTAGCAATAGTAATAGTAGTAATAGTAGTAGTAGTAGTAGGAGGAGGAGGAGGAGGAGGAGGAGGTGTAGTAGTAGTGGTAGCAGTAGTTGTAGTAGTAGTAGCAATAGTAGTGGTAGCAGTAGAAGTAGCAGCAGTAGTAGCAATAGTAGCAGTAGTAGTAGTACTAGTAGCAGTAGTAGTAATAGTAGTAGTAGTAATTGTAGTAACAGTAGTAGCAAACGTAGCTATAGTGGTAGTTGTAGGAGTAGTTGTCGTTGTTGTAGTTGTAGTAGTGATAATACTGGTAGGAGTAGTAGTATAGGTAGTAGAAGTGGTACTTGTAGTCATAGCAGTAGCGCTAGAAGTAGCAGCAGCAGCAGTAGCAGTAGTAGTGGTAGTAGTACTACTAGGTATAATAATAGAACTAATAGTAGTAGTAGTGGTAGTAGTACTACTAGGTGTAGTAGTAGTGGCATTAGTAGTAGTAATAGTAGTAGTAGTCGTAGTTGTAGCAGTAGTAGCAGTAGGTGTTGCAGTAGTAGTAGTAGTAGTAATAGTAGTAGTAGTAGGTGTTGCAGTAGTAGTAGTAGTAGTAATAGTAGTAGTAGTAGTAGGTGTTGCAGTAGTAGTAGTAATAGTAGTTATAACTATAGTATTAATAGTAGTAGCAGTAGTAGTAGAAGTAGTAATTGTAGTAGTAGGAGAATTATTATTAGTACTAGTAGTAGTAGTAGTAGCAGTAGTAGTTTTTGTAGTACAAGTAGTCGTAGTTGTAATAGTTATAGTAGTAGTAGTAATAGTAGTACTAGTAGTAGCAGTAGTATAAGTAGTAGTAGTCGTAATAATAGTAGTATCAGTTGTAGTAATAGTAGTAGTAATAGTAGTTGGTGATGTAGTAGTAGGGGCAATAGCATTTGTAGCAGTAGCACTTGTAGTTGTAGTAGCGAGAGCAGCTGCAAAAGGAAAGTCAACGGCATTTTCGGGGACTAGTTTAAGGAAACCAGCATAGAATGGAATGTGTGAAGCATATAGCTAGCCTGCAAAAGGTCATTTCATCGCTTAAATGGGCCTTTTCTTTCGGTCTTCCAGCTATCATAGTATCAATAGTAGAAGTAGTAGAAGTAGCAAGAGTAGTAGTAGAAGTAGTAGCAACAATACAATAGTAGTAGGAGAAGAAGTAGTAGTAGTAGTAGCAGAAATCGTTGTAGTTGTAGTAGTAGTAGTAGTTATAGCAGTAGTAGTAGCAATAGTAGCATTTGTAGTAGTAGTAGTAGCAATAGTTGTGGTGGCAGTAACAGAAGTAGTAGAAGTAGCAAAGGTAGCAATAGCAGCTACAGGAGTAGTTGTGTTAGTAGTAGGAGAAATAGCAGTTGGAGTAGTGCTAGTAGTAGTAGTAGCGGTAGTAGTAGTAGAAGTAGTAATAGCATTAGTAGCAGTAGTAGTAGTATTAATAAGAGTAGTGGTGGTGGTACTAGGGGTAGTAGTAGCAGCGAGAGTAGTAGTCGTTCTTTTAGTAGTAGTAGCAACTGTTATAGCAATAGTAGTAGTAGTTGTAGTAGTAGTGGTAGTTGTAGTTGTTGTAGTAGTAGTAGTAGTAGTAGGAGGAGGAGTAGTAGTAGTAGTAGGAGTTGGGGTGGGAGTAGAAGTAGTAGTAGTAGAAGTAAGAGTAGTAGTAGTACTAGTAGTTGCACTGGTAGTTGTGGCGGTAGTTGGAGTAGTGGTGGTAGTATTAGTTGTAGTAGTAGTTGTTGTAGCAGTAGTAGTTGTTGTTATTGTAGTAGTAGTAGTAGCAGTAGTAGCAGTAGAAGTAGTATCAGTAGTGGTGCTAGTACTAGTACAAGTGTTCCAAATAGTAGTAGTAGCTACAGCAGCAACAATAGTAATAGTAGTAGTAGTAGTAGCTATAGTAGCAGCAGTAGTAGAAGTAATTGCAATGGACATAGGAGTAGGAGGAGTAGTAGTAGTAGTAGTAGTAGTAGTAGTAGTAGCAGTAGTAATAGTAGTAGTAGTCATAGTAGTAGTAGTAATAGGAGTAGAAGTAGTAGTAGTAGTAGTACTTGGAGCAATAGTAGTTGTAGTAGTAGTAGTAGGAGTAGTAG